>JAJHZJ010000233.1:0-360000 GCA_023548195.1 Bettongia penicillata ogilbyi
GGAATTCTGAGAAGTAATCTTATCAGTTTACTTATTTATTAGTAGCACTGCAGCTTAAAATGGTGCTTTGCAAGATCTTAGTAAGGGCAATCATGTGTGCATGCAGTTGAAAAGGAAAGCTGTGGTCCAGTGGATTAACTTCAGCATTAGTTTGGAAAGTCCAGAAATAAACTATGATTCCAAAAGCTCAGTTAGCTGCCAGATTTTGTTTATCTTTGGATATGGTGAACAAGACAGTTGGATTTGATGGCCGTGTTTATCAAATCCTATGAGTAAAACTTCCGACCTAATGAGGTGGTGGGGGATGGAAAAGGGGGAAAGAAGAAAGACTTCTAACAGTGAGCCAAGTTGCCATTATAGAAGAAATAAAGGAACACATTGCAATAATGGGACAAGAATTATAAAGTTTATTCTTGATCATCTGCAGCTGAGTAGAGCAAAATACTTTCAGGAATAACTCACCTACCAATTACTGTGTCCTGGTTATTTTTTCTCATACCTGCAATGACTACCCCCATCTCTTTGCCTTTGCATAGGCCTTTTGGACAGAAATGTTTTTCCTCCTCACTTGTGTTGCTTTGAACCTCTCAGTTGCTTCAAGGTTCAAATGGCATCTCCTAGTCAAGGGGTTTCTTTGTCTTTCCTACAGAATGTTACTTCGTATATATGTAAAAGCAAGGACCCTGATATACATAGGAGGGCCTGCTGTACAGGTTCTTTGATATGCTTTTCTGAAAGGAAAGGCAATTTTGAAGGGTCATCAATCACTTTAATCAAGCACATGCATCATTCACTTAGTTCAGGGAAAAAAGTCAGCACACTAAACTTCAGAGAAAATACAGAGAAATCAAGATCAACAGACATAACTTCCAATTGTCTGACATAAGCAATACATACATCATTGATCAACAGGCAGATCCAACTGATAACATAGATACATAGTTACCAGAGAGAGAAGCACCACCATCTGTGTTTTCAAAGCCAAGGGGCTCCTTAGCAGCTGCCCAGCATCTCTTCTGGCCAAACAAACCCTTCCAAAGAGTAAGCCATAAAGTAAAACCTCACCTCAGAGTATTTATACATTTTTCAGAGCCTGAGGGCATCACAATTCTTGAGAACCAGTGCTTCATTAACAAAAGTTATGGGCCTTCCTACAATTCTCCCATAATTAAACTCTCCTTGCAATGGGTGCAAAAGATTTTTAATCTCATTAGCATTACAATATAATGTCAA
Organism: Bettongia penicillata ogilbyi; assembly: GCA_023548195.1. NCBI lineage: Eukaryota > Metazoa > Chordata > Mammalia > Diprotodontia > Potoroidae > Bettongia > Bettongia penicillata. The sequence goes on from JAJHZJ010000233.1 coordinate 1,234, forward strand.
AGAGTACAGAATATTGGTCTTGGAATTAGGGAGGGTATGGATCCTCCCAAGTTTGGATCCTACCTCAGAATATTAACTAGTTGTATGAACCTAGGCAAATGACTTTATTTTTCTTTGTCTCAGATTGTAAAATAGCAATAATTATAGCACCTACTTCCCCAAGGTTTCTGTGAAAATAAAATGAGATGGCCTAATTAAAGCACTTTGCAAAACTTGAAGTACTACATATATACTTGCTACTCTACAACAGGTGTAAATGCATTTGTTTTTACTTGTCTATATATGTTTCTTCCTCCTAGTAGACTATAAAATCTATGAACAAAGAAACCTTTTTTTATCCCCAGAGTCTGGGGTATAGTCTAAGACTATTTGGAATGTAAATTGCCTTTCTTAATCCTTTTCACTAGCCTAATATTAAAATGAGTGAATGATAAAGTATTTTCTGAATTGGCAAAGGAGATAGCTATTGGTACCTTAGTTGGTAGAATAAAAGGACTCTGCAACTGAATAGTCTTTGGGACTATTCAGAAAACAATATAATTAAAAACAGATACATAAATTGGTGAATTTCATGGAAATACATTAAGCATGGAAAGTTATAGCCTTCCAGAATATTTATTTTACTATTCCAACTTTCATGAATCAATACTTCTTAGACAGCCATAATATGCATTGCACTTGAACTACATGCTGGCGATCCCAGTTGGAAGACTGTCTAAATCTGTCAATAACTTCCTTTTTAATACTTTAACAGTTTTTTTGACATCTGATTGAGTCAATCTTTGTTCCATCACATCATGTTAGCATTAGAAAAACAGTGGAAATCTGAGTATTTACTGTGTGCAAAACTCTATATTAGATGTTTTGATTCAAACCAAAAAATATCTGTATAGCAACTACAGGGAGGACAATATGATAAACCCTGAGAGATATTCAAAAAGATATGATGTGCAGGAGTAGAAGTTTCATACCAAATAAAATGCAAAGTAAGTAAATATAGCAAAAGTTCAAGGAAAGAAAAGACATTATAGGTTGAGGAGGTAAGCTGAACTAGAACTTCAAGGATGGTTATGACTTGGTTAGACTAATTGGAAGGAAAAGGGCATTCTAGGCTGAAGAAATAGCGTCAGTAGAGATATGGATGAGTGTATTGTTTATGGTAGATAGCAAGATTAACCAAATAGAGAATGACTACAAATATGAAAAATGAATATAGGACAAAATTATCAAGAAAAGTTTGAGAATTTGGATGTCAGGATATAAGATGATTTGGAGGGAGGGGAAAATAGAGGCAGGAAAAAGAAAAATTCAATTAAACACAACTCAAATATTTATCAAATATTGTGTTCATCTGGGCTATATAAGCAGCAATGGCCCAAAACTTCATGTTTTGGTGTCCAACTTTCTAAGTATAACCCTCTCCAGATCTGGTCGTGTTGGCTTCTGTTATAGACATCTATTGTCTTCTTTATGCATCAGTTCTTTCTGCTATGGTAGAATTTACCTTTCTTACATTCTGCTGGAGGGTTATATTCATACTTTAATGGGACATTGTGATTGAACAGATCTATAGCAGAGTATATATACTATTATTCAATGCCTATATTTCCAAGTGGTGTTCATTGTTTGAATTTTTGAGATTTATGAGTTTAATTGTATTACACATAGTAACAAAATACAAAAAGATGTCTGGTTTTGCTTTGTTTTTGATGGATTATGTGCTAAAGAAATAAGTATTTTTAAAGTGGTGCATTGATACGTGTGACCTGGCAGGGGTTGCCTATTGTAGAATCTCCGAAATTTAGTATGGAAAGGGACTTTCCTGGCCATCTAGTTCACCCACAACACACAAAGAATATTCAAGGCAACATATCTCACATGTGGTCATAGAGCCTTCAACTCAAATCCTTCACTCAAGGGGAACAATTACCGCCTGAAGTAGCTGATTCTTTCTTCGGATACATTAGCTGTTGTAATCTTTTTGTGCCTTAGTTTTCCCATTTACAAAATGAGTGTTGAACTATATATTTCAATAAGAACCCTTTTAGCTCTAAAATTATGATCCTAAGTAATTTTTGTTTTGTTATATGGTCAGTTAAAACTTTAAAAAGTTAGTAAATGCTTATGGAAACACAGAAACTTAGCTATTAAGTTTGCACTCAAGAAACTCTTGATCTTTTCTTTCTTCTCTACCCAAATTATATTTGACATTCAGCTCAAAATCCAAAGGAAGTAATGAAAGCCCTTCACTTAATGACTATGAAATAGGAATACAGTCTGACATTTAATGAAGTGGACTGATATATCTCTTACATGAACTAAAGCTGTGGGACTTCAAGGTAAATAGTACTGGTTATATATCAAATCAGTGGATTTTTTTTCTACTTCAAATTGTCAGGAAATTTTATTCTTATTTTTCAAAACAATTCCTCAGTGCTTATTTTCTATAAATTTTGCTTAGTTTTTTGAAGCTTTGTATTAGTGATAGAACTAATGCTTTTAAATGTGTTTTAATATCTCTACCTTAATGACTCCTAAATTCCTAAAACCTTGAAGGGTCTATCTCCCATTGGTGAGATTATCAGCAAAGCTAATAGACCGATATCTTTAAAATAATTTTACTTTTATGTTTCTATGGCAGGATTAACTGAATAACCCTAACCATATTCTTTAAATCAGTGACGTTCATTTGGGTACCAACTATGCTATTATGTAATATGAAGTGACGTATTACAGCACATTTTGTAAATAGGGCTGACTTTATTTTTTATTTCCATCTCTTGTACCTATCACAGAATCTGGCACATAGGAGCTTCTTAATAAATATTTATTGATTAATGTATTGTGGTCAAATCACTGATCCTGTTTATAGTAAATAGAGAGTCTATTTCCACAACTATTTTCATTACCCACACCTCCTCCCCAAAATCAGCCTTTTAAATATTGACAAACTGAAAGTAAGGCATCTTTAGTGAAACAATGGAGAGACTATCAGTTTGGAACAAATTGCTAATCTTATGCTAAGTAAAATAGTAGAGACAAGTACTTGGCCTCCCTTCATTTAATATGTCTTAATTATCCATGAATTCTATCAAAGGGAAAAGTTATCTTTTAATCCTCTCAACCTGTTATTTTTTTAATTTCATAAAATTTATTGCTTTGTTTATTTTGTTTGAACCACTCAGGGAAATTTTTTTGAAAAAATATGTAAAAATATTTTTTAATGACCCATATTTTTCACATGATTAACTCTTAAGGTTTATGATTTATAATTTGTTAGTTTCCTGATGGGCACTGCTGAACTATTCCCTAGCAGAAAGTTCAAAAATTAGGCATTCCATTCTGAGGCGGTTTTTACATCCAGAACCAGACAATCTATTAGCTATCCAGTAGAGGTATTACTTTATAGCACACATTCATGCATAACTAATTCATCCAAATCATAAATCCCTGTCTAACAATAAAAATGCAAGCCCCTAATAATGCCCTACTTTTTTAAATAAATAAATTTTAAAAAATTTAAAAAATCTTTGTAGAATGATATGATCTTAGAGTCTGAAGGGACTTTAGAAATCAATGAAATTCTAATATAATGAAAGTATTCTTACAGTGACTTCTTGTGATAGATTGTGATAGTATTTAACTCATGTCAAAAGGGTTATTTTTTCCGTTGTCAGTTGAGAGGAAAGACAAAGCAGAAGCTGACAGAGGTCTTCTCCTGTAAGAACTGGATGATTTTTCATGCCAAATTCACTAGTGTTTTCTCTGGACCTTAGGTTTAAAATGCTTGACTAGACTTGGCCCGATTACATTAATGTTACTTAGTATAATAAATGTGGGTATATAGTTCATAATTATTTTTGCAATTCTAAGCCTTTAGTTAACTTTGCTATGCCTCTGGTGCCAGTGTTTCAGTATTTATCACTCTCTAACATGATGAAGATCTGAAGGTGATGTTAGTCTATGTTAAAGAAACAAAACAAAAAAAAGGAAGATTTTCATCCCTTCCCTAGGGAAAATCCAGGATTATTTTTCTTTCTCATAAAAAGCAGTAATATCTAGGAGGTGAAAAAAAAATTGGTGACCTACATAAGTAGAAAGCAAATTACAAGCAATTATTGTCTTTAATTTTAAAAATTCCTCTTTCATGCTTTCATAATAGAATAATGATAAAAATAAACTGAAGAGTGCAGTTTACTACTAAATGATTGAAGACCCCAGTTACAGATATAGAATTGGAGTAGATATCAGTGGCTCTCTCAAGGAACCTTGAATTTTACTGATGAGGAAATAAAGGTTGAGGGAACTAAATGCCTCATTGGAAATAAGTATCAGAGTTAGAATATGAACCCAAATGTCTTTCCAAACACTTCAGTTTTCTTTCTTGGCCAGTTTATGGAGAGAAAGGGATTGAAAAAAAAAAGAAAAAGACAAATAGGAGGAAGAAGGCAAGGGAAGAGAAAGAAAAAAGAGAAAGAAAACACTAACAACGTACTAGAAGAAGGGAGTGTCAGGGTCCTAAGTCATACCAATCATGACCCCCAGAAAATCCACTTTTACAGGCAACTTGGCAACTGGTAATGAACAGATAAAAACACCAGTAGTGATGTAGAAGAGACAAATTCTTGGTTAGTATACTCTTATATTTGACCTTTTCTTATCATCAGCTTTAGTGTAAATGGTTTTTACTGGTATTCCTGCTCTTACTTTCTTTTCATATTCCATTACATTCAAAAAAGAAGGGAAGATACTAAGTAGGAAAAAAGAAACTATGGAGTGTATTTCACAATGTCTCCAAGTTAGTCCTGTCTTTATTGGATAAGAAACTGTCAAGGATACAAAGAAGGAAGGGAGGTTTGTTAGTTTTTTCCTTGGAGTTCAAGTAACTTTATATCAGACTGAGGAACAAAGAATTTTAAAACGAACAAAACTGATTTACATGGAATTTATGAGCTGGATAGTATCTTTCACAGAGTAATTAGTGGAAAAAAAACATAATTTGGAGACAATGCAATTAAATTTTCTTCCTGAATTAGCCATTGGCTACCTGCATGACTTTGGGCAAATTAGATAACCTCTCTGAATCTAAATTTTCTTAAGTGCAGAATGAGAGGATTGGACTAAGTGTGTGATTCCTGTGAGCCACTATTTTGACCTTGGCTGAGAAATAAAGATGTTTTTGTTTTGTTTTTAGAAAACTTACCTAGATAGGCATAGAATTTCAGAGCTAGAAGGGACTTCCATATGGTAATTTGTGAAAAAGGAGGATGAATTTTGAGTTAGAAGACCTGAATCGATGTCCCACTTGTACAATATTTACTATCTCTGTGTCCTTAGATGAGTCAAAGGTTTCATTTCAATGACGTCTAAAATAGTAAGCTGAGACTAGATAAACTCAAAGGACTCATCTACGGATCACTTCTGTCTCCTCCCTTCATTTTACAGATAAAGAGTAACCGGGTCCCAAGTCATGTTTTGTCCATGAGACTTTTTTTGAGACTGAATAACCCCTTAGTTGAGGAAAGGAAGGATGTGAATCATCACATGTCCTGCATATGTTCCTTCATCTGCGCTATTACAGAGGAAGCAGGAGTAACACTTAGATGTTCTTATGGGTCTTCTGACCAAAGAATTCCACTGTAAGTTATATCATGACTCCCAGAGAAGATCTGGAGGTGATACGTTGAAAAGGAGGTATCCTTTTTAATATAAAATATCAGGCAGTATCTCTATTTTTAAAATTACTTTATTTGTTTTCAGTTTTCTACAATCACTTTTATATATCTTAGATTTTTCCCCCTCCCTCCCCGAGATGGCATGCAATCTTATATAGGTTCTACACATACATCAAACAGTATCTCTATTGAACATGGATATCTGTAGGTTTTGTTCACTTATAACTGAACTGCTTAGAAATACTGAAGGTTCCCTCATCTAGTGATAATTTCTTCAAGCTTCAGACACATCTTTGCTGGGACCTAGACCAAAGGTGAATATTGGACAAGTCAAAAGCTGTCAGTTACAGGCTTCACTTGAACCAGAGCAAGGACCCATGATGCAATGGACTCCAGAGTCCTTTTATCAGAAGTTCTTAACCATTTTTGTATCATAGACTATTTTGGATATTTGGTGAAGCCTATGGACCCATTCTCAGAATAATATTTTTAAATAATTTAAGAAATGCAAATTTTCAGTTATTTGTTAATGAAAATAAAGATGCAACTTCTTTCCCATACAAGTTCACACATCCCCTTAAGTACCAATGTTACCCTCAATTTTGATGAAATTCCTTTACAAAGCTCTTTCAGACTTGACTGAGATATCTCCAGATAATGTCTTTGGCAATTCTTCAGTTGAAAATGCATTCTTTAATTAAAAATTCTGATTTTAAATATGACAAATGATGGAAATAGTTAACTCTGGAGGAGGTGTAGAAAGACAGCTTTATTAATGCCCTGTTGGTTGGTCTGTGAATTGGCCTAATTGTTTCAGAAAATAGTGTGGAATTATTCTAAAAACTAAAGATTTTGTAGTCGATGATCCAGGGATTTAGTGTCATAAGAAAAATTGGATATGAATAACATACAAAAAATGAGAATCCATATATAAGCTGACCCTAAGTGAACAAAGCAAAAATAGGAAAATGATATGTACATACACTGTGTTAAACAACATTAAACAAAAAAGAAAAGAAACTGAATTCAGTATAATTAAAATAACTAGGATTGTGATCAGAGAAGAGTTGAGAAAATGTATTTACCCTTCTTTGAAATTATGGAAGACATCTACATATATATCTATAGCTACACCTATATTTAAATATGTCAGACTCATTTATGCTGCATTATATTTTTTCCTTCTATTTTTATTCATTTTTGTATCATGGGTAGCTTTCTAGATAGGAAAGGAAAAAGAATTATATTTGGAAATGAAGGTAATATGTAAGGAAAAAGCTTAGAATATCTTTTTTTTTATGCTTTGCTCATGTTGAGATACCACCCTGAGTGAAGACTTAAAAAATTTCCCCTAGTATATTCATTCATAGGCTAATTCTTGAGTCTCGCATGAGAAAATATGCCCCAAAAAGCTATTTTGACCTAAATTAACAGTGTGAAATTAGAGTAGAGACAAGTGAAATGTTTAACTTGAGAAAATATTTTATCATTAGATAGCCTGCTGTGTTTCTTTTGTCTTCCTTTTCTATAAGCCTATAGATAATTGCACAATGAATGCTATATTTTGCTTTCACTTTGGGGGTTTATATGCAGGAACATTATAAAGAAGTTGAAATTATAGCATTCATTCTTTGTATTTCTCTAACAAGAATGTAGCATATTTAACGGTGATTTGACAATGTGAGCTGAGATATTTTGTGAAATTTGTGTGTTGCTATCTAAATCGTTTTTAAAATTCTCTACAAAGGACCTCAAGATAATGAAATGTCTTGGTACAGAGACTGACTGACCTGTCTCCTGCTTACTTGTAGGTTGTGAATAACAGTAATGCCATTTAGTCTGAAAAGGAAAAGTATAATATATCTTTCCTACTAAATTAATTGATCTTGAATGTAAATTGAAAAATATTACCAAAGGCAAGCTTGCCACAAGGAATTCAGCTTGAAGTAATGAAACTCTATAAAAATAAATTGCTTTCTATTTCAAAGTTTCAAAGATGAGGTAGAGATTGTTACTTTTTTATAATAGTTTAAAAATATTTTCCTTTTTGGTATTCACGTAATGTAGAAGATAAGGATGAGATATAATATTAAATTTATTTCAATACTGTTTACCTTTTCTTGCTAATCATGCAAAGAATAACATGATAGCTATTTATATTTACTTCATTTACTTTTGTTGATATAAAAGCCTGATCTTTTTACAATAAAATGCATTTAAACAAAGATTATTCGTTTTTCATCAGTATCCAGAGTAAAAATAAATTATCCTTTAAATTTTAATCAGAAGGTAGAATTGATAGGATTCTAAATTGGACCTAGAAGGGACATTAGAAATCATCTGATCCAAAATCCCTTCTCATCAGCTGAGGAAACTGAGGCCTAATGAGTTTAAAAGATTTAAGTTTGCACAGATAATATATAGCAGAGTCAGAATGTGAACTCAGTTCTTCCACTCCAAATAGACTTCTTATTCTTTAGTCATTCAGTCATGTCTGATCCTTTGTGACCCCATTTGGGTTTTTCTTGGCAAAAGATAATGAAGTGGTCTTCCATTTCCCTCTCCAGCTCCTTTTAGAGATGAGAAAAGAGAGGTAAACAGGGTTAAGTGACTTGCCTAGGGTCACACAGCTAGTAAGTGTATAAGGCTGGATTTGAACTGAGATCATCTGACTCCAGGCCTGGGACTCTGTTCAGTGAGCCAACTAAATGCCAAATACACAATTTTCCCCCCCACTGCACTACCTTTAAATTTTTTTGTTTAAAAATAGTTTTAAAATACGATACAAAATTTTAGATATGATGTTAACTTATGAATGAGAAGCGGAGGCTGATTGTCCACTGTAGATGCTGTAAAAAAGAATCCATTCTTCAGACTGAATTTGGACTCAGTGACTGACAAAGATCCTTTTGAATTTTGTGATTCTTCAATTATGTTCTATGAATGTTTGAAAATGATTTCTCTTGATCTAGAGATCAAATAGAGAGTACCAGAACTGTGTCTCTTTATTTCTTAGACTTCAGTGAACAAATACAATAGTTTTAATTGCTCTAAATAATGGACTTCTTTCTTTCCTTCCAATCTGGAGCTATATCCATTCTGAATTGGCATCTGCCACAGGCAGTTTACAATAACAGGTCCCTCGTACAGTGGCTGTGGTCTCTAATCTAAGAACAAACTAAGTGCTCAAAGTTCACTGGACCATTATTCCCACACTGGACCCTTCCAGATATGACCAAAGATTACTTCAAAAAATGAGAGAATAGAGGAGAAGGAATAGTAATTGAAATTTCTGACCTTTATTGCCAACAAAGTATTTTTTAAAGTAATAAAATAACAAACGTGGCAAATAATAGAAGTCAGCAATATGTAACAATTAATATTATTTTAATTTTACTTCTTAAAAAACACTCAGAAACAATTTGAGCTTTTTGTCTAAGAGAAATTACAGATTTGAGGACAAGTTGCCTTGATGTATCTATGTTTGGGTTTAAATATTATTTTTTAAGAGTACCACATGTAATGTATACTTCCAATAAGAAGAATGCAGATTTTGCCCATAAATACAGCAGACTTTTACTCTTCACAAGGTCCATATAGCCTCTAGTTGTTAAATAAAGGAGGAAGACCCTTTCCTTTTTCATTGAGTTTGAAATTTAAGTATCAGCTATAAATAATGGAATTCGAGAATCAAGGGCTAGTTTGACCAAGGACTGTTTTTGTATTATCTTTATAAAAATTCTGGATCATTACTGGGAATGAAACCATTTGAGATATACATACCACACACACACACACACACATATATTTACATACAGAGAGTGTGAAAGAGAGTTAGAGAGACATATTTAGAGAGATAGATATTGATATAGAGATATCAAATCTCCATAGATGCATTTATATCTATCTAATAATAAATATCTATATAATGTTTTAAACTATTTCATTTTTCTCACTCAGTGGACTCTCAAATCAGTGGTCTCAGTGGTATCAAGTTATGTTGTGACATTGTGACACACACTTTAATGAGCCACATCATACTTATGCCAATACCCCAGATACAAAGAACAAGAATGGTCTAACAAAAACAAATACTCATCTCAGGTCCCCTCTCTCATTAATGATATTGTGCCGCTATGGTGTCACATATTTAATATCAAAATCTGACCATCTCTGTGTTCTTTCTTTTGGTAGCTACTTATCCAAAGGTAGGTAGATAGATAGACAGACAGATAGATAGATCTATATACATATGTGTTTATATGGTTATATATTTATGTATATATATATATATATATATATATATATATATATATGGAGAGAGGTGGAGAGAAAGAGAGAGAAAGAGGAGAGAAAGAGAGTGTTCTTGATAGCATAAGGAGAATATATAAGAAATGAATATAGTGAATTTGGAAATGAGACACTGGTACTAATAGTTCTATTTGACTGTGTACTAACTTCTTTCAAATAATTTACTCACACCTGTCAACGGAGCTAGTTAAAATGTATCATATAATAACCTCAGCATTTCACTCAACAAAAAAGTATTTTACCATTACAGTTTCATGTTAAAAAGAAAAAGACTATGAGACTTTTATAGAAGTAGCCTTTTATTACATTTTTTTACCTTTGAGTTGGCTCTTGACTTGTTCAGAAGATATGAGTGAGGCAACTATATTTTTAAGTTACTCAGAATATGCTAATTTATCCAAATTGTATTTTATAATATGCATTGTATATAGGACATGTTTGTATTTTAAATAGAGTAATGCATTTGAAAATTCATCTTTGTAAGCCACCCATTTTGAAAACTTGGGCATATGTAAAAAGAGTAAACTTTCAGTTGCAAAGAATAAAAATGAATTTGTAAATTTCTCCTAGGAAATACTTCTCATTCTCTTATTCAAGGCACATTCTAAAGATCTATACTACTCTTAGATTTATGTTGAATCTGAAAGTTTGGGGACAAATAGCTGCATTAACATGACTTTAACAGCTCTTCAAATGTGACTTGGTTCTTGACTTTCATTGCTTCATTGGGGATGTACACACCCCTGTCCAATTCTGCCACAAATTTAGTGTTAATGCAGGGGAAAATATCTTTTAATGCCTCAGTAAAGTATTATATTCTTACTTGATGAAGGAGGGAATGCTCTGCACCTCTGAAGGTTAAACTCTAGAATAGTACAAGTCTTTGCCATATTATGCAAAGAAGTTTCAAAGGGCATTAGGATTTAATTTTCCCCAATGTATCACATTTATCTTAGAGCTGATTTCCCATTCTCAAACAGTCACTGATTTTTTTATTAATTTGATAATCCAAGATGGGGCATAAACCAGACCTCAATGAGACTCTTTTCTTTGGCATTATCTAAATTTCTTTATTCTATTGTGCTGTCATAAAAAAATGAGAGTCTTACACTTGCAAATTATGTTGGAAAAGCTTTCATGCCTCATTAACACCTGTGCTATAAATTCAGCTTTAACAGTTTGACAAAGTAATATTTCAAATTGCAATAATCACAGAAATGTTTATTTTAATAGTTTCAAATGCCAAACTGAAGACTACTAGAGTTCATAAACTTTCCCAAATGCATTATTTATAACAGGAAGAATATATCAATATGGCTCACTACTCAACACAGGAATTGCATTTGGAACATTCTCTACCAGCTCATTTCTGGGCTCTGAGGTCCCTGTACTGACTATCTCCTGTCATTTTTTTTAGTCGAGGTTTTGAATTTTTTTGCAGTATTGTATGCATCTAGCTTATTGAGGTTATTAATTTGGAGATTTCTGTCATCAATTGAGTCTGCTTGCAAAATTTGACCACAATTAAAAAAGAGAGAGATTTTAGACACTATCTAAAAAACACATCCAGGTAGGGATATTTAGACAAGGATGTAACTACTGCAGATTGCTAGGTCACTATATGTAAGATGAGGCAGTAATTTACTGAGCATAGATCAAATCCTTAGCAAAGCATGGAAATAATTTAGTAGAAATAGTGCTACATCTGGAGTCAAATCTGTTTTCTAATCCTGCTTTACTGTTTATCACTGACACAGTCTTGGAAAATCACTTGATCTCTTGGGGCCTCAGTTTCCTAATCTGTAAAATGAGGGTTTTCAATAGATCCCCCACAATAATTGGCAAAAGTAGGACCACTGATTGATCACAGGGAGATATAACATCAGTTTCATTTTAAACAAAAATAAATTGAGACTCAGGGGAGTTAAGTAGTGGAGCCCAACATCACAGAGTGATCTAGGTTAGTGTGGCAAAGTAGAAAGTTCACCAAATTAGGACTCTAGAAGCATGAGTTCTGTGCTCAGCTAGGCAGCAAAATAATTGGGTAATCTTTAGCCACTCATTTGGGCCTCACCTGTAAAATAAGATGGTGGAACTGAAGGATATTTGAGATCTCCTTAAGGGCAAACATTCTGGGACTCCTGATAAGTTCAGCAATCTTTCTGCTGTTACATGTGTCACTTCCATCTGGGGTATAGTTTGGATCCTCTGCTATCAGGGCACTGGATATTGATGGGCATGACTGGAAGGGATTGATTGGATAGCTATTAAGGAAATTTGTGGACATAGCCAAGGAAAACTTTGTAGGCTTCCCCAATTTGCTTAGTGGCAGTCCCAGGTGCTATCCCTTTAGTCTAACAAGAAGTCTCAGTTAGAAATGATGTAAAATCTGCCTTGTCGTAGATTACTATCTCCAGTGATTTATGAGCCTCACTCCTTTGTCAGTCAGTAGCTATACACATTGTACCTAGATGAATAGAGATTGTGTTTGGCAGTGATATACAAGCTGCCTTACTTCTATGCAGCACTGACATACAATCTGCCTACTTAGAAATTACAGTCGAAATCTGAATCTGAACTGAATGGTGGTCCTCCTCACTTTGCATTAATCTATGAATAATAATCCTGTGCAAAATTTTTAACAAATAACTACAATGGATCACATAACTTTTCTGAGTAGTTTTAAAAGATAAAGTCAGTAGAGATAAAGGATCAAGAAGGGTAAGAAAATGCTTTTTGCTTTCTAATCTGGGCACTATCATTTATTTCCTGTTTCTTCCTCCTTCATGTTGAAGTTGTACTCCCAGACCTCTACTTTGGAGTAGTGGTCCTACTGTTTTATTTTGTTTTGGTCTCTCAGCAAAGATAGGAGAAAGGTTTCCACCTTCTCCACTAACCAATTAGTTATAAAATGAATGTATCATCATTTTTAGAATTTCTCCTTCTAGTAATTGCAGGGAAAGACATAGGAATTTATTTCTTTTTAAAAGCAGAAATCTTAAAAATTTTCATGTTCTAAAATGAAGAACCAATAGTCTTCCCTAAAAATTTTGTTCTGTCTGTACTTTGATCTTAAGTTTATCCATTGCCTTCTTCTTGACAGGACCAGGCCCACTTAAAGCTTATACTTCTCTTTTCTTTTCAGATTGCAGTTCTCATAGATTTCCACAAGATCCTTTGGGGATGGGGGAAGGGATATTCCAATTTTAATGCCACTATTTCTTCCTTTGGAATTGGACCCTAAATGGAACCAAGGGGATCCAGAACACTGGAGACTAGTTATAAGTTTACACCAAAAGACTCAGTAAAAAATAATTTCCACATTAGAGAGAACTCTAGATGATCAGACTCCATTCTAAGTCTTTTCCCCCTTCCACCTTTTAAAACAGTAAGGTTGTCTGATGTGATTTCTTCAGAATCCTGTTTATTACATTAATTATTAATGAAATATATAGTTTTAATAGCAATTGTGACTATTTTAGATGTAAATTTCCTTGTGTATAGCTTTTGACTTCCTTGACTGTTACAAACATATGTACTCATTTGGCTATGTTCATGCTTTAACTGTCTTATAACATGTAATTGCTTCTATTGATTAAGAGTGTTATGATTAATAGTTTGAGATATAGCTATAGCAGTGAGGCAGTTCATTTTTTTCCTCCTACCAACAAAACAGTCTGCCTGAAACTTTCTTAATGATGCATATAGTACCTGATTGCATAGAGCTATGAGGTCGAAAGGTATCTCTTTCTCTCGTCTCATCTATTTCCCTGTGATCTGGAATGCTTTCAGTGAAACTCTCCTCAAAACCAACTACCTAGCCTTTCTAACAACACAAAACAACAATAATATAAATATAATAAATATTTATTGTCTTACTTGAACCCAGTAAATTTATAGTCTTCTGAGGAGAAACTGCACACACAGATAAATAGAAAAGAATGTATATGGAAAGCTATAGAAGGTAATTTCAAAAAGGATGGAAGCATGATAGCAAGGGTTAAGTAAATAAATATTTATGAAATGCCTATTGTGTAGCAATCATTGTGCTAAACACTAGGGATACAAAGAAAGGCAAAAAGCCTCATTGCTGAGGTCAAGAACTCATAGTCTGTTGAAGAATAATACAGCATGCAGATTACTATGCATATGTGTATATATATGTATAGGTATACCTATACATATATGCACACATATTCACATGCACACATATACATATATATTTGTATATGCATATTTGTCACATATAATGGTATAGGATATATTTACATATATATGCATACACATACATACTAATCTGAGAGCTTCAGGCAAAGTTCATTGTATTATCTGATCATATTTGCTCACACTACCCCAAAATTTTAAATTGCTTTATGGTAATCCTTGCAAAAAGCCTCTCCCAGTTTTTATCTGTATCATTTTCTCCTTCCAACTGAATCAGCATAAAATTCTAATTTTGGCACTGAAATTGACCTTCAAGATCACCCAGTTCTAACTTGAATTTAAGAGACAAAAGTAGCTGAGAATCAACGAGGTTATATGACTTACTTGGTTAAAAAAAAATGGTTAGTGGCAAAGGTAAGTCTATCTCTTTATATAACCTTCCTAATTAATTTGATCACATTTGTATCTACACACTTCAATTTGTTAAGCCTTTTTTTTGAATTTCAATATCATTTTGGAGTCATTGAATTTAATGGGAATATTCTTGCTCATATCATTAAAGTAAAATGTTAATTGTTAAAGAATTGGCCTTAAGATCAATTCCAGTACCATTATACACTCTTGTTCCCAGCTGAGTATGCACCATTAATAATTCCTCATTGAAAATGGCTATCTAACCATTTTTATTTCCCCACTAAGTTAGAATCACCAATCAATCTATTAAACAATTACTTTCTGCCTCATCTTAGTAACTAGTTTTGTGCTTGGAACATTCAAACACAGAAACTATGTGTACACACGTGAGCTAATAGGGATTATTAGAAGGAAGTAACTATTTCTTATACAATCAGTGATAGATATTATTGCTAGTTCACATAAGAGATACAATGTAATGTATTACAAGTTTTATAAGTGTTATTACCTTGTAAGTGTTCATCAAAATATCTGCTTCAAATTCAAGAACAAAACCGAATAAAAAAGAGATCTAGAGTCCAAAGTTTTATGAATGAAACTGATCTTCCCCCCATTCATTCATTTATATATTTATTCGCAAACTTGACAAACGCTGATTACCTGTTTTGTAACAACAAATGATTTGGTCTAAATGATCTCTCAAAGCTAAATCATTTGACATAATATTTTAAAATAAGTATATGCGCTATAAACCATATAATAGAAAGAACACTAGTTCTGGAATCAAACTACCTTTATACAAATCCTGTATCTTATGCCTATTGTTTTGCGACTATGGACAAATCACTTACTTTTCCTGGACTTCAGTTTATACATCTTTAAAATGAAGGTGGGATGTACGAGGGCTCAAGTAGATCTCGGTCCTCTGGTGTGAGGTCTCATTGAGCCCTTTTGCTACCGCTATTCATCCACCTTTGGTGTCCCCTTTCACCTGTGACTCCAAGAAACTGTAGCATGGGCAATGATCATACCCCAGTAAACTGTCTCCATAGATGGGCTAAACCAGACTGAGGGCAGCCAGTGGGTTGAGTTAGGAAAGTATCTAGCTTAAGCACGTGAAGACTTCCCCTGTTAGAATGGGCAGATGAAAACAATTTGTTGAAATAATCATAAAAGTGGTTGAAGCGGGAGTTATAGAATGCTTAGAATTTGGTTACACATTGAAGACATCAAGGACATCCTCTGTATCCTGGACCATTGCTAGTTGCCTTGACTTGCACTGGATGTCAGAGACTGCAGGAGAGAGAGGCTGATGACTTTATGCCACTCTATCTCACTTAAATCCAATTCTTGCACAGTCAAGACATTACCTTATGATATAATTGGTCCTCTTTGATAACGAAAGACAGACAATAACCACAATAGCAATAAAACTGAAAGGTGTTGGGGTAGATGACTCCCAAAGTGCCATCTAGCTCTAGATCAATGGTCTTATGTCCACTTCCCCACTCCACCCCCACATCCACCTTCCATACATGAAGCCCTAATGGGTTTATGGATAGTTCTTTATTAAGAAGGTTTTACTTTTTTGTGGTTTTTCAGTCATTTCAGACATCTTTTTATTGCTCCTTTCTTGGAGTTTTCTTGGCAGGGATACTGGAGTGGTTTGCCATTTCCTTCTCCAGTTCATTTTACAGATGAAAAACTGAGGCAGACAAACAGGCTTAAGGGACTTGCCCAGGGTCACACAGCTATTAAATGTCTGAGGCAAGAAATGAACTCATGAGAATGAACTTTCCTGATACCAAGTCCAGTGCATTATTCACTGTGTAACCTAGTTGCCCTTCATGTATAAAACTTTCTCTCTGCAAGTTCCACTCTTGGGACTAAACAGAGTAAGTTCAGTTCTTCCAGTTTGGGGGACAAAAGTACTTATATTTAAACCAAATTTCTTGGTTTTAATTTTAAATCTATTTTCCTCCTCAATACTTCTGCCAAATATGGATGGCATATGTTTGGGTTTGTAATAGTCCATTAATCCTTTTTTGTTTAATAGCATGGAGGAAAGACCATAAAATTTTATTAATATATTTTCTGGCGAGAGATTATTTAAAAAAAAGAATACTCTAACTCCTTATGGAATATAAAACAAACATCTTATTCTTGCAAAATATTTCAGTTTTTAAAGATATTCTCCCAAACAATGAGTTTAAGGATTTTGTTCTTCTGACCTCACTGAGATTAATGTCTTAGTGATTTGAGTGTGCAAGAGGACGATGGTATCAAGTCCAAGCTGTTTGGAATCATCATTTGTCATTTGCTAAATGCAGTGTCAAGACATTATTCTAAATAAATGCATTAAAGACGACTATGTAATTATGAATGTATTTTTAGCAGAGTTGGAGTTAGATTCCATATTCTCAGCCATTCCTGTGATCTCTAAAGAAAGTAATGGATGTATTATGGAATGAAAGGAAAGCGTGTTATAATTTCTTTAGAAGTTGGAGCTAAGTGCTGTGTTACCAAGGGAGTTAACATGATGAATAAAGCTAATGGCTTGAAAAATTCATTAGTGAATGATGATCTTAAAATCTCAAGATTTATAGTAATACCTAGAATTTTGAGGCTAGAAATAAATCACAATAATAGAATTTATTCACTGTATTAATTTTAAAAAATCTCTAAAAAGAAAATTATATTCAGGAAATACACTATAATGAATATATACATGTATATATGCATGTATGTATATGTATGTGTATATATGCTACAACTAATACACTCTTTACATATATAGTATGTATGTGTACATATTACACATATAGTATGCATACTATATAAGTATGTAGATACATGTATGCATGTACATATACATGCACATATATACATGCTATAACTAACATGAAATTAAGACTTCAGTCTTAAGTTAGATGGGAGGCATTTTTGAAAGGTCAGAATTTAATGAAAACTAAACTAAATTGGGATAGCTAGGTTGCTCAATGGATGGAGAGCTGGGCTGATAGGAAGACTCATCTTCCTGAGTTCAAATCTCACCTGAGGCACTCCTAGTATTTGTGTGACCCTGGGCAAGTCACTTAACCTGCTCATCTGTGAGATGAGCCGGAGAAGAAAATAGCAAACCATTTCACCGTCTTTGCCAAGAAATCCCCAAATGGGGTTGTGAAGTCAGACGACCGAAAAGGAACTGAACAATTTAAACCAAAAAATAAGTGCTCACTTCAGGTATCCGAACTTTTAGTCAAAATGAACTACTAGTAGCTCTCAGAACATGATACCAGTATTTCCTTTACACTTTCATTTGCAAAAAGCTGTTGCTTAGACAAGGACCAGATGAACATGTTTCCCCTTCAAAATGACCTCTTAGATTCTTTGTCTTCCCTTAAGACTCACATCTGCTTCTACTTCTCCAAGATACTTTCTATTACTTCTGCTTTGTTAGTACCCTAGCCAGTATCTATTTTCTATACCTTGTATTTATTTGTTTACGATGTATGTGGCTCCCTAGTTGAGGAGGGAAATGATTCATTTTTGTCTTATCCCCAGTGATTAACACAGTGCTTCATTCATACGAGGTATTTAATGAAGATTTGTTGAATTGTTAAACTTTAAATGTAGAAGTCATTCATGAAGACATGACTGTGGGTAAAGCACTGATCTGGTTACCAAAGGAAGATATGAAATTGTAACAATATCAGTAATAATTGAAATCTTATTTTAATATTGGATTAAAGCTCTATATAATTCATTTGATTCTCATTCCTCCTCCAACATTCCTCTTCCATTCTCTTCACTAGCAGAGGCTACCAGAAGTTCAGAAACTTGCCATTTGTGCATAGCGTCTGACATTCCTCTTCCTGATTTCAGTGATTCTGCTACTGCTATCAAAGGGTAAGAGAGAATGATCAGCCAATCAAGAAACATATAATGAACACCTCATGTATCCAATATTGTCCTAGATATTAGAGATGCAAAGAAGTGAAATAGCCCCTGCCCTCAAGGTGTTTACAATCTCTGGATTACCTTTAAAGATACAAACAAAACCAAGAAAAAAATTGGGGGAAGGGAACCAATCAATCAAGAAAGGCTTCCTGTAGAACATTTAACCAAGTTTTGAAGTAGACAGGGGAGTCCAAGAAGCAGAGAAGTGGGAACGCATTCTAGGTAGGAGGGCGGGGCATAAACTTTTGAAAATGTTTAGTTGTTTACGTTAAAGCAAAACAACTCTTTTGGGACTTAAAAAAGACCCCCTTCTAGGTGACACAGTAGATAAGAGTGCTGGATCCAGATTCAGCAGGACAAGTTCAAATTATGCCTCAGACACTTTCCAGCTATGTGATCCTAGAAAAGTCACTTAGCTTTTCTCATAGTTCTCTCATCCGTTAATGGGGGTTAATAATAGCACCTTGCTCACAGGATTGTTATGAGGATGAGATGAAATAATAATTGTAAAGTGTTTTGCAAACCTTAAAGTGCTGCATAATTACTATTACTGGTATTAGTAATAGTAGTAATAAAACAAGGAGTTCATTCTATTGAAAATCAAATTAATTTCTACAGCCCAGATAAATTCGAGTTTTACTTTCATCTTGAAAAAAAATGGAAAACTTAAATTTCATTAATTCAAAGTCAATTTTGCCTATTTTCCTTGTATTTCAAGTTAATTATATTTTACTTCATTGGCTTAGTTACTGTTATTTATTACTATGGTTGCAATCATTTAAATACCTTTGCTTTGGAATAAGCCTGCATCTGCTGATCAAGTCAAGTTTTCTAGAGTTACTTTTTCCTTGTAAAATGGGGAAGAGTTTATCTTTAAATACACACATACACACACACACACACACACACACATCCATAGAGGCTTACTTCCAGGGCATCTGCATCCATGATTAGACAGTCAAAATATAAAAACGCACCACATGTGTTCTCCTGTGTCATAAACTCTGGAGCATAGTTCTAGAATACAGTTCCCCAGTTCCAAATTCTGGTTTTTCTTTCAAAAGATCCCAATATGTACAGAGACCAGAAGGTTAATATCAGAAAACAAAATACTTGAATAGTTAGTGGTGAGGGCAGGGGCACAATGATTCTCAATATAAAAGGTTGAAAAGTAGTATTATTACTATTAAATTAATTAAACATATTTAAACACCACTGGAGGATTCAAAAGAAATTTAACACAGATCCTTTTCTCAGGAGCTTATGCTCTAGTGGGTAGAAGAAGTAACAATATAATTATGAACAGAAATGTGTTTGTCATATACTCATTAAAGTCAGAGAAACTCTGGTCTCTGTTTTCTTAAGTAGGATAGCCTAGAATTCAGAGATAGGGAACCTATGGCCTTGAGGCCACATGTGGACTTCTAGGTCCTTGGGTGCAACCTTTTGATAGAGTCCAGGTTTTACAGAATAAATCCTTTTATTAAGGGGATTTGTTCTGTAAAATTTGGATTCAGTCAAAGGATTACGTTTGAGGACCTAGAGGGCGTGTGGCCTCAAGGCACAGGTTCCCCAACTCTAGATGATTGTAGCTTCTTCCCTCTTTAAATCTTACAGTACTGTGACTTTATCAGTCACAGATCCTGGAACCTCTTGATGCTGATCAGGATAGGGGATGGATGTGCATATGTGTTGGTATATAAATGTGTGTATATGTTTATATATATGAGCTTCGTTATTCAAGAACTCTTCCTTCTTTTACTCTGGCTCCAAGTATAAAACATCCTACTCGCTAGTTCACATCACTTTACAATCTCCTAGGATAAACTTAAAGTTCAGATCAGTCTAGAGATGAAAATAATAAAAATAGTGAAAGCTCATATAGTGTTTTCCTCATAACAACCCTAAGAATGAAATAGTAAATGTACTTTTATCACCACTTTTATATATGAATCAAAGAAAAGTGAAGTGACTTTCCATTTGAGAAGGGTTATTAACTTGGGGTCCATGAACTTAAAACAATACTCATTAAATATATTTCATTTTATTTGGTTTCCTTTGTAATTTAGTGTTTCTTATTAAATTCATTTTAAAGCATTATTTAAAGAAGGGATCTCTATGTTTCACCAGACTATGTCCACAATACACACACATACACACACGCACACACACACACACACGTTTAAGATCCTTTGCCTCAATAAGTAACCAGCAGAGTTTAGATTCAAACTGGTATCTTCTAACTCCAAATCTCATGTTCTAGGAAAGCTTTAGATCAGAACTAGAAGCTAGTGCTACCACTCCAATAGAGTCTGTTTCCAGTTTAAAAATTGTGCTTTGTACAAACATAAGAATCCCATCTGCACTTTGGAACTGCCCTGGAAGTAAGCTACATATTTTACAACCTTGAAATTCCCATCTAAGTAAGCATCCAAAGTGGAGTGGCCTCATTAAACTTAGGTGAATGGATGTAGAGTGTAGTTTCTCAGGTCAAATAAAAATTCAAGGGATATAACAGTAAATAAAAGATTTAGTCAGAGCTATAGAAATTTATAAATAAAGCCTCATTGTTGGACCATGACTGCCACTCCCACAATTCCAGGTTAGATTTAATTACTAGGCTGTCTGTGGGTATCTTAGAAACAGAATTCACTGTCTATAAGTAAATTTATTTCTAGTCATTTAAAATAATTTTGATTCAACAATATTCATTCAAAGTTGATAGTGTCTTGTATGAAGCATAAATGGCAATAATATGGATTAGCAGTTAGTCAATCTGACTTTGGGCATGTATCTTTACCCAGTAACTGTAACTTCAGTGAATCCACTTAGATTCCATGGGCCTTAGTTTCCTCATATGTGAAATAATAATGGACCTCTCAAATGGGGATAAACCCCCACTCCCTACAGCTAATTCACAGAGCTATGAAGTTCTTGCCTTGATATTTTGACAAGGCATAGTCCTTCCAGTGACGCATATCATAACCCATTTATCCTTGCACATCCTTTGTAATTCATGTCCTGTAAATTCTTCATGGTCTGGGTGAGAAGCATCTACTTACCATGTCCTAGATACTTTGATATTCCATGGATTGACGTCAGTGGAACCTGAACACTATCCATTGGTTGGTTTTTCCTCGATCTTACTACAAGACTACCTATCACTTTTTATTCCTTTAGTTATACACCTCTCTGATAATATCCAAAAATTGGCACTCTTGGGCAAGTGCTAATTGAAAATATACTACAGTCTTCATATATATATATATACATCATATAATTCTGCATTTCCCTTTGGGTGATCCTATATTTAAATTTTGGAGACAGTGGTATTTTGTGCATAGATGCTTTCCAGCTAGATAGCACACTTTATATCGTTATGGGCTTGGAATTAGGAAGGTGTGAGTTCAAATGTGACCTCAGAAATGTTTAAGTTGTGTGAACCTGGGAAAGTAACTTTATTTCTGGTGTCCTCAGTTTCCTCAAAGGTAAAATGAAGATAATGGTAGCACCTACCTCTCAGAGTTGTAAGGATCCAGTGAGATAGCAAATGTAAAGTACTTTACAAGTTGTAAATTTTTATGTTATTATTAATATTAGCATTAGTATTATCACCACCACCACCACTACCATCATCATCATCATCATTGCTAGGAGAATATTGCTTAAAAGAAAGATTCAAATGAATGTAAGGAATATATTACTTGCAAATCATTGTATAAGGGTCATCTCTTATTATTGTTACCGTACTGAGGGGTGGTATGGAGATTTAAGAACAATATATAATATCATTCCTTTTCTCAGAGAACTTAAGAATGATTGAGGAGATATAATTTACTTTCCTGGATGAAGACAATATGTAGAAGTGGAAAGAGAAGTCGATTTGAAGCAGGAAGCCCTAGATTTGGCAAATGCTGGCTCTGACTAGAGATGTCCTTGGCTAAATTACTCTTCGCTTTCCCTCATGAGCGTCTTCATTTGCAAAATGGGGTGGTGGCACTTAGTGATATCTAAGGTCTCTTCCTTACAAATCCTATGTGTTAGAGATCATTAACAATGCACATAGCTAAGTGCTAGCTTGTGATGTAGAGGTAATAGATACTATAGGAGTCCAGACTCAGAGATCACTATTTTATTACCTATTCTTTAGCCAGTGCCATTCATCATGCCTTGTGAGGAGTGGGGATGGGGTAGGGAGAGATCATTCCAAAGGAAAAACCCTTGTTTTCTATGGAAAAAAAAATTTACTCCTTTTTATTTTCTGAAGGCATTAATGGCACTTAAATATTCATTTTCTATGTTCACTTCTGTTAAGATACTACTCTTTAGCATATATCAGGGATGTAATCGTCACTCTGTAGATTCATGGCTTAGAAGGACAGAGCAGCTTCCAAGGAGGCTGCTTTCTTGGAGAAAAGGTTGGAACAAAAATAATTAGTTTAGTTGCATTGATTCATATTCAGAGTCCTTATAAGGAAAACAAACTATCATTGTCACTCCACCTCACTTCACTTCTTTCCCCATTGGCTTTAGGCATAAAAGCATACCTCTTATTATCCAGGATAATTTCCTTCACTCTTCACCTTGGTTTCAAGGTCAATTTTCTCATGTAACAATATTCCTGGATACTAATTACCAGTTAATTTGGGTTAATCCTTTAGTTGTATGATAATTCTTGTATTAGTGGAAAAAAAAGTGTTTCAATGATGCAGTTATTTACAATATATTTAATTTCCCCAAAAGGACAAATTTTGTGATATCTTATAAGATTACCATAATCCTCATGTGGCATACAAAGAAGAAAAATGACAGTTTAGGGAGCTTGAAGATCAGGCTTCTAGTATCACCTCTGCCACCCCTACCAGACCTTGTTACAGGTACTTTTAAAGGTCTTTTATGATGTAATAATTCTACATATAAAAAGCAAAGAGGGTGTAATATAAATTTAGATAGAATAAAAGACTGATAAATTTCTGATTTAGCCTCATGATTTCATTGATATAGTTTGGTAGTAGAAGTTATATTTTTAAAAAGATATATTTAACACATGCTTCTATTTTGATACACTCTTAAGGCCATGGGATATTTCAATACAGTTTGCAGCTGAAACCTGAGTGTGTTGCTTCCCTTTTTAGAATGTGAGCTCCTTGAGAGCAGGGACTCTCTTCATTTATTCTCTTTCTAGCCCCAACATTTAGCTTAATGATTTATTCATAGCAAGTGAATAATAAATATTTTTTCATTCATTCATTCATTCATTCATTCATTCATTCATTCATTCATTCATTCATTCATATAGGGAACTCCTGGGGAGGAAAATGCCTATCAATTCAAAGGAGAATTTTTTGCAACTTAAAACATTAGAGAATTGCCTAAGTATTCTTTCATGGATTGCATTTTATGGCTGGGGCCTAGCACAGTGCCTGGAACCTAGCAGTTACTAAATCAGTAGTTATGGATTGAGTAATTGATTGGGTCACTCAGAGATTGAGTGGCTTGCTTGGGTCACACAGCCAATATATGTTAGAGACAGGAGTCTATGTCTTCTTGAATAAAATATATATTTAATTCATACAGCACCATCAATGTTTAATCAACAAACTTGTTCCCTTTTTTATATATGCCTCAAATAACTATGCTTAAAATAGTAGACCTGATCCCATCATTATTCCTTCAGGATAATCAAAATACCTCTTGCATACTTTTAGACCCACTAATGTTCTCTTTCCTAGCAACCTATTTTTCTCCATCTTTTTATCATCATTATACTGATTACAGAATGGATATTTTGGACTTAGAGTAGTGATTTGATAATTCCATGTTAACATGTTACTTTAGATGAAAGAGTTCATGATTCAAATAGTTCGAACAAGGCTTACAAAGCTGTGTGATTTCCTATGTGTTTGACAATAATTATTCAAAATGAGATAGATTGCCAATGATAATGTTCTTGCATGTGGTGAATTGTGACAAAATATTTTTCGTTGTTTAATTCTCAGCATGGTCAGGTATTCATGCTGTTGAGTTTTTTCCCCATCATTGAGAAAAAAAAAGAGAAGGTCCAAGAAAATGTGCACGAGGGAGTCACTGACATGACTGATTTTGGTGTCTCTAGGTAATTAGTTAAGTTATGCTTGTCTCTTTCATTAAAAGCACTATTACACAGCTCAGTGCAGAAGATGACTATGGTAAATGGGTTTTCAGGTCATTTCTGATAAAGTTAAATGTGGTTGTCATTTCAATTGATCATTCTGCATCTTTTCCACATTATCCATCCATCTCTTTGAGCTGCCTGTTCAATATGTTGGACTGGGAATAATTAGAGCATTTTTTCAAGAAAGGGCTTCCTTGGAGTATATTTTTGTTTCTTGCAGATGTCGATGGGAAAATGTTTTATCTTTCTTCATTCCTTGCTGGGTTCTGCTCCTGATTCTTCAAGCATATCTTCTATGAACCCTGGAAGATCCTGCTGGTGAACTTTGCCTATGTCATCCTTTTTGTTATACAACATCAATCCATCCCAGGACAGTCATACTAATTCTTTTACTTCTCTCCCAGTGAAACTCTTGGCTCTCTGGAATTCTCTACCATTCCCCACACTTTCTAACCCCTCCCCCCATTCACTTTTTATCTCCCTTTTGTATTTTATCTCTCCCCATTAGAATATAAGTTTTTGGAGGGAAAGGATGGTCTTTTTTTTTTAAAATTTCTCTTTCTAATGTTCAAAATGTTCAAATGTTTAGCAAAATGTTCAGGAAATAGGAAATATGTCATAAATACTTATTGATTTGATTTTTACATTAATAGATTTTTTTAATAGGAAAAATATAAATGGTAAACTCTTAAACATTTATTCTCTTTCTTATATGAACTTTGAACTAAAAGCAAATCACCTACTGGTGCTAGTAACAATTCAAGGGAGCAGAGCTTTATGATAAAAATGATAACATATTTAAATAGAATTTTAAGGATGGAAAAAATGATTTAACTACATTATCTCATCTGATCCTCCCAACACTCTATGTCAGGTAGATATGTCTTCTACAGTGAGGTACATTAGATAATGGGCAATCTGAAGTCCTAGGATATTAAGAGACCTGCCCAGGCTTTGCTAACTCTGAGACCTATGACCACACACTACTGATTATTGCTGAGTCTGTAGAGTTGCCTATAACCCTTCATTTCTAAGATTAATTTTTCTTTAAATTGGCACAGATTTAGGAAATCCATCTAGTCTCAATAAAACAAATAAAAAACATTAAAGAAGTCTTATAAGTAAAAGGCAAAGAAGCATTTTCCCAAAGACAGGTCACTGTCACACAAAGAAAAATCAATCAAGAACCCCATTCAAAGCAAAAGAAAAATGCAACTTACAAAGTTTTGTTACTTTTTGCTTGGTTTAGTTTCAAAATTTGAGAGAGGAATATAGGAAGTTCAATTCACCCACTTTTAAAAATAAAACTTTCCTAAATATTACTAACACAGAGTAGCTCCAAATAGATTTGATTTCTATATTATGCCATTTTAAGAGAAAGGGAATAATTTAGAGGAAAGAATGGGAAAAGGAGAGATGCCAACAACAAGGAGTAGTGTACAGAGATGAGGAAGGTCAAGGAGAAGAATATGGGAAAGGAATTTGGAGATAACCAGAGACAAAAGTTTAAAAGGACAAAGCTACAAAAGCAGAGAGAGAAAACAAGAGGTAGAGACATCAGGAGAAAAGAATAAACTAAGGGAAAAGGAAAGGATAGACTCTCAATGAGCTAGAACCATATATTTTAATAGGACTGTATATTTAGAAGTAGAAGGAAACTGATAGGTCATTTAGCTTAATCACTCCTTTTATAGATGAAGAAACTGAAGTCTACTGAGAAAAAAAATTACAGCCAATTTTATTAAATGTTCTATTTGCCATAATGCCTTACCCATAGAAGTTGTTAGGTGTCCCTAAAATGTTGAAAAATAGAAGCCATTAATGGAAATGGGTCATGTAAATTTTTTGACCAAGAAATTTTTGGATACAAAAAAAATTAACAAAATTCTCTTCAGTTGTTTTGATTATTAATGCATATTGATATAGACTGCTATACTAAAATAGTGGACATTGAAAAGGAGAAATTCTGGATTTCAAAGTATACTGATTACTGATTCTTCTGTAAAATCAAAACATTCAGAACATGAACTTAAAATGTATGTATATCATTACTTTGTATGCATATATTTATGTATATATAGATATAGATGGAGATATTCCAGAGCTTGCAACAATTAATGTGATGTATAGGAGCTCAAATTTCATGTAGACAGCAAGGGGAGGTAGTGACACAGAGGGGGATAAGGTAGAAAAGAACAAGAAAAAAGTAAAATGAATTTTTTAAAATTATTAATCAGTTTCCAAACCTCCACATTTACTTTATATGGTCAAGAACTCTTTGATAGATGTAGCTCTTTCATAAAGTTTGTAGGCATATTTTTATAGTTTGAACTTTCTGGTGGAAAAAATGAATTTCCCATGTACAAGAAGCCCATTACTTCTTTCATTGAGTTTGAGATCATCAGTTTAAGGTCAATTTAATACATGATTATTTATTATGTCTATAAAAACTAGGTAGAATCTAGAGTATTACGTGTGCTTCGAAGTTTCTATTAGACACCTTGGTGAGTGTCTCTGGCACTACCTGTACAACTCCATAGCTGAAAAAGCAGTAGTACCAGCCCTCTATCTAGGCCTACTGCCCTTCATCATTCTCCTTTCTTCTTCAGTCTGTTCTGCCCTGGACTCTTAACCACTGCTCTCTTCTCTGGGACAAATAACTGGGTAATTAGGAACGAATAAAATCCTCAACTTTAGCTTATTTTTCAAAAAAATAATTATTTTCTAGGATAATGAAATGCATTGAATCAATAGCTATAATCTAGAAAATAAGGTGCATATACCACAAGTCAGCCAATCTTTTCCACTATGCATTGAGAGATTTAAACCTAATCAAGAAGGCTTTAAGTTCCCCCATCCACTTAAAAGCTATCATAAGTCATTCTCCTCTGGGCCCTAAGATCCTTTTAAACTCCTTTGTTTGGCCTCTACTTATGCAAAGGAAATTCCATCTCATATGTTTTAAAAACATTTTGATAACTGAATTTCAGTATTTTTGGTTAGCTTGGTAGTTCTTTGAATTTCATTTTGTGCATTTCAGTATAATATTCTGAGACCATAAGCTTCACCTGACTTCCAAAGTGTCCCTAATACAAAAAAAGGCTAAGAACTCCCAATTCATTATATCTTCTTTCAGTTGCATCTTTATCACAAAGTGGCTGCATCAGTTTTCTACCTTTTTTCTCTTTTTTTTCTATCCCCTCCCTTTCCCTTCTTTTCCCTTCACCATATTTAGAGAACCTCTTATTGATTTTGGAACCAGCTTTGGAGAAGTGTATCTTAACTTTCCTTCTGGAAAACTTTGTACATAATTCCCAGCATTCTTTCTCTTTCTCCTAGTTTTTACTTAGCTTGCAAGTCATTTCAGTACTTCATTACTACTCTCCATGACTCCATTTGGGTTTTCTTGTCAAATATACTGGAGTGGTTGGTCATGTCCTTCTCCAGCTTTAGATGAGGAACTGAGGCAAACCGGGTTAAGCTAGTTGCCCGAGGTCACACAGCTACTAAGTGTACAAGGCTAGATTTGAACTCAGGAAGATGATTCCTCTTGACTCTAAGCCCAGCTCTATCCATTGTACCATCTTACTAGCTAAAGTTAAAATGATGCATATACTGTCTAGGAACTAAACTTCTCATCAGTGGGAAAATTATTAGTCAAGGCAAGGAGAATTTTCACTTTGTCTAGCAAATTCACAAGTATGGGAGACAGAAGAGAGAGGACTGGTTTATCAGGTTTTCTGTTTTTGTTTTCCATTAGGGCATGATGAGGTAGTCCGACTATACTACACTTTATATTTTTTTATAGATATAGAGATATAGATTTAAAATGGAAGGAACTTTAGGGGTCATCTATAAAACTCTTATCAATGATGAAAATGAGGCTCAAAGAGAATGACTTGTCAAAGATCACCAAACAATCACAACATCAAAAGACTTATGTGAAAACCAAGTTTATTACAAAAGAAATGAACATTCACATGGAACGCAAATGGTTCACAGCCCTTACAGAAGTTTGTGTATTTATGACAGTACAAGAAAAGGAGAGGGGAAAGATGCAATCATTCTTCAAAGGGGACAATCAAGATGATGGCAAATGCTGCATTCTTTTCCCTTAGGTACTGCTAGACTATGAAGATAGGAGGGTCTGCTTACCTATAAAGGACCCCAATTTCATAGGCATTTTTGCCACCCTGATATAAACTGGCTGGTGCCTGTCTTGCCTCCCAAGGACACACAAGGAGTCCACTTTGGGGTGAAAACAATTATTTGAGCTGGGAGGGGGGGCAGACTTTGTCCTTGGTACATTCAGGGCTTCCTGAATGTTCTGGGTTCAGTATTTTGGCAAAATATGGCTATTTTAAAAGATCAGTTTAGGGGAACCCTTAATACCCCTTAACAGAATTCACAAAAAACCACCACAGATTAACTTTTAAGCAGAAGAGTTAGTAGGCAGCCAGGTAATTCAATGAATAGAGCACCGGCTATGGAGTCAGGGGGACCCAAATTCCTCCTGCATGATCCTGGTCAAGTCACTTAATGCCAATTGTCTAAAAAAAAAAAAGAAAAGAAAAGTAGAGGGATTGGTATATAAACCCAGTTTCTATAATTCCATATTCAGGGAATTTTACACTTTGTACATTTAATAGTAATAGTCATAAAATAGTCATAAAAAGAGTAAAAAGGAGGGAATAAATTTATATTATACACATTAAAGTCTCCAGGCTTGACAACTTATACTCACGCTACATATACAGAGAATGAATGATACCTACTTTCTACCATTTTTTTTTTTTGCTAGGCATTTTCTAAACTACAATTTTCTATTCCCCGTTGTTCAATTCTAAAGCAGTCACTATTTGAGTTGAAGATTTCAACTTTGCATGTGGTTGGTAGCTTTGCATCCTACAACATAGGGCATTTCAGGACTACACAGTGTCTCTTCTACTCTTTAAAGGAGCACAGCAATGGTACCATTTTTTTTTATCATTATAGGTAAAATTTTGGGTTTAAACTCACCACAAAGACATTGAAAAGATCTATTCTTGGGATGCATCAGGAAGAATATTACACCTACATTGTCACCAAAGTGTGACCTAATCTAGTCCCTTTCTTGATTAATTAATTTCTAAGAAAGTCAATTATATGAGATCAACAGAGGAAATGTTAAATGAAGGCTTAAAAAACTTTTCATTATTTTCCTATGAGGAAGATGTCATCAAAAAAACACTAAGAAAGATCTATTGTGAAGTAATTATAGAATCTGTTTGCAAGATTCAGTATTGATTTAAGGTCAGGACATTGATATACTATTTATATGTGTTTATTCATCTTTTTTAATAGGTGACTTGTGATGGTATTTTTTCCATTTATTATAATGTTTTGATGGACATAATGAATTTTGATTCATAATGCATTTTAGATTAATGGTGTACAGATAATCTGCAGCAAAAAAATCAATTAGAGCTATTATGTTTCATTGGGAGAGAAAGGGTGATGGCTACCCAAGTGAAAAATAAGTGTTTTGCTTTAACTTTTCTGCTGCATATTATGCTTGGTTCAGAAATCTGTTATCTACTTAGAAAGCAATTTTCTCTAGAAGAAAAGATGTGATTTTTCTTTAAAACATGGAGCATAATAGTTGTAATTATTTTGGATGCAGGATATACAAAACTGCACAGCAAATGGTGCATGAATGTGTCTCATTTTTCATTGATTCATGAGCCATGTATAGTACAGCCCTTCACATCCCCTTCACCAGATATAAATATATTGATGTGGAACAGTGTGGTCTTATCTCCTCGTTGTGAAATAGAATTACCTGAAACAGAGTAGAGAACAGTGGCCCATGAAATGGCACACTTACACAATGAACATAATGTAGGGATGTTAAATTGAGCCATTTAAAACCTTTATAATGTTACCCCAAAACAGGACACCCCTGAGAGCATTCATTTCACTTTGTTTGTGTCCATTTTCCACTGCAATGCCAAGTCTATTGTGGATGTTCTATGAATCCTGAGAAATAGTCACATCCATTCCTATGGAATCTCTGTCTCGTCTGTTGTCTTCAATTTCAGATTCAGGACGTTTCCCTTGGTACACAGCCAAAGTTAGCCATGATTACTGATATTCCATTGGCCCTAATTCTGGAGTTTTCTATATGCCTGTAGTTTCATGACAGTTTTCAATTATTAGTGTTAGTCAATGTCTACTCATGCAAGGTGAAGTAGAGAATCGAGACAATTATCTATATAATTAAACAAAAACTTCTCTTTTAAAAAATCTTGATAAAAAAGGTCTTTGGGGTATAAAAAGCTTTCTTATGGAAGATAAAAACATAATATTTTCCTGAATATCATTTGTAAATTAGAAGAAAAATCACATTATTAGGAAGGCAATGGGAAGTGATTACCAATAAATCTGGCAGAGATTTTTGGAATAGATTAACTTGAAGCAGAGAGATAAGTTAGGATGTTAGAGTAATAGCTTAGATGAGAGGTATTAGTGAGCCTGAACTACTGTATTATTGTGGAATGTTTCACTTTAGTTATAGAACTAACAGACTTTAGTAAGACCAATAACAGTTTTGTATCTGAATGACTGGGAGAAAGGCAGTTTTCTTGCCATCAGTGAACTTCCTCAAGAAAAATCACTAGAACCTGGTGGATTTACAAGCACAGTCTATCAAACACTTAAGGAACAAATCCTAATACTCTGTAAAGTATTTGAAAAAAATAAAAGTGTTGCAAAATTTCTTTTATGAATAAATACAACATTGATATCTAAACTAGGGAGAACATACAGAAAGAAAAATATAAACCAATTTCATTAATGAATATTGATGCAAAATTTTTAAATAAAATTCTAGCATGGAAATTATAACAATATATCACAAGGATTGCACACTATGAACAGGTGCAATTTATACCAGGAACACAGGGCTGATTCAATATCAGGAAAACAACAGCATAATTGACCACATCAATTACAAAAATAAATCATAAGATCCCATTAATGGGTGCAGAATTTTTTTTTTACAAAATACAATACGCATGCCTATTAAAAACAGTAGAAAGTATAGGAATCATTGAAACTCCTTTTTAAAGTATTATCTGTAACAAGGATAAGCTAGAAGCTTTCCCAATAAGATCAAGGATGAAGCAAGGATATTCCTTATCACCACTATTATATAGAATTGCATTAGAAACGTTAGCTGTACCAATAAGACAAGAAAAAGTAACTGAAGGAATAAAATAGTCCATGAGGAAACAAAACTGTTACTCTTTACAGATATCATGGTATGCTTAGAGAACCCTGGAGAATCAGCTAAAAAGATGTAGTTAAAACAATGAACAACTTTAACAATTGCAGGATATTAAATGAACCCATTTAAATCTTTAACATTTCTATATATTACCAATAAAACATAGCAGAAAGATACAGAAAGAGAAATTCCATTTAAAATAACTGTAGACATTAGAAAACTCTAACAAGTTTTCTATTGTCATCTCCCACAATAAAGGGAAGAGGGTGGGGCATAGAAAATGAACAGAATATCTTAGCATAGTTTATTTTTTCTTTCCTTTGAGATCCAAAAAGTACTCTAGTGAAGGAATGGCTCTGAAACTGAATAATACTTCAAACGTCACAACTATTCCCATTAGTTGCCTTGCACATAGAACATAAGAAGTTACATTTATATACACTTAACATTTACAATAATAGGTTTCTCCCATAATCATCCCTTGAGATAGATATTTTAACCACTATTAGTCCTATTTTATAGATGAGGAAACTGAAAGAAATCAAGTGATATAATCAATGTCACATAGTCTAGTATATGCCACTGATTAGGATTCGAACTCAGGTCTTCTGAAACAAATTTTGGGACTACTCTTAACTGTTCTTCTGGTCAATAAACTCATCCCTGAAATAAATCAGTGAGGAAGATCTCTATAAGTTAATTTTTTTTTCCTTTATTGGTAATGGGGAATTAATTCAATTCAATTCAGGGACCATTTATTGATTCCGTAGATAATCTTAGCAGCCAAATTAACTCGATTACCCTGTCTAAGTCACACCTGAAGCATCAAAGTCTTTTACAGTCTTTGTACTGTATCTATCTCTCCCCATTTTCCCCTACCAATCATTCTTCTCTACATAGTTACATGAATAGTAAATAGATCCTCTTTTAAATTAAGTAACCAATATTATTGTAAATGCAATTATTTTCGATAGAGATTAGGAAATATATAAAATTTACCAATGGTTGGAAGAATAAGAACTATAACTTTGAACATTTATCCATTGTTTCAAGAGCAGAGCTAATATTTCTGGATCTCTAAGTATTCTTATAAACTACTATAGGACAGGCATTTTATGAGGCATGCAACTAATGAAGCAGGACAGAAGCTCCCTGTCCTGGGCTCTCTTCCTCTGCCAAAGTTGCTTAATTCTAATATGCCAGGTGGCCAAATAAGAATGATTCAAAATAGAGTAGGAAAGGAAGAAAGATTTAGGAGGAAATGCTCTAGGAAATTCAAAAAGGAAATGAATTTGAGCTGAGCATAAGAAGGCAAGAAAGGTAAGAATAACAGTAAGGAAGGTGTCACAGAACTGGAGGCTCTCACCAGAGCTAGATTTGAAAAGAAAATAAAAATAAATAAGGAATAAATCAACTTGCATGCCATAGGTTAGAGATTTTGAATTTGTTCATATACAGTTTTAAACACTATATATATATATATATATATATATATATATATATATATATATATATATGTATACACATACATATATGTATGTATATATATATTTTTTTCTCCAAAAAAGTGGTTTGATGTTTGAGTTTACAACAGAAAATAGAAGAGAACTTTGCTGAAGTAGATGCTGTGTTTTTTCCTGTTTCTTCTAAGACATGTATTGATCTCATTGTTCTCAATTCTTTGAATAATATTGTTTCATTCCTAACTAAGACAGTTATAAATGAGCATGAATTCATCTAAATTTACTTCTGGAACCATAGTTTAAGGATCTGAATGACTGTTAGTGATTTGGTCCTCTACTCTGTTTCTTGAAATAAACAAAGAATCCTTTAACTAATACAAAGAACAACTTAGTCATCTTTTTTGATTTATAACTGGAAATAATAATCCTGGATTATTAAATAGAAAGCAATCTGAAGAGATCATTTTCCCCTCAACACATGCAATAACTATTGCTACATGTGACCACTGATTCAGCTGTTTCTCATTTGTTCTGTTTATATAAACCATCTTTAAGACTTTTTTTTTTCAAAATTAACCAGATAGAATAATTCCATGATCCAATTGAGGAGCTCTCTTAATAGTTTATTTTGAGGAAATTGACTAGTTTATGCAGTCAAAAAAATCAATCATTTTATTCAAAATAAATCAATATAGTTATTTAACTTACTTTCCAACATCCTTATAGTCCAATGTAAAAGACTGACTTTTTTTTTCAATATTCCATATTATTACATGGGTAGACATGGTTTTACATATAGGTGTGTTCGGAATTTCTATGGCAATTAAATGTTTGGTTAAGAAATAAAACTCTAGAGAGGGGGAGGAGCCAAGATGGTGGAGTAGAAAGACTCACGTATGCTAGCTCCGAATCCACAGCCCAGAAATTTCCTGTAAAAAGAACTCCCCACAAATTCTGCAGCAGAGCAAGAGTGCACCATCGCAGTGGAGGAAATTTCTGTTCCAGAGAGCCCTGGAAAGCCGTCCCCAGGGGTCCATCGTGTTGCGGACAGTGGAGCCCACCCCTGCCCAGCCCTGGCAGCAAGGCCCCAGAGGAGCAAATCTGAGCAGGCTTCAGGGAAAGAACCTCCGGCAGCCGCGAAGTTCCCTCCACCCACAGGCGCTACAGGTCAGTGAGAGAGACTTCTGGGCTGGCCAAGAGGGGAGCAGGGTGTCTCTGTGACACGGGACCCCTCGGGAGGCAGCGGCAGAGGCAGCGGTGCTGGCCTGGGACTCCCCGAGCAGGAAGGAGCTCCATTACCAAAGGTCTCTGCATAAACCCCCTGAGGGAACTGAGCCTGGGAGATGGCCCTGCCCCCACCTGCTTCATTTTTGAAGGTCTCTGCATAAAGCCCCTGAGGGAACTGAGCCTGGGAGGCGGCCCTGCCCCTACCCAAGCACCAGAACTTAAGCTCACATTGAATAGCAGCTGCTCCCGTCACGGAAAGCCCTGAGGCTGGGAAGCAGCATATGAATCTCAGACCCCAAGCACTAGCTGGGCCGATCTAGGTCGGGGTGCAGAGGAATCTCAGAAATCAAGTAAATGGCTGGGAAAATGCCCAGAAAAAGGAAGCAAAATAAGACCATAGAGAACTACTTTCTTGGGGAAGAGATGTTTCTTCCTTCCTTCATTTCTGATGAGGAAGTACAATGCTTGCCATCAGGGAAGGACATGGAGGTCGGGGCCTCTCTATCCCAGACATCCAAGGTGGGCTCAGGCCATGGAAGAGCTCAAAAAGGATTTTGAAAATCGAGTTAGACAGGTGGAGGAAAAACTGGGAAGAGAAATGAGAGAGATGCAAGAAAAGCATGAAAAACGGGTCAATACCTTGCTAAAGGAGACCCAAAAAAATGCTGAAGAAAATAACACCTTGAAAAATAGGCTCACTCAATTGGCAAAAGAGGTTCAAAAAGCCAATGAGGAGAAGAATGCTTTCAAAAGCAAAATTAGCCAAATGGAAAAAGAGGTTCAAAGTTCACTGAAGAAAATAGTTCTCTCAAGATTAGAATGGAACAGATGGAGTCTAATGACTTTCTGAGAAACCAAGAAATCATAAAACAAAACCAAAAGAATGAAAAAATGGAAGAGAATGTGAAATATCTCATTGGAAAAACAACTAACCTGGAGAATAGATCCAGGAGAGACAATTTAAAAATTATGGGACTACCTGAAAGCCATGATCAAAAAAGGAGCCTAGACATCATCTTTCATGAAATTATCAAGGAAAACTGCCCTGAGATTCTAGAACCAGAAGGCAAAATAAGTATTCAAGGAATCTATCAATCACCACCTGAAAGAGATCCAAAAAGAGAAACTCCTAGGAACATTGTGGCCAAATTCCAGAATTCCCAGGTCAAGAAGAAAATATTGCAAGCAGCTAGAAAGAAACAATTCCAGTACTGTGGAAATACAATCAGGATAACACAAGATCTAGCAGCTTCTACATTAAGGGATCGAAGGGCATGGAATAGGATATTCCAGAAGACAAAGGAACTAGGACTCAAACCAAGAATCACCTACCCAGTAAAACTGAGTATAATACTTCAGGGGAAAATATGGTCTTTCAATGAAACAGAGGACTTTCAAGCATTCTTGATGAAAAGACCAGAGCTGAAAAGAAAATTTGACTTTCAAACACAAGAATGAGGAGAAGCATGAAATAGTAAACAGCAAAGGGAAGTCATAAGAGACTTACCAAAGGTGAACTGTTTACATTCCTACATGGAAAGACAATATTTGTAACTCTTAAAACTTTTCAGTATCTGGGTAGTTGGTGGGACCACACACACACACACACACATGCACACACACACACAGACAGAGAGCACAGAGTGAATTAAATAGGATGGGACCATATCTTAAAAGAAATTAAGGTAAATGGTGAGAGAGAAATGTAGTGGGAGGAGAGAGGGTGAAATGGAATGGGGTAAATTATATCTCATTCAAGAGGCAAGCGGGAGACTTTTTAGCGGAGGGAAAAAGAGGAGAGATGAGAAAAAAACATGACGTTTACCCTCATCACATTCGACTAAAGGAAGGGATAAAATCCACACTTATTTTGGTGAAAACCTATCTTATAATAAAGGAAAGTGGGGGAGAAGGAGATAAGCAGGGTGGGGGGATGATGTAAGGGAGGGCAATGGGAGGAGGGAGCAATTTGAAGTCAACACTTGGGGAGGGACAGGATCAAAAGACAGAATAGAAACAACGGGGGGCAGGATAGGATGGAGGGAAATACAATTAGTCTTACACAACACGAGTACTATTGAAGTCATTTGCAAAACTACACAGATATGGCCTATATTGAATTGCCTGCCTTCCCAAAGGGAATGGGTGGGGA
The DNA here is from genome assembly GCA_023548195.1 of Bettongia penicillata ogilbyi. NCBI lineage: Eukaryota > Metazoa > Chordata > Mammalia > Diprotodontia > Potoroidae > Bettongia > Bettongia penicillata. The sequence continues at coordinate 38,021 of JAJHZJ010000233.1, forward strand.
GGGAGGGATGGGGAGAATTTGGAACTCAAAGTGTTAGGAACAACTGGTTAGTATTGTTGTTGCTACTAGGAAATAAGTAATACAGTCAATGAGGAATAGAAAGTCATCTGGCCCTACAGGACAAAAGAAAAGATGGGGACAAGAGAAGGGAGGGATGATTGAAGAGAGGGCAGATTGGTGATAGGGAAAATTAGAATGCTTGGGTTATTGGGGTGGGAGAGGGGACAAATGGAGAGAAAATTTGGAACCCAAAATTTGGTGAAAATGAATGTAAAAAGTTAAATAAATAAATTAAATTTAAAAAAAAAGAAATAAAACTCTAAATGTATAATAATCAATTAGCAAAGCAATTTGAATACATTATCTCCTTATAGTCTTACAACAATCCTGTGAGGTAAGTCCTACAAGTGAATGATATGCAGTTTCTGTTTGGCACTATTTACCAAAAAATGTCTTTAGCTATAAATCATACTGCTTACTGAAACAGTGTATTATCAAAAAGACAGCTTTTTTGCAGGGCACCCGTCTACACATAAAAAGAGTGCTCATTGCTTTAATATCTCATAATGATGGAATTTTAGAAAAGTATGATTTCTCATTGTGTTTTCTCTGCTGTTTGGTTGATAAATTATCTTAAAAATGAAGAAATCTTTAGTTTGAAGATCTTCTTTCTTCCTTAAGGTTCTGTCATGTGGTTAGGCTTGAGAATGGTGGACCATAGGGTGTTATATACATATCTAGACACCTCTAGCCCCTTTACAGCCTTCAGATCCACTGGTTGTTTATGAACTATAAATAAGCATATAAATGTAATTACAAACAGTTCTCACTTTACACAATTTGACTTTAAATAAAGAATTTACATAAAGAATTCTGAAAGAAATCTACATTCCAAAACAAAAACAAAACCCACCTAGGTTACTTTTATCATACGTTCTATTCCTTCCCTCCCCTGCTGTCCCCTGACTGGGAACTGAGTGACCTCCGATCCCCAAATCAAAAATACAAAGGGAAAGAGGAATAATAGAGGTGTGAGAGCCCTCTTCCAGGATGCAGAACTTGGCTTAAGATTTCTGCCCCTCTCTGACACCCCCCCCCCCCCAGCCTGTCTCTTTTCCTGCCATCCCTGACTACCCGTCAGTGCTTAGCCCCCAGCTGTCGCCTGTCTGTGTCCCTGTCGGGCCCTCATGTATCTGCCCCAAGTGTTCTTCCACTCAGGTAGGTCTAGAACCCCATTCAGCTGGCCTGAATCCTGCACATTCCACCTCCTGCTCTCCCCAGAGGCCAATGGCCCCACCTGTGCTTGAACCATGTGCCAGTCCCCTCCCCCTCCCTCCACAGGGGTGTGTGTGTGTGTGGAGGGGGGGTGGTTCTTGCCTCCCTCCCTCTCTCTCCCAAATTCACAGCAAATTGACATTACATCAAGATTGCTTTCAGTCTTCTTTCAAGAACTGTCTGTACTAACTTACAATATATAGAGTATGCAGAGAGAGGAACGATATAGAAAATAATCCATCTATTTCTTAAGAGGTGGGAGCAATGATGTCCTGCTGTCTAGGGTGTTAATCCGCTCTGGCTTGATTGGACCAGCAGACCTATTCTGTTCAGCATTTCATAATTCCTTCCAGGGATTTGCCGCTATATGGATAGTCCCACCCAGGGCAAACCCATTGGCATGGATAAATATTTAGTCTTGGTCTGTAAGAATGTTGTTATCATCATTCTTCCTCCTTCAACAAAAACAAATATTGATAATAACAAGGTACAGCATTATTAATATTGTTGTTTCTCCTAGTATTCCAACTAATAATAGTAATGATAATAACAATAACAGACTTAAAAGATGTGCATTTCTTCAGTCTTTAACAAAGGAAAATAGTTTCGAATCATCCATTCGGGGGAAAAATCTGTAATCAAGATGCATTTGCAATTGTGTGTGACTTGTGTTTAGCACAGGAATAAATGGGGGGAAAAAAAACCAGGGCACCAGTAGTCCCTAGATCAAGGACTGAGAACTAAGAACTGAAAAAGAAACAAACACTAGTGCCAGTATTCTCTCCCAGGAAGCTTTTGGGACCAAATATGAATTTGAGTTGATTCCAGAATTTTTCTCAGGAACAGCCTGAGAGCTGGAGGAATGGTATGTTGAAAAGACCAAGTGGGAGTACATCCCTACATGAAACTTCATGCCAAGCGCCATGGAGTGGAGTCCCCTTTCTCATGTTTTTGTAAATTCTCTTGGTGCCTCAGTGCCTCCTTCCCATCCCAGCTCTTTGCATTGGTGCATTCCGCTTCCCTAGACTGTCAGTATTTCCTCTTGGGGAGTATCACAGCTATTCAAACTTGCTCTGCACTTCAGTGTGACTTGAATTTGACACAGTAATTTAACTGAAGACAAAAATGGAAGAGATATTTTCAGATGTTCCTGTCACATAGACCTGAAATGTCCATGAGTAGATTTTTAATTTGCTTATAGCATTTATTTGCTAAAATACGAATTCCTGTAACCCACATACTCTTTCAGTAGTTAAATGTATCCATCTCTATTTTAATCAATACTTATAAAATATTTTAATTGAATCCCTTAATCATTTCTCAAAAATGTGAATGGATCATGTGCATTACTGAATGCAAGTTTTAAATATTGCCAAGACATTACAATATATGAGATTTATATTTGTGGCAGAAACAGCCTGTCAACTTTTTAGGCAAGGTAGGGACAGACTCCTTGAAAAAAACAGTTTCTTATTTTTTTAATGAGACTTTTAGAAGAGTCCCTAACAAATGACATCCTAGCTAGAATTCAACCATTAGGTTTTTTTTTTACTTTTCCTTGTACTGATAAAGGTTTTTTAATGTAAATATTCCCTGAGGAGATTAATGGATCATGTAGTTTAGGAGTTATTTCCATTTTATGTATTTGTGACTCAGATGCTTTCTTTCTCACTGTTTCCTGAGTAGGATAGATGTTAGCAATATGCCAGATTAGGAATTATAAGTAGTCAGGGAAGTAGCAGGAGGTCATTAATTTCTCAGGAATTGAAAGGATAGGAGGTGCCTAGGAAAGACAAACTTTTCCTGCTTCAAAACAGCTTGGAGGAAAACCTGCTGTAAAGAATGTGTATTTCCAGCATGTGCAGAAACAACATGTTTTTAATTTACATACTAGTTGGCTTGATTCATCTTCCTCTGTCCCAAAAGAAGCAGTTTTGAAAAACATATCCACAAAACTCTAATGTCTAAAATTGAAATCAACATCTCCACCTCCTCTCTCACAGCAAAGAAAAAATAATTTCTCCTCCAGACAGCCATTTCTAGCAAAGGCACCATAATTCTCCAAGACTCAGTCTTGGAATGATTCTTGATTCTCTTTTCTCCTTCTGACAGCATCTTTTACCACATGCCTTCACCTCAAATGCTTCTCTGACTGCCTCAGCCGAAGCTCGGAATCCCATTTAGATCTCCCATAGTACATACATATTGCACATACCACTCATTAAGTCTTTAGGAGCATAATAGGATTACACATTAAGAAGTAGAAAGGACTTAATTGACCTTAGAATCCATCTCTTCTCCACAAAACATGTTCATTTTTCAGATGAGAAATCTGAGACTTAGGCCAGTTAAGAGATTTGCCCATGCTCCTTCAGACTATAAGTGTGAGAAACAGCACTTGAACGCAGTTCTTCTGGCTGCAATAACAGCTCTCTTCCCACTATGTCTTGATGCCATACTGTCCATGCTGGGTAGTAGAAGGAGTCCTGAGTTTGGAGCCAGAAAACTGGAGTGTGAATTCCAGTTCAGTGCTTTACTGGCCGTATAGCCTAGAACAACTTATTTCAGCTCTTTGAGTTTCAGTAGTTTCTAATCTGTAAGAAGGGGGATGATGAGATTTGTAGTATCTCTTTTATAAGGTTATGAGGATCAAATCAATGTGAATGTGAAATGTTTTGATAAATTTAAAGCTCTCTATATTCATGTCATTATTATTAACTTTAATAACATTGTTATTAACTAAAAATAATTAATGAGCTATTAGAATTAGCCTGACCAGCTAGTTAGGATCACATTTTATTTAATTCCATATTTATTAAAAAAAATAGGATAAACTCTCTCTTCTTTCTTTCCTGTCTCTCTCTCTTCTCTCTTTTTCTCTCCCTCTCCCTCGCTACTATCTTTTCTCTCTCTTTCTTTCTCTCTTCTTTTCTTTCTTTCTTTCTTTCTTTTTCTTTCTTTCTTTCTCTTTCTTTCTTTCTTTCTTTCTTTCTTTCTTTCTTTCTTTCTTTCTTTCTTTCTTTCTTTCTTTCTTTCTTTCTTTCTTTCTTCCTTCCTTCCTTTCTTCCTTCCTTCCTTCCTCCCTTTCTTCCTTCCTTCTTTCACTTTTCATTGTGTAAGCTCTCTACTTCCAACTTCTTATATTTGCTAGTTTTATCAAGTTGGCTAGGACACTAAGTTAAGTGAGTTACTACAGTCAGCATTGTCAAAGGTAGGACCTGAGGCCATTCTGCCTCTCTATAGATACAGAATTGCTGATTCAAATCACAAAAGAGTAGGTATAGATTCAGAAGGATCCTCAAAGTTCATTCAGTCCAACTGCTTTCATTTTGAAAGTGTTAGGAAACAACAGTTCTAGAGAAGTGGAAGAATGTACCCAAGGCCACACAGGTTCCAAGAAAGAGAGCTAAGATTTGATTCTGCTTGAATGACTCCAAATCTAGTACTTTTTCAACCCCCTGAGCATCTTTAAAGCATCTGCAATGTACAAAGAACTTTCTCAGGTACTACAAAAGGCTGTAAAGATGAAAAGTGATCCTGTCTCTGACCTTCAGAAATTACAATGGCCCACAGTGAGGGGAAGGAGTAAAGGAAATAGGTTCCTTGAAGGCAGATACTTACTTTTTTGTATCATAAGGATCTAGAGTAGTCAGTAGTCAATCATATTTATTAAGAACCTATTGTGTACCAGGTACTATGTGAAGAATAATGCCTTGCACAAAATAAGGGCTTAATAAACACTAGATGAACATATTTCAGTTGATAAACCCAAAAATGAAAATCTGTCTTAAGTTAAAACAGAACTGGATAGGAGAAGTCAAACACAGAGAAAAACAATCTAGGGTGGAAAAGACTGCTTCTGACTAGGGCTAAGGGAAGACTACAGAGGAGATGTCATATAAGCTGAGTTTTGATGGGATTAGAAGATTTCAGTTGTTAGTGACACAAGTGGACTGGCCTCCTCCAAACATGGGGAGGCCTGGAGAGTGGTGGATTTGGAGTTAGAAAAGTCTGAGTTTAAATCTTTCTGCACACTCTTGCTAGCTTTTTGATCCCAGGCAAATCATTAAAGCTCTCTCAGCCTTGGTTTCCTTTTATTGTAAAATGAAGCTAATTTTTGCCACCACATAAGATAATTAGATAATGTTAAACTCAAAATCTTGTAAGAATGAATGTTGAAATGTATCTGTACATGTAATTGGAAAAAATAAAATACTATTAAGTTGGGGGATAAAAATGCTCTAAATTACGTTGAATAGAAAAATCAATATTAAAACAACTCTGAGCTACCACCTCACATCTCTCAGATTGGCTAATAAGGCAGAAAAGGAAAATGACAGATGGTAGAGATGTAAAAGAAAATAAAGACATTAATGTACTGTTGGTAGAGTTGTGAACTAATTCAACCATTCTGGAGAGCAATCAGGAACTGTGCCCAAAAAGCTATAAAACTGTACATAACCTTTGATCCAGCAATATTACTATTAGGACTGTACTTGAAAGAGGTGAAACAAAAAGGACCTACATGTATAGAAGCTCTTTTTATGTGACAAAGAATTGGAAATTGAGGGGAGTGTGCCCATCAATTGGGGAATGGCTAAATGATTTGTAGTATATGATTGTGATGGAATATTATGGTGCTCTAAGAACTGAAGAACAGGATAGTTTCAGAAAAACCTAGAAAGACTTACATGAACTGAAATAAAGTGAAATGAGCCAAACCAAAGTGAAATGAGAACACCGAACACAGTTACAGCAAAATCATTTGATACTCTCAATTGCAAATGACTTAGCTGTTCTCAGTAATGCAAAGATCCAAGACAATTCTAAAGGATTTATGATGAAAAATGCTATCTATGCCCAGAGAAATAAATTATGGAATCTAAATGAAGATTTTTTTTAAATTTTATTTTTTTATTCTTGTTTTTTTTGGAGGTGGGATGGAGTAGAGATGGAGATATTTGCATTTCTCTTTTATAAGCTGGCTAATATGGAAATATTTTGCTTGATTGCACAAGTATAATCTGTATCAAATTGCTTGCCATTTCAAGGAAGGGATGGAGAAGGAGGGGGAATGTATAACTCAGTTTTTTTAATGTTAAGAATGTTTGAGAAAAATAAAATTAAATATAAATATAAAAACAATTCTATTAGTAATATTTCATATCACAGGCAATGAGGAGCTTCCAATGGCTCTTGAGAAGGTAGATGGTATCTTCAGATCTTAACTTTCATATCCATTCTCTGCTTTGGTGCTGAGTAGCTTGGTGGTGCAATGGATAGAGTACTTGATCTGGAGTCAGGAAAATTCTTCTTCCTGACTTCAAATCCTGCCTCAGATACTTACTAGCTATGTGACCCTGAGCCTGTCACTTAGCTCTGTTTGTCTCAGTTTTCTCATTTGTAAAATAAGCTGTAGAAGAAAATCTCAAACCACTCTAGTATATTTGCCAAGAAAACCTCAAATAGGGTCACAAAAAGAGTCCAAAATGACTGAAAAATTTTGCAGCATCAACTATGTTTTGATCTCCATAAAGCACGCATGACAAGTGTTCTTCTTATCCCCAATTTACAAATGATGAAACTGAGGCTTAGGGGAAGCTAATTGTCTCATTTGGAAATCCATACACCTAGTTAGTGATAGAGAAGGGACTTAGACCCTAGTTTTTTAGCTTTAGTTCCAGATCTCTTTCTCTAACTTATACTGTCTCATCATATTTGAAAATTAGGAGATGATCTAGTTAAGAGAACATGACTTTGCCTCTTTTCAAATTTTCTATGAATGTCCATTATTACATGGGAATACAGTTTAAGTCGGTGTCTCACAGAGGATACATGCAATCAGAAATGTACATGTACTGCATTATTTATAAAGATGAAACTCCATAATTGCTTTTCTACTGTAAGTACCAAAATAAATATGCTACAAGTGTATTGTCATAGGATTTTGAACAGATCACTTAACTCAACTGTTCAGTTTTAGTTGAAGAAACTAAGGGCCAAAAGGGTTAAGTGGCATGCAGTCTTTTAATTAGCTTCCTAGTTTTCTATCTTGCCCAGCTTCTAGTCATCCTCTACTCAGGTGTTGAAATACTTTTCATAAAGCAAAGGTTTGAACATTATATCATTCCCATGCTAAAAATCATTTATAGTTCCCTACTGTTTCTAGAATGTAATACAAATCTTCACCCAGTGATTCAGGCATACTACCATCTGGCTTTAATCTCTGAAACTTTTAAATCCCAGTTCATAATATTCCTTTTCACATATTCTATGGAAGTGATGTCAAATTCAAATATAAAGGGATCCCTTCAGATCACACATTGACTTTTTGCTGTTCAGGAATTTTCAGTTGTGTTTGACTTTTCATGACCCCATTTGAGGTTTTCTTGGTAAAGATAGTGGAGTAGCTTAGCATATTCTTCCCAAACTCATTTTATAGATAAGGAAACTGAGGCAAACAGGGTTAAGTGATTTACACAGTGTCACACGTCTAAATAAGTGTCTGAGGACAGATCTGAACTCATGAAAATGAATATACTTGTTTTCAGGCATAGTACACCATCCATCGTGTCTTCTAGGTGCCTACCACCTATTGACAGGGGAAGCCAAAAATTAACATTCTCTATGTTGTATTGTATTTTTATTTATTTTGGTAAACATTTCTCAATTCCATCAATTATAAGATAATCTAGTACTGGCTTCACTTGGGAGTTTTGCAGGTCACTTTGGAAGGCTGCAAGTTTGACACCTGTGTTACTTTCTAGACTAATTGAACTAATAGGTTGTCCTTGAACATTCAAGTCAGCAACCAACTTAGACTATCCACTGTCATATGCTTCATCTTCATCTCTCAGAATCTTTATCTTCATTTAAGAGTAAGTTAAGGTTCTACCTCTAGGAAGTCTTCTCTCACCCTCAGTTAGAAACTTTTTCCTCGGTCACACATTTTCCGAGGTGAACTGTGATTCTCTCCTTTATACCTTCTATTCCCTATACGGTATGATACTTATCTTGGTACATATCATACCCCTTGTAGAACATAAGCTCCTTCAGGTCAAGTATGATTTCATATTTGTCCTTCATTTTTTGTGCCTAGCACAATGTTTTACACTTAATAGTTGCTTAATAAATAAATAAATGCTTGTCAAATTGACCAAATAACTGGAATTCAGATCCTTGTATAATGGCTATAAATCCAGTATTTTTTTTAAGTATACCAAGACTTTTTGTGTTGTACGTCTGTTATTCATTGCACCATGTCTTTAGATAAGCCAATAATATAATAGCTACTTATGAGTATTTCTATATGTGATATCGACATTGTGAAAATCATATATATTTTTACCCATAGAAGAAAATGCGCTATGTTTGAACAGAAATCTTTGCTTACCCATACGCTTTTTGAGTATCCTCAACAAATGTTGCTAAAATCTCTCTTTTTTTCACATTTATGGGAAATGTGAAGACCCTGAATTATCAAGTTGGGGGAAATGGTTTCTTAAAAAGGGAGAGATAATTAAGAGAAAACATTGAATTATGTACCGAAATCACTAAAGTAAGGTAGTGGAGTCATCCATAAAGACTGGTAGAAGTCATGAATACAAAGCAGCACATAGTATTTCCAACTAATAGGATCTCAGAGAGAACTTAATATGTTAATACTAGACATCTTTTCACATCAAACCATAGTAACATATCTTCAGGGTTTGTTTTGCTAGACTCCTTTACATTAAAAGGCAATACTGCACTTAGGAGATGTCTGTCAAAATTTTCTTCCCCTTGGGGAGTTAAAAAAAGAGTATCCCAAAATAATTGGAAACCACAAGGTGTGTCTTTTTTCTCTTTAACATCTTTCATTGACTCCTCAAGGGGGGCATTTTTTAGCCTTGATTAGCATGTTTTAAAATTCATATCTCTACTTAAGTGCTAACAGTTGAATACCCTAAGGGATAAGGAGCAGTGACTAGAGAGATATATGTGAAAGGATCATTCAGCTCAGTAATTTGTGGAACCTGCCAGTGAGAAGGCCAAGCACCCTCTAGAGCATTCCTCTCCCTTAGGCTCTGCCACTATTTACCTGTCAGTGAATTCTGAAATGGAAAGGGAAACATTACTTCTTTTTTGTGCATTAAAAGGGAGAAAAGAAGTAATGTTTGCTTTTTTCCAAATGATCATTAAAATTTCTGCCATCACTTAGTCAGAATTTTCACTGAATAAATATTTCCTAAATTGTTAGAGAAACACATTTGTCCTTTTTCATTAATGTCTGCAAGTGACATGCACTATAAAAGGGTATTCTGAATCATACCATATTAAACCTTGAAGACATAACCCCAGAGGCTTAAGGATACAGAATCAATAGTGATAAGTAGGAAAATCATACTACAACAGCTGAATTTAATCACACTGTATATGTGTATTTACCCGTGCTCCCCAATCTCATGCTGGGGGAATAGCCCTAGTCACCAGAGGGGATAGACATTGAAAAAAAAAGTTCTTGGACAGGAAAAAAGAAAACAAAGCAATGCAAAAACAAAGAAAAGATATGCAAGTCCTTTTACTCTTAATGTGTGTGCATGTGTGTGTGTGTGTATGAATATATGTCTCTCTCTCTCTCTCTATATATATATATGTGTATATATATATATATATATATATATATATATATATATATATATGTATGAATCTCTATATCTGTATCATCTGGGGTATAAGAATCATAAAGGTATTACTGAATCGCAGGGTGTGCAATTTAGTGATTTTTTTGTGTTATATTTCCAAATTGCTTTCCAAAATATTATGACCACTTCACAATCTTGCCACTGGTGCAGTAGTGTGTTTCCTCCTGTTTCTCCTCACAACATTTGTCATTTTCTGTTTTTTGTCATCTGGATCAATCTGATGGCCCTGAAGTAGAAATTCTTCCTTGTTTACTTCTCATTCCTCTTACTTGATGTATTTTTATGTGGTTATTGATAGCTTACCATTCTTTAGAGAAATGCTTCTGAATATCCATTTATGATTTTTCTATTTCTATTCTCATTTTATATGTTTATATCAATCTATGTTTTATGAATAGTAGATCTTTATCAATAAATTTGAGTCAAATATTTTTACTAGCTAACTCTTTTTTTATAATTCTAATACCATTGATTTATTTTTGCAAAACTTTTTCTGTTTTATATAATAATTATTTTCCTTTTATCATCTCTTGTTGATGAAGCTCTTTCCCTATCCATAATTGTGAATTCCATTCACTTCTAATTCATTTATGATGTGATACTTAGTTCTCATATCTATTTGATACTTGGGTCATATCTATTTGATGTTTGTCATATGAGGGATTAGTTTTAATCCTGTCTTCTTTAATTCTGGATCCTTCTCTCTGATATGACCTTCATTTTATTCTCTATGTATTTTTTTTAACTGTTCTGAATGAGTCCACTATAAATCTGATTAGTAAAAACACTTCTCAGTGTACCATATTAGCTCTGGGCATTTAGAGGAGACAAGATGGCATCACTGAATTATCTGGCATTATGTTGGAGATAGATGGTAGAGTTCATATATTCAGAGTTGGAAAATCAGATCATAAAAGGCATCTGGTCCAATGCCCTCATTTATAAGGTTTCTTTTCTGTATAACAGCTCTAAGAATTTAGAAATATAATTATTAAAATCCCCATTTTACAGATGAGAAAATCGTGTCTCAGGGAGGTGAGTCAACATGTCCAAAGTGACATAGTTACATAGTATCAAAGTGGGAACTGGGACCCAGGATTTCCTGGTTTATCTTACCTGCTTTTTACTTTATCAGTCTTGTGACAGGCCCTTGGTAACTCAGCTGTAATTTTTTTCAGAATTTTTGCTCCTTCTCCTCATTTGTTTCTGTTACAAGAATGGGATCCTTTATATATTCATTTCAGACTTTAAAAAAATTATCTTCCTCACTTCTATGTAGATTTTAACTCATTTTACCTTTGGCTTCTATTTTAATCTGCAGGAATGTGGAGGTTGATGCAGGTCTCTGGTTCTGGCTTTGATCCATTTTTTCTAAATGCAAATTATGAAACCTTGTCAGACCTTCCATTAGTCTGTTGTGAAACTAATGAGTTGGTAAAGTGTATTGTAAACAGTCACAAGATAGCTCGATATTCATTGCTACCCTTCCATTTGTATCTATCAGCATACATAACGTTCTATGAATATATGCTACAGCCAATGAAGACAGTTAATAGCTTTCACAGGTAGAGAAATTAACACATTAGTTATGCTTCTGATTGCATACCTTCTCCTGGCTTCATAAAGGCAGTAATTCCACTCCTGCCTCAGATATTTACTAGCTAATGTGACAAGTCACTTAACCACTCTTTGCCTCAGTTTCCTCATGTGTAAAATTAAGATAATAGCATTTACCTCACAGGACTATTGTAAGGATCAGATGAGATAACATATGTAAAACACTTTACGAACCTTAAAGTGATATAAAAATGTTAGCTATTATGATAATGATGATGATAAGCTGCTTGGTCAAAGTGGTAAGCCTATCAAGGTATCTTTTAGACCTCTATCCTGATAAAAAATAAATCTTTCAATATTTACATGTTATATATCATTTGGGGGCTGAGTTTACACAGATTAGGTTCACTGTTGGGAATTTTTCATTGATAGCTCTCTTCAGCTTTTTACAAAATACAAATTACAAGGCAAAGTACGAGTTTTCTTCCCAGAACTTTGCCTCTCTCCTACTGTTATTTGTGTCCTGTTCCTGCTTGCTCAAGAACTGCTTATTTTTTGGTATTTTTTTTTCTTTTTTGTTTGTTTGTTTTGACTAGGAAACTAGCATTACTCTTATTTATTCTTCTTTTGGATCCCAAATATCTAGTTAAGAAATTCCTTCACTTATCCAGAAACTTCTTGCTCTTCTGGGAGAGCCTCCAACCATTAATTCTCCTGAGGTCAAAAGATTTCTCTGCTCCTAGAATCTTAAGGTTCTTTGATGTCCACACATGGTTCTCTGAAGAAGCTATGGAGCCATATGATTGTCTTGGACTTTTTTCAGAGAAGCAGAACCCATGTGACTTCATTTGGTTTCCCTCTTAATGTTTCAGTCTTAGCTCTTTTCCCTTGAATTCTCCTGCTTCCTAGTTCACATTTTAAAATCCAAAGCCAATGACCTAGCTTATGCTATGACCAGGAAAAACAATCAACTTTGAATGGGTGTTAAGAACAATGGGTTAACAGATGACAGGGCAAGGCTATTTCTCAATTTATCAAGGAGACACAAATGCCAAAACAAAGGACACAGCTGGGTAAATGCTGCTAATGATGAGTTACCCTTCTTAATAATGGGTCCTGATCAAGAGGACCTATTTCTGTAAAGGAAATTCAAGCAAGATTTAAAGTCTTGCTGGACTCTTGGAACTCTCTGCTAGTTGTTTAGGCAATTCATTGTTCATTGACCAAGGACTGTAATCAGAGGGAGAAATTCTTAAATAATGGACCCGGGAATAAAAGGATAAATAAAAGCTTACTTTAATAAATTGCTAAATGTTCTTCCATGACATGAAAATTAATTGAAGTCTTATCTTTGGTCAAAATTGTTATATATGTGTGTACATGCATGTATATATGTACATGCATGTATATATAATGTATATGCTAATATGTACTTATATGTGTAACATGTATGTATGTGGAAGGTATGTTCACATGTACTCAAATTTAGAAAAGGTGGTGATGCCATTTAGATTGAGAAGAAAACGAAGAAGACATGGGTTTAACTCTCATTGCTGCTGTTGTCTGTGTGACCCATAGTAATTTACTTAAACTGTCAGTTCTGTAGGTAGCTCTCTAAAAATAGAAGTTGCAGAAAAGTTATTGACCTACATTGGCTGAACAAGTTATCTCTGCATCAATGAAATCACAAGTTCAATGCCTATTTGTACCTATATGCTTTAAAAGCAAATTCAACACACAAACATTGGGTTTTGCCTAGTAATACCATTTCTATACACCTCCAGATGGCCCATAGTCACAGAGCTGAAGTAACATGGATTCAACCATTTCTAGAAGATGAAAAAAATTCTGTGGAACAGATGCAGACACAAATCCCTACAGCAGTCAATCTCTAAAATGAAAATGTTGCTTGGGTAGTTATATTTGTGCTGTGACTGTATTTAATCATTGGGCATAATTTCCAAAATAAAGTATGACAGGTTTTGAAAATGATTATGAATGAGCTTCTGGGCATTATTGTTTTTCTGCCAGAATCTGGAAGATTTTGGCAAAGAAAAGTTAGGATGGTGGGGGTAGAGAAAAAGCAAGGGGTAGGAACCAAATAGGGGAAAATGATCCAGGTCAGCAGTTCAAGGAAAAGTGGGAGCCAAGGGAAGACTAGGTAATGGCAAGGGAAAGAAGGAGCTTTTGTCTTCCTGAAAATGTTTCACTTCTCCTTCTCCACCAATTATCAGATACTGATCCCCTGCTGATAGACTCCAAACTCTCTAATTTGGTCATTATTGGAAAAGAAAAGAAGGGAAATGATCAGAGAAAATAACCAACCAATGAGTCACAACAAAACTTATACTATTTAGAAAAGGTACTAAGAATTTGCATGAGTCTGTCACGTGGTACAACAATTTCACTTATTGCTTTTGAGAGCAATACCATGAATTTGAATATATTCTAATTTGAGCCATTCTGGCATGTTGTTGAGTTCTTTAAATGATAATTTAGAATAAATATTTGTATGCATGTTTGTATATACTAGTGCATGTCTGTTACATTAGTTGAACTAGGTTTATTTGATCTATGTAGGGAACTCCCAGTGTGGCAGTTCTTTCTAAAAATGTCTATAACATCTATAATTTATAGTCCTAGAGAACTGCTTGATAGTTCTGGTAGATTCTGTGATTTTCACATGATCAAATAGCTGTTTTATATCAGAGGCAGGACCTGAACACAGCTTTTAGCTGGATGACATAATTCCTTTAATGTATTGTGTGTATATGCGCACACACACACACACACACACACACACACACATACACACACATATATATACTATTATTATGTTGTAAATTTATAATTATAACAGATTATGTATGTGTGTGTGTACATGTGTACTTATACAATATGGTGGCTTGGTAGATGTCCTGTCAGAAAGACAGAGACTCAAGTGCTGGGTGCCAATTGTTTAGTCTTTTAGCGTTCTAGACAACTCTCTAAGGCTAAGTTGCAGAAAAGATGATCTTCATTAGTACGGAAGTTGCTCGTCTAGAAATCCCCATGTCAAAGAGATCACTAATCTGATATAAAAAAAGCACAGATAATCAGTTAGGAATCATTTATCAAATGTTAGGCACTTGTTGGGTATTGAGAACTAGCACTAGAAAGCAGGAGAATTCAAGGGAAATGGATTCACATGGATTCTGTTTCTCTGAGAGTGCAAATACAAATAAAACAGTTATTACCAGTAAGGAGCTTGCATTCCATTGGAGGAAGTGGAGGAATGGCAAGTGCGGATAGAAATATAGAAAAAATAAATGTAGAAAATAAATTTCAGAGAAATATAAGGTAGATGAACAAAAGACAGTTTGGGAGAAAAGGATCTTGAAAGGTTTTTGTATAGAAAGTGGTGCTTGGGACCTATCTTGAAGGAAGATGAATTAGAATGGAACAAGGATTGTATTAAAGTCTGAAGTGTTAGTTCAGTGGTCAGGGCAAATGCCCAAAGGTAGGAGGAGATGAATTTTCCATTGTGAGGAATAGAAAGAAGGCTAGTTGGCTCAATGACAGATTTTGGGATAGGAAGTATAATGTTTATTGAGGTCAGAAACCAAAGTTAGATCAAGGTTGTAGGAGGGCTTTAACATATAAACATAAGAGCTTATATTTTGTCCATGTAGTCATTGGAAGCCACTGTATTTGATTGGACTGTTTTAAACAAAGGAAAGATACCCTTTGAAAATTCCTCCAATATGAATTCTTCATGCTGATGAAGTCAAATTTTAGACAAAATAATCCCTATCTATAGCCAGTCCCCAAATTTGCATATATCATATGTGTACATACATGTAGAGTTCCTAGCATATAGTAGGTGCTTACTAAAACACACACACAGACAAAGATAAAGATATGCTATAGTATATACATAGAGGTAAATAGTATGTACCACTCTAGACATAGATATATAAAGATAGAGATACGATATAGAGATACGCAGTATATATATATATATATATATATATATATATATATATCTTTATATAGAATATGTCTGTATTTTCATATCTATCTATAGTTTTATTCTATCTTTCTATAGCTATATTGTCTTGAATCTATTTTTAAGGATTCCAGTACATGTTTAACTTAGCCAGATTGATGTTTTAAATGATTAAAACTAATTAGTATTGCATAGCCTACGTTACTGTTGACACCTAAGTGAAATCTCCTCTACAGAAGATTATATTTCAACAGATTTGTTTCTTTTACTCCTTCCCTTTATTTTCTTTCCTTTTTAGAAAAAGTCTTCACTTTTCATTCACAGCAAGCTGAGTGATTCATCTTGCGTAGGCTATAAATTCATAGTTTTAAACTATGTCCAGTATTCAACTTCTTCATATATATCAAACTGTATCTAACTCCTTCTAGCAGCAAAGGCTAAACAAGATTAGTGCTTTCCAACTACCAGAGGATAAAATCAATTTATAGTCAGTTATAGCCAAAGCCACGGAGTTTTACAAGTGATTAAATTGAAGGCGATGCTCTGGGCTGCCCAGCAATAGAGTGTCACTTGATAAAATTATGATCAAGGTTGTCAAACCTGCAGTACACCTGTAAAGCTGTTAGGCAGGGTCAGCTGCTAGGAGACACTAGTTACTCACAATGACAAGTTCTTTGATAGAGCCTCTCTCTTATTCCCAACCAGTAGGACAGCTCTCTCAGAATAACAATGAACTGGCATCTTATTTCCTAAAAAGGAATTAAGAAAAATATAATATTAAGAAACTGACAAAATATATTTTTAAAAAGCTTAGGAGTTTTCAATAGTACACTCTCAGATTCTCAACTAGTGGGACTGTTCTCTCAGACTGGCAATTAATTGGCATCTTGTTTATGTATATATATAATATTAAGAAACTGACAAAATTATTTTTTAAAAAGTTAAGGACTTTTGAATAGGCCTCCTTTTTTGATTCACAACCAGCTCTCTCAGAATGACTATTGACTGGCTTTTTATATAATGTTATGAAACTGATAAAAATATATTTTTAGAAAAGTTGAGAATCTATGGATAATTTATATTGCAAAATGTTGAGTATAGTGTAACTTTTTTCACATCAACCTTTTGGAGAAGGTAATGTGGGCATTATATTCATATTGTAAGTGAAGTAACTGAGTCTGGTAGTTGAGTGACTTTCCCAGAGTTATTTATCTTTCTTAGAGACTAGACTCAAACCTGCTCTTTCCATTGTACCAAAATATATATCTGATTTGTATTTCTATGGATGAAAATGGCCTGGGATTAAATATATATATTAATTTGAATACTTATAAGGAGATGACAGAATTTTCACATTTTGGAATTTCACCAAAATGCATTCCACAAGGGACTCATTTAATGGTTTAAAAGAAATGTGGAGTAGGGAGAGACCAAGGAAATAGAAATGAGTAAGGCATAGGAAAACAGTCAAGGTAAGTTAATTGAAACAAATTATAATGAAGCAATATTATGCTGTGAAACCAAAACATATCTGGAAAGAATGCCAATAAAAGAAAAAAAATCTAAAATACACTGTATAACTTCTCAGCAGAAATGTTGAAAATAGGAATAGGTAAACATGTTCTTTCTCAATTGGGAAACTGCTTTCCTATGTTGAATAACACTAATGATACTGCATGTATTATTTCCTCAACTTGAATGGGCATATAAATTAGAGGGCAAAAATTATGATCAGGAAGACATGGCTTGAATTTGGTCGTACATGTTGGTCATATGTGTCATACAGATGTTTCCTTATACACAAAATCAATAGAATAATATTTGGATATCATTATTATTATCATTCTCCGGCTCATTCTCACTCTCTTGGTTTCTATGAATCTGCATTTTTCTGGTTTTTTTTAATTCCTTTAGTATTTCCTTCAACAACTCCTTTTCTTCTTCTGGCTTCTTAATATACATCTCTTTAGTCTTTATTTTCACTATACCCAATGATCATCTCTATTTAGACAACTCCCAAATTTTGATCTTCAACTTAGATTTCTCTGCCAAGTTTCAGACTTTCATCTGCAACTAAATTTTTGAGTTTGGACATGAAACTCTGAAGAAGAATTCCTCATAAATTGTCAGTTTCTTATGGATGTCTCAGCTGTATTGCACCCCCAGTATTTCTAAAGCTAGCATAGTTTTCCTCCTGATAACTTTCCATTCTTCTTCCTGTCAATAGTACTGACTCATTCCCCTAATTCTAATCTTTTGGTCCTTAAAATCGTTCATTTCTCTCCTCCTAAACTTCTAATCAGTCATATCCCTTTGATTCCGTCTGCCTTTTTAAATGACTCTCCTCAATGTCTCTACTTCTACCTATAGGTAAGTCATTTTTACCTCTTACTTTGGTTATTACAATACTATCCTAAGATATTTCTTAGTCTCTAACGTCTTTCCCTTCAAATGCATTCTCAATTTTGCTGCCATATTACTGTTCATGCTATACAGGTAGATCATGTTCTTTAATTCTTCAAAAGCCTCCAGTGTCTTCACATTGCTGACCTGCCTGTTTTGTTCATCCTTTGTTTTCAGAGAAGGCCAATGACATCACATTTTGAATGATGCCTTGACTTACACATGAGCTGGATTTAAGTGAGGCAGAATTGTGTAAAGTCATAAACCTCACTGTCTTCGAGTCATCAAGATGCAGTAGCAAGAAACAAAAATCTGGCTTACCAGTGATGGCCCTGGATGCAATGGATTACCTTGGTATCTTTCATATCTTACCAAGCTCTAAGCACTTTTCAAGGCCCTCAGTATTCAGTAAAGCTCTATAACTTTGTTTCCAGCTTTAAAACATGTTATTTCCCTTTATGTCCTCCACTTTCCAGGATGACTCACTATTTTCCAAACATATCCTATATCTTCCATATGCAATACTTTGTTCAGCATGTCCTTTCAGCCCAAAATATCATTCTTATTATACTTACTGCTTCAAAGCCTACCTCTTCACCACTTCTTAATGAAGTCTTCTGTGATTCCCCAAGCTGGAAGTAATTTCTCTTACATCAGATGTCTTACCACTATACTTCCCATCGATTTGAACTGGATCTATGATTTGATCGGCAAAGTGAAGTCCCAATGAAGCAACTTCCTCTACTAAAAACTAGCACCATTTTGCAACTTAAAGCTTTAGTATGGAGTAATATGAGGTTGAATAACTTGGAAGGGTCACATAGCTTATATGTGTCAAAGGTGGCACTTGAACTCAGTTTTTCCTCAGTGTCCTGAATTTAGCTGACATTGTTTACAACACCAAGTTCTTCTTTTCCTCTCTTCTTATGAACATATAATATTTTCACATATAGTTCTATTTAATATTCTGTATTGTACAAAAACATACTTTGATAGTTATTAAATATTGGTAACTTTTATGTTAAATTTATTTATGCAAATGTTCTATTTCTACTAGATTGTATTCTTCTTGATTGTCATAGTTAATTACATGACTAAAACAGCACCATACATACTTTTATTTTATCTGGATCTACAATTTTATCTGTATGAGGTACTCTATGGTAATGAAATTCCTCCTTCCAATGCCAATCACCTGCTCCCAGAAGGTTGCATCATATTTGAATGAATGAACAAAAAGTAGCCCTTTGATCAGAAAGAGACAAATTCTGTCTAAAATTTGAATATTCTCTGAGAATGGATTATTCCTAGGGCTATGAGTCACAGACTTTCCTTGTGTGCAACTTTACTTTATAAACCACCTCTTGTCTATGGTGTTCACAAACAGTGCTATCACTTCCTTAGGTCCCTGCCACCTGTAATAGCTCTTCCTAACCCTGGCTTCTTTTGTCTTATCATCTAGGTCTTTAGCATTTAGTAGATATTTTATTTATAGATTTTTACATAAAAATACAGTTTATGGAAGTGTTAAGGTAAGAAGCAGTTTGGTGGATTGTACCAGAGAAGGCAGACTAAATATATATATTTGATTTACCATAACAGAGTAAGTCCTTTGATGTAAAGGAATGTTCTGTAGATAAGGTTGACAGTCAGCACTGGGAATACAATGGAGATACAGCATAAAATTTGTTCACAAGAGAAGAATAAGCCTAGGACTATATAGAAAACTCAAGAAATTGCTAGATCAGAGCTTCTTTATTGCATCTGTAATTTTCTAAACTTTGGAAGTACTAAAAATTGAAAATCAAAGGAGACTAATTTACATATTCTTTGGACCTAATCTCAGCCTACCAGCAACTAAAAGGGGGAAGAAATAGATTATGAGAAAGCATATTTTAGAAGGATTCCTTAGAATAATTCCTCTTCAGTTCCATTTTTAAAGCCATATGATCTTATATATCTTGTCAAGATTCTCATAGGCAAAAGACAAAGGTATATTTTGACCAAATTACTAGAAAATGTTACAAGATACTCAAAATCTATTGGCATCACATCTAGGAATTCAAGTCCTTAGTTTTTAAATGCAGTCACCACTGACTTGGGCAGAAGCAAGGGGTGATTAAATATTTCAATTTCAGTAAATGTCAGAAAATAATAATATTTCCCACTGTGTTAATTCCTGTCTTTGAATCAGTTTGATGTGTCTGGATATGCACATGTTCTGATTTGTACCCCAATTCCACGGATGTTTAGAATCAATTTGATATTTTTCTGAATATTGTATCCTCAAAGTATCCATCATATTATAGTAATTCTGAAAATTCTGAATGATGGAAATATTAGTGGTTCTGTCAAGTCTTTAATCTATATGGACTGAAAAGACTCCTTTCCCTCATTGGCTGTCTCTGTAGATAATAACTTGACCCAGAATTTAAAACACCAGGTGAAACTCACTTATTATTTCTATATATTATTAAATTGTAGCCACTGAATTGAATTTAGGGGTTAGTCTACAATGCCTAAAATCTCAGAACTGTTGATTATCTAATAACAAGTACCTTTCTGGTTATCTCTAACATTGAGATGGACATCTTATATTGGGTTTCAACTTTTCATTCTTCTTAAATGTATGAGTATGAATTACACTATAAATAGAATGATTAAATTTCAGTGATTAAATTAACCCATAACTCCTGAGACATCTTGTTAGTATAAGGATCTGTTGGCTCTTCCCTGCATATTTTTGAAGACTTCTTCCTTAATGACATGCTGACATATATTAGGTATTATGAAACTGGACTTAAATATCCTATTCCAGAAAAAAATCACAATTGAATGTCCTGTCAGTTTGAAAATAACTGACAGATCAATAGCCAAATTAATTTCTATCCACATGTGTGTGTGTATATATATATATATATATATACACGTATATATAGTCTTTGCATGTGTATATACACATGTAAATAAATAGATATTGTCACTAACAAAATGTGGGATGTATCAATTAAAATTCTCCAAAGACTAATCTTATGCAAATAAGATATTCCATTTAAGAAAATGTATTATTATACATTACAATGAAAAATATAAAATTGAACAATAATTGATTCGAAAATTAGTATAAGTTTGGAAAAACTGTTTCCCATGGTATGACATATCTAGTAGAGATAATCAAAACAAAATCTCCTCTAAACCTCAGACAAATCATGTTGCTAAAGCATTGAGTCTTGTAAGAAATATTGCTTAACTCTACAAGCTACCCTGAATGGTAGACTGCTTTTGTTTGAAATTATTTATACAAATTATCTCTCCATGTATAATTCTTTTAAAATGCATATGATATAATTAAAGCAGTCTGCATATAAAAGTCCTGGGTTTGAATCTTGGATCCATCATTTCAGTAACTAGTGGCCTTGAATGTATTAGCTCATTCCTCACTATCAATTTGCTTTCCTGTAAAAAGGAGACAGCATTTGCCTTCCCTAGCTGACAGTTGGTGAGAGGATCAAATATGTTAATGAATTTGAAACACTTTGTAAATTTCAACACAAGGTACAATTAGTGGGATGATTCTACTGCTGCACTGTGAAATGTCCTACTTCATTACCAGTTAGAAAGTATTCTTCCTTACAATTACAACTCAGTGAATCCCAGGTATTCAGGCAAACAGTCCAGAATGCATAAGCAAGAAGCAAAATCGGTGATAACAAAGTAAGGCAAAGGGAGAAGGCAGTTATTGTTCTTCTAAGCTAGGGGTTCTTAACTTTTGATGTGTCTTGGATCTCTTTGGAAGTCCAGTGAAGTTTGTGGTCCTTTTCATGATTTTCCTGAATAATGGAAAGAAATGTTAATTTTCAGTTAGAGGTTAGTGAAAATAAAGATGTAATTATTCCTCATCCAGATTTACACCTTCACTTCACTAAAATTTATCCAAGAATTTCCAGTTAAGAACCCCTATTCAAGTTTACAGGCATTAAGAAATAAGTAAAAAAAAAAATGTAAAGGAAAAATAAGTAACTTTAGACATGGAAATTTTACAAACTGGTAAAAATTTGCCATGAACCAGCAATTTGTCTAACATGTTTATAAAACAAAAATCCTCGTTAACATAAACATACAAAAAGACTTGTTTGTTAGGCCTTTCTTATAAATTGTATTACTGTTGCCTTTGATGTAGTACAATCCTGACTCAGAAAAATATTTTTATGAGAAATATATTTTCTTCCATTACAATTATCCTACTATTGATCACTATTATGCTCTGAGTCTATGCCATCCAAAAGAGATTTTAAATTGCTTATTTAAGTATTTTATATTGTGCTTTTTTATTCTGGAAAATGTCTATATGTCATTAAAACGTAGTAGGTAATAAATCTATACTAAAATAAGTAATAGAATGATTGAATATGGAAGATTTTTTTTTTGCAAATATGCACTATATCATTCTATAGCTTGCAATGATACCTTCTCTTTCTTTTTGTATGTAATCATTTTTCTCCAACAACTCAAGGCAATATGTGTCCTAATTTGAAATATATAATTAGTATACTCAGTATGATTTGCACATCTTCATTTTTCCCCTATTTTTTAATTTTTTATCCCCTTTTAGTTTTATTATATCAAGGCGAAATCTCAGGTTTATAGTCTTTATTTTAAAATTTAAGTTATATAAAATCTAAAATTTAAAATAAAATCTATACATATTATAAACTTAAAGACACATTTTTTTCCATTGCATTTAATGTCACTTGTTTAGTCAATTTGATCTATAGTTGCAGTAGGCAAGAGATAAAAAGTTAGCAGTTGCTTCATAATCTGTCTATTTCATTCATTTAAAATAATCTAGTTAAACTTTTCGGGGTAAAAATGTTACAAACACGTAAATGTGTGTCTGTATATGATGTTATTATATGTATGTGTGTATTTTAGCATGTATCTGTATGTACTGTTCTTGTAAAAATTTCCTCAGGAGTCAAGTGCCCTCAAATCCTCTCCTGATTACTCAATGCCCCACTCACTATAGCTTGTATCCCCAAGGAAATTTCCCATACCTGACAATTAACTTTCTCCTCTCCTCTGAAACCACACATATCCATCCACAGTGTCTTTACTACAGATAGCTTTTTTCTTATTAGCTAAATAATCCACATATAGGTTCTGCAGATTGGGAGCCAAATGTGTTACTCTTAGTGATGTCATTACTATTTTAAAATAGAATACATAGAACTCACCTTACACTAAACCTAAGGGGATTATGTATGCAATCTCTATTATTTGAATTCTAAGCACCCTTGATAGTCCCAGGGAAGAGATATTTTAGGTCAGAGAGACACTTCCTCACATTATTTAAATTTACCCTAAAGAGAGAGAGTCATTACGCTTACTCCACAAATTAATTCTGAAACAAAATATAATTATTTTAAGTTATTATTTCATTTGGGGAAAATGACAATTTTGGTTCAAACTAAATTGACTCATGACTGAGGACAAAATTTTAAGTTCCTTGAGACGTATAGATTTTAGAAGACAAGCATTCTTCAGTTCAACTCTCCTTTACTCTTACCATAAATAAGGTTCTTTGCTGCTCTGCTGTTGTTGGATTGCTTCAGTCATGTTTGACACTTTGTTAAACTATTTGCAGTTTTCTTGGCAAAGATGTTGGAGTGATTTGCCATTATCTCACCCAGCTCATTTTATAAACAAGGAAACTGAGGTAAACAGAATTAAGTGACCTGTCCATGGTCACATAGCTAGTAAGTGTCTGAGGTCAGATTTGAACTTAGTAAAATGAGTCTTCTTGATTCTAGAACAGCATTCTATCCACTGTGTTACCTAGCTGCCCACTTGATTAATATAATCTATATTTTTATAAAGGAAAAACTTCAATTGTCATTTATTTATATGTTCAGACTCCAATTCCCCTATTTGTTACCCTTTTTTTTCCAGATCCCCAGGTCATATTCATTTATCCTCATTTGCATTGGAGCATACATCAGAAAAAAAAACAGATTAAAAGACTTCCACAGAGATTTGATTTCCTTCAGATAGGAGCCTTTGAGCTATACTATCTGCTCCTTGGAAAAAGAAAACTGACTTTATTCCATTAACTAATTCACATATCAAGTTAGAGAAGGAAAAATAGCACAGAAACACATTTCCCACAGTAACCCTGCTGAAAAATCTCAAGACATTAATTTCTTGTCAAAACCAGTAATGTGCTAATCCAGCCAAACTGGAGCTTCTGAAGTGCAAGATAAGGACAGATGATGTAAGATGTCACATTGTTCAAGTCTGATTGCTTTTTGAATGCAGCCTGTGTTTGTGGCTCCTTTTATGTCAAACTCCAAGTACCCCTTCTCCATTCCTACTTCCATACAAATGCTAACAAGTCAACACCGGTCTCCTTAAAGTGGGGATGTCAGTGGTGATTGACTCCATTCATTTATTTCTTCTTGTTTTAGTGTCATGCTGTTTCTCAAACAATCCTTTTATGGCTGCATTTTTCACCAATGTAGTGTCTTGGTTAAGAGGAAAAGTCATCCATGTGATTCGGAAAATAACTTCCTTTCTCTTTTAAAACTATTTTTTTTAAATTGGCCCTTCTCTTTCTCCTCTCGCCTCTTTCACTGTTGGCAGAACCAAATGAGCAAATTTGGTTTTATCCTGTGAGGAAAAAAAAAAGAAGGAATTTCTCTATATACTTGTGAGTTCTATGTTCAACCCAATTGTATGAATCTAGAAGAGAGATGTTATTCTTTTAGTTATAGCTTCATTTTCATTAATCAGTTGACAGAACTAAGTTGGTTGGGTTTTTTTTTTGTTTTTTTTTTTTGTTTGTTTTTTATACAGAACCAGAGTATACATACCTCACTTTTATACCTCTTACCCTGGCTCAGGCATTGCCATGTAGTATAAATTATGCAACACTAGGAGTAGGGAGACTTAACTTTTAGGTGTATGTTTGAGAATGAAACCTTTTTACCTTGAATAGCAACTCCAAACATTCTGGTCCTCAGTATCCTTGTAAGTAAAAAGAAGTGGCTGGACTGGATGATCTCTGAAGTGCCTACTAACTTTAAAATTATTTTCTATTAAGCCTGGTGTTCTAATAGTCATTGATGGGGGCAAAGTTTTTTTTTTAAGAATTTTTTTTTGTTTTTATATCACCTTGGAATTCATATACACACATTATTATATAATAAATAGACACAAATACATTGTGTATATATGTACACAATATATATAGCTAAAATAAATCTATAGCAATGTATATACATGTACAAGTACAGTGTAATATATACCTGTATATATGTATATACATATACAGATACAATATACATTTATAATGTGTTTATAAAATGCAATGTGTGTATTATATACTTATATGTATATAAATATGTATGTGGATTATGAAATCTTCTTTCCCCCATCCAGAGAGCTGTCCTCAGTAAAAAAGGAGAAGAGAGTGAGGGAGAGGGTAAGTGTGAAAGAAAAGGAAAGAGAGAAAAGGAAGGAAAGAAAGAAAGAGAAAGAAAGAAGGAAGGAAGGAAGGAAGGAAGGAAGGAAGGAAGGAAGGAAAGAAAGAAAGAAAGAAAGAAAGAAAGAAAGAAAGAAAGAAAGAAAGAAAGAAAGAAAGAAAGAAAGAAAGAAAGAAAGAGAGAGAGAGAGAGAGAGAAAGAAAGAAAGAAAGAAAGAAAGAAAGAAAGAAAGAAAGAAAGAAAGAAAGAAAGAAAGAAAGAAAGAAAGAAAGAAAGAAAGAAGGAAAGAAAGAGAAAGAAAGAAAAAAAGGGAAAGAGAGAAAGCTAGAGAAAAGGGGAGGGAGGGAGGAAGGAAGGAAGGAAGATGTTCTTTGTCCTTAGTAATACCTCTCCCTCTCTGACCATCCTTCCCAAAGAAGGGAAAAAGATCTATTTTCTGATTTCTTCTTTGAGATAGAGCTTGATCATGTTAATTTTCAGCTTTTTAAAAAATTTTGGTGTTTATTCTTTATATATTATATTGTCCTAGTCGTCATGTGTAATGTTTTCCTGGTTTTGAGGGAGTTTAAAAAAAAAATTCTACTACTCAGAAGACAGTAGGGCAGTTCACCCCAGCTGTGAGATGGTTGCAATTCATTACAGGCAATGGATCAGCAAGGAATACAAGAGGAAAGGACATCATCAAACGAATGTATGAGCAAAGAAGGTGGTGAGAACATATGGCAAAAGTAAGGGATAAGTGAGATACAAAGTATAATTTACACATATTTCTTCATGATGTCAGAGAAAGGAGAGCAGGCTCCCAAAACATTGGACGGACACATTACGAAAAAATTATAGGAGCATCTGTAAGTGAAGCATATAGAATGGACAGACATAGAAAGTTTGCAAATGGTGGAGGGAACACCCACATCTATGAGCTGACAGAAGCATATGAATATTTAATATATAAATATTAGAACTTTCATTACCCTAAATTTTCACAGTCATTAGAGTAAAAGAAGGGATATAAACTTTTGATGATGTCAATATGAATAAAAATAAAAGATTTTACCCAAGACTGACAGATCAGATCAAATCAATAAATATTTATTGAGCATTTATTATACACTATGAAGGTGTAGGATCTGCATAAAATTTCACATTAATAGCAAGCCTTTTCTCTGTCATCTCTCTTGTAGTGTTGTATCTCTGGACCACAGAGACATGTATATACTATTTTAAAAATCAAATGGGTTATGATTTAGGCAGATATATCTTTTTTCCTGCCCCTGTGTATTTCAGTTTCCCGTAATTCTCAGGAGCTGAAAGGTCACCTAAAAGAACAACTCTATTTTCATATAATATGTCCAGGTATTTTCCAGACCTATATAAAGTTATGCATCAGGAGTTCTTACAGTAGGGTTCATGAATTTTCCTCTCTTTATTTGCATAATTATTTCGATATGATAGTTTTCCTTTGCAATCATTTTTTTCTGTCAAATCATTATTCTGAGAAGTGGTCCATAGGTTTCACCAGTCCCATGATGCAATAAAACAAAAAAAGATTAAGAACTTATAATGGTTCCCATTCGCCACACTAAACCTATACTTACAACAAACATATATGCATAAGCACACATGTTGGAAAGAATATTTTAAAAAATTAAAAGTTAAAATTCAAACAATCAATGAGAACATGGGTTATAGCAGAAATGTGGGATCAAAAAATGAAGGCATAAATAGAAAATGATTCTTTGCTCCCCTTTTCTTCTAAATCTGGGATCAGGAAATCTTTGAGTTTCCCATTAAGGAGTATTAGGCTAACCTATAAGAAAATGTCAAATTGGACCAGAATTATAGACCAGATTTATCCTGGCACATCTTTGAGAGAAATGGCAAACACAGTAGGGCAACACTTACTGTCCTAATCCAATTAAGATAGTACACTGATTATGCCTGACTATGCACACTGAGGCTTTGGGGCATTTAAATCTGAGTTCTATCTTTCAGGAAGTCATTCTATGCAGATTGCAAAAGCTAATCAAACTTCCCTTTAATTGCTACCTCAGGTATTCTAAGAATTTATTTCAGTGCTTACCTTAATTTATCCTGGTTCTATATACTTTCAATAAGTTATGTATTAATATTTAGGACCAAAAAGAAAGTATCCTTTGGCAACCTGGTTCTCATTAAACTGAGATAGACCCAAGAGTAAAACTAAGGACTGTGAGAAAAGCAAATGATGTCAGATTGAACTTTGCTAAATTAGATGGAAATTCGACTTGATTAGTCTTGCATTATAGGAAAATAAGACAATACCATGTATTCTCAGCTCTTTCTTCATTATTTTTTTCTTGTGCTAATTTAATAGCCACTGCAATTTAATAGACTAAGTGACTCACATACTGGCAGCTTTCAAGGACTCATGATCAATATCAGTTTGCATTAGTTATTTATATTTTTCTTTTGCTATCATACTGTGAAGTCTGGCAGTACAGGAATTTCTTCTTATACCAGTTATCAAAAGATAAATAAGAAGGCATAATCTATATGAAAATGAGGGATTTAGTATTTTAGTAACTTTCTTCAACTGAACCATTGGTTAGACTAATTAATGATAACAGAGAAAAAGGATTTGGTTTTGATTAAATCTGAAATTATTTTTCTGCTCGAGAATTGTTCTTGAAGTCCACAGCTAATATTTATCAAGATGAAGGTGAAGGATAAAAGGAAGGAAAAGAAAAGCATAGAAGAAAGTAATGCTGAAAGTTAGAAGGCTAGCATCACAGTTATTCTGTCTCACCACTTAACATATTTTCACTTACAGAATCTAATAGTTAGAACATACCTAAAATACCCAATAGACCTATCTGTTAATAAGCGGGAATTTCCACTCTTGTGATTCCAACAGTTGGTCATCTAGTCTGTGCTTGAAGGCCTCTTGTGAGGAGGAACCAAGTATCTACTGGGAAAACCCATTTCCTTTCAGGAGACCACAGTAGGACCAATATCCTATCCCTACTCCCTCCAAGTTGGTGTAATTTTACTTAAAATATATTGGGGTTTATTGTTTCAGAAAACTAAAGGCTGTGACTAACCATCACTTCCTCATTAACTGGGTAAAATATAGCCAAGAGGCATCCTCTGAGACTTGGTAATTCTCTAATGAAACTGACTTGGGCCACTACCAGTGTGCTTTGTTGAAGGATTTAAGTTAGCGGGTCTTAAGAACCTTTTAGAAAAGTGTATTTATTAAAATGATGCAATGGTAGCAATTGGCATAAAATATCCCCCAATCATTGGTGGAAGAATACCCCACAAGTATATACAGAATCTAGTGGAAAGTAAGTTCAGACTTAGAGAGCTCATGTGACAAAAGTATAATGTATACATTTTGTTGCTGGAAGAATTTTTCTCCGATTCATGAGATACTCAAGAATTTCCAGTTAGGCACGGTATTGTTTTCTTTCATTTCTGAGCTCTTCCTAGAGCCATGATTCCTGTATGTCCTAGGCTCTCAATGCAGACATTGTCCCCTACTAATACAGGCATTCAGCAAGAACAGCTGTGGGAAGGTGGGAATATATACCTGAACCTTTGAAGCTTGCGAGGTCCTCAGTGTTGCGCGTGGTGGTGCTGGTGAAGGGATGCCTGACCAAGACTGTATCCAAGGTCTCTCTTTCCCTCACATGTGGTTGCTCTTCAGAAATATGCTAGAAAACCATATTTGCTCCAATTCTGAGGTGAAATCTTCTAACTGACTTGATACTTTGTAGATGATCCTTGGAGTAAGACCCAGCTTCCTTAGTTTAACCAATATGGTAATTATTTAATATCATCCTTTATCCCAAGGCCTATGAATGATTTATTGATTGAGATGTGTTTTCAGTAAGTTAATGTGTATAGGAGAAACCTTCAAGAAATTTACATTCAATGAGAAAACAGTGCATATAAGGGAGCTAAAAAGTGTATGGGCTAAGTATGAAGAAGGTAGAATCAGAACTTTGTCTGAATAAAATCTAAAATGGACCTGGTAGAACAGTGAACATGGCTGACCTGGAAACCTACCCAAAATGAGGGTTCCAGGAAGAACTCATCAATTTGGCCAAGATTTACTCACATGACAGAGAGATTCTTTCAACTCCCCAAACATTCTGAATTGGTAGGGTAAGAGAATTCAGTTAGATAAAATATCTTTGACAAACTGCATTATAGTAGAGGTTAAATTAGGCCAAGACTGATATTTTTCTCTATGTGTCCAAATTCCCCATTTTTCCTATATTTCTGGATAAGAAACAAGACAACAGTGTTAGAGTCTAATATGATGTTTTATTCCCACCCCACTTTTTTCCTTTCTTAGATCTATATGTTCAGAACAATTTATAAGTAAAATTTTATTTGAATTAATATTCTATGATGGACTTTACGACTTTTTTTAAAGGTGCCATCAATGTTGTCATTTTACCAGGGTTTCTGAAGCATTGCCAGGTGCCATGTTTATTTTTGAGTTGTACAGGGAAAGCACTTATCTATCTGCAGAAATTGCATAAAACTGCATAACTCAATCCTACTTTCTCTTTACTTCCACACTCTCAACACAATAGAATAAGAACTACTTCACCCAATGAAAACGTTGCTGGGTAATTCAGAGCTCAACTTAAAATGTAATGCCATCTACAGAGCACATTTTTCAAGAGGCTGTTCATTTTTATGCTTATTATTAACTTTCAGTAGATTCATTAAAATGTTAGACTTTCTCCTGAATCACTTAAATCTTCCATGAATCTTGCATGTGGAAAATAATCTGGCAGATGCTTAATTTGGGGAATATGCTTAGTTCTGCATAAAACAACTTTTTCCATGAGAAAATGAACTATTAAAAGAAATTATTTAT
This sequence comes from Bettongia penicillata ogilbyi, assembly GCA_023548195.1. Taxonomy (NCBI): domain Eukaryota; kingdom Metazoa; phylum Chordata; class Mammalia; order Diprotodontia; family Potoroidae; genus Bettongia; species Bettongia penicillata. The sequence continues at coordinate 68,285 of JAJHZJ010000233.1, forward strand.
GCATCTATAAATGACAACATTTTGGTCATGTGGAGAGGGATAAACAAAATGCTACTTCTTTGAAAACACTTGGTTATAATCTAAGAGTTGAAGGTTAAAAAGAGTTTGTGGCAAATGAGGTTTATGCTATTTTTTAATAACCAATCAAATGGCATGGTAATGGAGGATGAACTATAGGCAGGGCAATGGGTAAGTGATGTGAGAAAGACAATGAAGCACAAAAAATAAGGTCTCATCAATCTATTTCATGAGAGAAGAGATATACATGTGTAGAGTTAAACAAAAGTATAGGAAGTATAGAAGAAGTGCCAAAACACTGGAAAAGAGAATCAAGATGAATGAAGGATCAAAAAAGTGACAGAGATCACTATAGGCTTCAGAGGATGGGGAACACTCAATGGATTAAAGGAAGGTAAAATGGAGGATGGAGGATTCTTCAGATGATGGGAATAGTGTGAGAGAAGACATGGTGAGCGATGGTTGGGCGGGCAAGGTGGTGGAAATATATTTGTATTCTTTGGAAGATAATGAAGGAATCAACTGGGATAGAATCTCTGTGGCTGTCTTCAGGATTAGCAGGATACAGGTAGGTCGTACTCAAGTGGTAGAGATCTTTTACTGTCAACCTGAAAGGTTAATCTGAAGACAATAGAAAACTTGTGAAGGCTTACTTTTTTGCTTTGTTTTATTTTTTATTTTAATTGAAAGTGTCATGATTGAAACTTGCATTTTAGCAGGATCCATTCTGTAGGGCTATGCAAGAGACTTTGAGATTAAACAAAATGGAGGTAAGGAGACATTTAATACTTATTGAAGTCCAGGCAGGATGACAAATTCAAAGTGTGTTACTTCTGAACTAGTGTGGTGCCAATGACATTAAAGAAAGCCTTACAACTTTAAAATGTAATTTTAGGGCAATGCTCCAAAGGTTTTATTCAGGGATATATAGTAATAGAAAGGTATCTAAAAAAAAGATTCCTTTGGAGATAGGGGAAGAATCTAAAGAGGAGGCCTGCTTACTTCACTTGTCCCTAAATAAGTTATTTAGGAGAGTGTGTGTATATATATATATAGACAGATACATAGATATAAATATAGATATATAGATAAAAGCAATTTATTTTGAAACTGTAGCCATTTTTGCAAGCAGGATGAATGAATTTGCTTTATTTAACATTGGTCTTGTGAAGTGGACAAAACATTTATTTTTTTGCTTTAAGGTGAACAGGATGGAGGATTGACCCAGTTTTATGGAAATGACTTGTTGTTGTTTATCCTTCGTTCTCAAAGAGGACCATGACATCAAGATGATGACATGACTTGCAGTTGACTTTGATTTGAGTGAGGGAGGGCTGTGCAAGGTCACCAACCTCACTTTCTCCTCCAGAGCCCAATGGAGTCTCTCATGTAAAGGGAGAGAAAATATAGAACTCTTATCTTTTTGCATCCACATTAGGAAAGGAAAGGAGATACCAGTTTAAAAAATTAAGAAGAGATAATTGATAGGAGTTAACATCTACTTGAGTAGAACTAAAGAAAATCATATAATCATGGTGGCTGTATATATTATGTCATCTATATTAACTAGGCTCCCATGAATGAAAGGCAGTTCTTTTATTCCCCTCTAATTGATTTCCTATCTCATGTACCATATAAGTTTCTTTCTTTTGCCATTCATATTGTCCTACCCTTTCAGCTGTGGACTTCAAATATCTTTTTAATGAAAAAATTGTCATCATATGCCATGGATTCCTTCCCCTTCCCCCCAATTCCCTTTACACTCTCTCCTTACATTCCTTTATTCCAGTAGCTAATAAGACTCACCTTTTACTTCTAAAACCAAGTCGTCTGTATAGGCTCTTAATTACATACCTTATCATCTCAACAAACTGATTTCTCTCTCTCTCTTTCTCTCTTTCTCCCTTTCTGTTTCTTCTTCCCTCCCTCCTATATTTGTATCTTTTCAATCACTATTTTCTCATCAGTTCCTGGAATATTAACCTCATTGATTTTCTCATGTCTTTCAAGATGTAACTCAAGTATCTTCTTCTACATGTTATCTTTATTTCTCTAACTGCTAGAGCCCTCCATACCTAACTACTTCATATTTAACCACAGTGTACTTATTATTTACCTATTCATCTTTATTATTATTCTTTACATATTTATGACAGAACATCAATTCCTTGAAAATAAGAATTGATTTTTCTTTAATTTGTGTCCTCATTGCCTAGTAATGTTTTTGTGCAGACATTTTTCTGTTATATCTAACTCTTTGTGACCCCCATTTGGGGTTTTCTTAGCTAAGATACTGAAGTGATTAGCTATTTACTTATCCAGCTCATTGTACAGATGGGGAAACTGAGGCAAATAGGATTAAGTGACTGCCCCACGGTCATACAAGTAAGTTTCTGAGGCTACATTTGAACTCACAAAGATGCATCTTCCTGATCTCAGGCAAGGTGCTCTATTCTACTACACTACATCACTGCCCATGTACAGTAATAATTGTTTATAATAAACACATGGTAGGTATTCAACATTCATTTGATTGAGTAGAGGCCATGGAGAAATAAGTATGATAGAATTATAGAACCAGAAGCTATATTGCAGATCACCTAGCTGTAATCTCTTATTTTATTGGAGGTTATATGAGGAAACTCGGGCCAACAGTGGTTGAGGTACTTACCCAAGATCACACGGAGAAAAGAGCTGAACTGGAATTTAAACCCAAGATTTGAAATACAATGTCTCTCTTCCATACAAAGACCCCATAGGGCATAAGTAACTGGAAGAATGGCTTTGAGGGAAAACAGGAAGTCACTGAGGGAAGTTCTTTAAAAATAATGATCTCCCTTTAGATATGTTGTATTTGAAGTAATCATTCAGCATGATATTTACTAGGTAATTTGATATGTGTATCATAACTGAAAAGAGAGGTTTGGGTTGAGATTCAATTCATTTGGAATTATTCTCTGTTTATGAGACAACAAAGTTGTTTCCAAAGTGGATCTCTTAAAATTTTATATTGAATATTCATTTTTTGGCCAATTCATTACAAAACTGGACATTTGTTCCAATGATGATGATGATGATGATGATGATTGCAGCAACAATAACATTGCCTACAAGTTGTAGGGTGCTTTGAGGTTCATGATACACCATGTAAACCATTATGCCATTTGGTTACCTGTCTGACCTTAAGGAAGTCATTGAATTTCACTGAACTTGTTCCTCGGTTTCCTCTTCAGTAAAATGAGGAATATGCCAAGATAACTTCTCACTATTTGACCTATTATCTGATAACCCCACGAACTCAAAGAAATCTAGGTAAATGCTATTTTAATACTCCTTTTACATATGAAGAAACTGAGGCTCAGAAGGGTTTGTGACAACCTTATTGTAACAACAAATAATATTATGTTTATGAATATAACAACATTTTAAAAGGCATCTGCTTAAAGGAAACTTGACACTTTAGTAATATGTCAGATAAAGCTAGATAATATGGTTTACTGCACAAACTCTAGAATAAGAAGTAGGAAATCTAGGGTTCTAGGACTAGCATTACCTATTTTATATTGGATAAGTTTTGTTAAGTCTCATTTGCAAGTCTCATTTACGCTCATGTATTCTGGAATTATTTTCCTTTTTCTTTTTTTAAATGAATGCGTTCATCAGCTTTGAAACTTGGAAAAAAAGAAATATAATAAAGTTGACAATTCGAAATGTAACAGTTAATGAACCCACAAAAGAAAGCATTTACTTAAACACCCAACAGGGGAAAGCTGAAATTCTATAAAGCAAGTTTCAGAAACACTGGTTTAGTATACATCCCTGAATAGGGTATAGAAATTCATGTTTTGTTTTATTGTCAGAAACATTTTTCAGGTTACATAACTGAGTTGGACCATCTTTCAATAATGTCACTATGGATATGTGTTTGTATATGAATGCAAATGTATACACACAAACACACACTTATGCTTTTCATATCAAGCAAAGGAATTTAGATTTTTTTCCTCGAGGCAAAAAGAGTCATTATAGGTTTTTGGTTTTATTTTTTAACTTTTTTTTTTGTTTTTGCTACAGGGGTGACCTGTGGAAAGGTGTATGCATGTGTGTGTATAACCACATACATATGTGTATAACTGCATATACACATACATATGAGTACATATATTAGAATCTGTTATGTTATCAACTAATTATAAAAAATTTAGCAAATAGATTGTCAGTTCATAAAGATAAAAATCAATATTTTTCACAACTGATTTCCTTCTTGCTTTCCTCTACTTGGCTAAATTCATTACATACAACTTCATACATATCAATCATAGAAAGCTGCAAAAGTTCAGAAAACTGCAATTCTTTGAAAAATGTAACAAGCTAGAGGAAATTTTTAGAAACTATAAGGCAAGTCAGGAATATGTATTAAAGTAATTGGATTCAAATACTAGGAAATATATATGTGTGTGTATATATATATGTATATGCACATACACATACAAATATATGTATATATACATACATGCATACACACATACATATATGTATACAAGTATGTATGTATGTGTGTATTTGTCTTTGGAACTCTTAGTCAAAATAATATATCTCATTTTTGCTTGCAAACTTGTTTTTTTTCCCTTGTTCCCTTTTACTTGCAGATATCACCTTATCTTTACATTTGTTCTCACCCTTGACTTTTTTCTCTCTCTACACCCTGTCAGTTACCAAGTCCTGTTGTTTGTTCTCTTCTACAAAATCCCTGGCAGTAATTTCTTCCTTTACATTCTCTATATCAATGTTGCCAGTTTTCATCACCTCACACATGGTTTATTCCAACCAGTTTCTCAGATTCCAGTAACTCTTTTTAATTTTCACTGCATAATACTGGCAGATTAATCTTTCTAAAACATCTTTTCATAGATGACTTTCATAACAAACCACAAGAACAAATCTTTACGGATTCCTTTCTGCCTAGAGGACAAAGTCTAAATTCCTTTGTTTTTCATTCAGTGCCTTTCAAAATTTGTAGCTGTATTGCCAATGTGATATTCAAAGTGCCTATGACAGCCATGGATATGCAGGCACAATTCTGAATCAGGAAATACAACACACTCTCCACATGGAAGACAGAACCAAAACATTTATTCAGACATCAGAAAGCCAAATCCATCATAGTAACAAAAATCTATACACAATAACAATGCAGAGGGCAACATCAGCCCCAAGCCTTTTCTCTGTTAGGCTTACCACAAACCTGCTCCCTTAAACAAAACACTCTTCTCTCACTCACAGCCAGCTGCCTACTTGCCTACATCCTTCAGTTTTGACAGCTTTCTGACCAAATTGTCTCTCAGCTCTGCTCTCTCTACTCTTTGCCTTTTCCTCTTATACCCTTCCTTTTCCATCTGTTCAGCAAACTCCTCCCAACACAGGCTCCATGACTCAGACTTCCGTGTTACTGAGGCAGGTCACATGGGGCTACTTATTCTCTTCAAAAGGGATCATCCAAAATTCCCCTATTTTATATCACCATGTCTTTGCTTTTCCCCCCAACTAGAATGCCTGCTTAACCTCTCTCCATTTATCTAGTTCTTATGCATCATTATATGCTCAGATTGTTTCTTCTGTGAGCCCTTTTCCAAAACACCCTTGCTCTCTATGATTCCTCCTCCTGAATTCCTATTGCAGGTCTTTCTCATAACAGTATCTTGTTGCATCACTGTGCTTATGCCATCTACTTTCCCCCCACGGCACCTAACAATAGCAGCAGCAGCACCAACATCATTTATATGGCACTTTAAAATTTCCAAAATGCCTTACAAATATCATCTCATTTTTATCTTCACAACAACCTGGGGAAGTAGTTTTTTATTATACTCCACAGCTTTCAAATATGGAAACTCTTTAAGTGACTTGTCTAGGGTCACATAGCTACTACCTGAGGTCGTATTTGAATTCAAGCCTTCCTGATTCTAGATCTAAAAACAAAGTTAACAAAAACAGCCATCAGCAGTTAACAAAAAAAACAAAAACAGTCAATGAATCTGATGAGGTATACACAATATTTTCATGGTAGATATATTAGAAAGATGTAGAAGTAGAACCAGGTTACTAAATAAGATGACAAGTAATGCTCGCTAAGAGACCCACAGACAGATTTAAATTTGTATTTTTATTACTAAGTTTGAAGTCAGCTATTCTCTATCTAAAAAGGTAGCAATAGAGATTCGATTTGAGATTTCTTTGTTAGGAAGAACTTCCACATGGGGAAATTTCTCTGACAAAGTAGATCATAAAATTCTCTGCTATTTATGGTCATAAAAAATTGTCCAAGGTCATAGAGCCAATATATGTCAGAGAAGGAATGTGAACCCAGGTTTCCTAGCTCACACAGTAGCTCTTGACAAAGAGCATCACTGCTCTCTAGGAAAGTATATTTCACTCATCAGTATATGACGTATTAATAATACTACAAATAATATTAATACCGTTGCTAATAATCACTAGCATTTTGTAGCATTTTAAATTATTCAAAGCATGAAATATGTTCTTATTTGATTGATTACTGCATCACAGTTAAACTTCATTTTAATATTCCTTTCTTTTACATCATTGCAATGATTGTTTCAGTTTTTCTTAGAACTGCTTCTCTGATTGTTCACGGTAATTCATTTATTGGACACCATTCCACTTTTGGTGTAATTCCTATTTAACCTAACCACAACCCCCTAGATATCAAGAATTTTTTTTTACTTTATGGATGTCTCTAATTTCCTCCTTCTTCATCTTCTGTGAAGGACATAATTAACTTTTGTAAAGTTATTCCAATTGAATGCTGAGGCATTTTCCTTTTGTGTAAAAGTTGTACTCAGTTAACTTTCTTTATAGGCTCTAAGTTTTCACTTCTCTAGGGAAGTAGTGGCTCTCCAAGACTTCCCATTTATACAACTTCTCAATTCATGGTTTATCAATGATCTCAGACTTTCATTTGTATAGATGTTAGTTTTCCAAGACACTAATAGATGTATTTATGTATTAAACACACACACACACACACACACACAAAGATTAGATAATGTCTAAATTAAGGGTTATTTTTGTGTATGGAAGGAAGGGGTTATTTATATATTTTGCTGTTTTCTTTCCTTACTCATTTAGTCAAGCAGTCACATAATAAGTTATTACTAGGTACATAAAACCTGTGTTTTCTACTCTTTTGTGCTCTACAGCTAAATCTTTTTAATGGTAGATCTACATATGTCTAGTCAACTGACTGATTTTCACTGTCCTTCAGTAACCACTACCTTGTATGACATATAAATGATTTCTGTTGTTTTGTTGGTCATTTTCATTCGTGTCTGACTTTCTGTGATCACATTTGGGTTTTTCTTGGCAAAAACACTGGAGTGGTTTGCTATTTCTTCTCTAGCTCATTTTACACATGAGGAAACTGAGGTAAACAGGGTTATGTGACATGTCCAGGCTCACAAAGCTAGTAAGTGCCTAAGGTCATATTTGAACTCAGGTCTTTTGTATCCCAAGCCTGGTGCTCTATCCACTGCATCACCTAGTCAATCTCATATATAAATGATAGTAATTTATATTACTCTAATAAATATAAATAATAAAAATAATTTATATTATGTATTGTGGTATCCTTGGGAATCCTTAAAATACTTATTAAGTGAATCCTATAAAAGTTTAGTTTCCATTTGTGTAGGGCTTTAAGATTTGCCCAGCATTTTTAATATAACATTGCAAGGTAGACAGTACAAGTATTATACCTCTAAAGATACTGAGACTGAGAGAGGTTGTGACTTCACAAGAAAATCATGAAGCTGAGTTTTTTTACTCTTGATTAGCACTTTAAAATATATATATATATGTATATAAATATATACATATATATATATATCAAGTTGTTTCTCAATAAGTGGAGTAATATACTCTCCACCCAATATTCTTTTTGGGAGATTTAATTATCAGTCTTTCCTCTTACTATGCTCTGTTTAAGAAGCAGAAATTGCTATAGAGATTCCTCTAAAAAGTAAACTTGCCACATATGATATTTCAGTATTTTTTGAGCCTTCACATTAAAAAAAAGTTTTGTAAGATTATGCATTCCTTTGCAGACAGATTATTGGAGCACCTCTTTTGTTCATTCAGTGTCTTGTCATGCTGGAGACAAAATGATCAAGTATTACTAAAACTTATTTATCTCAAGTCTGATTCAAGATTTCCAAGTAGAAATTGTGAGTTACAGGGTGTCAGAGCTCTAAATTTCATTACTAAAGCAGGTGTCAAGATTTTGCATTCAGTAGTAGTGTTGGTGATAGCTCTATTATATGAATCTGAGGTAAGTAGCAGAAGTATGAATTTAAAATAGTAGTTTGATATTAAGATAATAACATTTTGAGGACTTCAGCCTCAAAAGATAAATAATAATCACTCAAGTCTTGAAGTCAGTGCAGATATGATTTTCATTTTTACATAGGTGGCCCAGAAGGCAAAGCTTCTGCTAGCAAGGGAGCTCTCCCCTTATTCTTTTGACCTGACCCTCTCCAGATGTCTCAGGCTTCCCAGAACCTGTCCAGAGGACCAGGTGGGAAAAGCAACATAATTGCTCATAGTGTTTGGGCAATTTGGGACTGAAAAAACTAAACTCCTTCTGGTTAGATGGAGGATCCCTAGGCTTTGGAATGTGTTTTGCTTTGAACTGCTAATATTGTCAGACATTACTATTTATCCAATTGACTCACTTTCTGTACTCTTGGAACTGCCACATGATCTGACAATACACTTGAACTTGCCTTCTCTGCTAGGGACTTCCCTGCTTAGGACTTTTAAACCTTTCCATCCACTCTGAAGCTGAGTTCTATTATGTATGCTGTCTCCTCCAATTATAATATGCTCTCCTTGAGAGAAGGAACTATTTCACTTTTTCTCTCTGTATCCTCTTACACGTACAGAGTGGTGGCCAAAAAAAACCCACTTAAATATTTTTCATTCATCAATATTTACAGAAACAACTTGAATGCCATTAGAGAAAAAGCAGATAAATGCAAAATACAAGGAAAATGAGGAAAGAATACTAGACAGAAATTTTGCAATCTGATTCAAAGGAAAAAATTATCACAGTAAAAAAAATCTTCCTTTTTTGGTGGGGAGAGGCAATGGCAAATAGATTTATTTTCAATTTTTCATAATATGCTGCAGCCTATATATCCACTACAGGTCTCTTTATTAAACTTTTGATGTTCCATAATGTTGTGATTTACAGTTATATGGCATGTTAAAAATATTGAATTTATTCCAAAGAGAAATTTATGGTAACAAAAAACTGATATATTCCACATACATGTCAAGAATATTTTCTCCTTCCTTTTTAGTATTAAGTTCTGCACACTCTCAATCTGTAATATCTTACCAAGGTGTATGAGTGTGTGAATTGCATCTGCATATTTATAGGAGATCAATGGCTCATCTATCTAACTGCCTACCACCATCTGTGCAGTAGGCATTCCTCATCTACTTTTAATTTTCATTTACAAAGAGCTGATTCAGAAATGACTCCAATTACTAGTTACCAATGTAATGAGTCATTTCCTGTCAATTAAAATGTGTATGTTAATTGGGATGCCAATTTCACTCTTTTGTGATGTTGCTCACTATTAACCATGTCTGACTCTTATCTTGAATAAAGTATTAATGATATAGATTTGTAGAACTTAGAAATGTTACATGTCTTGAACCTCTTTTGTTTCTTTATTCAGTCATATTTTTCAATATATTTTTCAAAAATTTTCCCTATTTTCAGTTTTACATTAAAGTCACTAAGTACTAAAGCTTATGTTGATTTAATTTTATGGGTTTTGTCAAGTTTCATAGAATTTAGCATAAACGCTGCAATGCATGATATTCAAATTATCTATAAAATAGTATTTCTTGTCTTTAGAACTTAAGAGCAGCTATCTCCATCCACCTCTTCATTTGGCTTCCAAAAAGCTACCAATGAGCTATCATTCTATTTATATTATCTGGAATCATTTATTCCATCAATGTCAAAAATAATATCATTCAGTTCCTCCAATAGTATGTTGACCCATAGTTTTTGAGCAATGATCTTACATTTAGAGTACTATCACTTAAGTTCATACTTATAGCTAGAGTATAAATTATATGATTATTAGTACTCATTGTATCATCATTCCTGCAGAAGTGAAAGGCACACATAGAACTAACATCCATTTTCTATATTTCTTCTATGAGGGTTTTCATGACAGAAGGCTTTACTACCTAAGGCTCAACCTAATAGTAATGGACCTTTCCTCCTATAGGTAGACAGATTAACAGAAAGTTGATGGATCTTATCACTTAAGATAAGTGATTGTGCTTAATGCTTTCGTATTATAGTAGTGTATATCAGAGTGTTGATATAACCTTTGAGAACCCAGGGTCACTGCCGTTCCATAGCGCAACATCTGAATGAGGTTTTCTGGGAAGAATGATAACAGGTAATTTAGAATTTAATTTGTTAATCTGAAGTTATACTGTGTGAATCTCCAGTTATCTATATATAAAACCAATTTTGGAAATGGAAAATATCATTTTGCTCTTCCGACTCATTTCTTGTTGGCAAAATATTGGGGTATTGTTATTAACCATGTCATATTGTCTTGCTTTTAAATAACAGGTAAACAAATATTTGGTTGGCTCTGAGATTATACCATTTTACCTAACTTTTTCCTCTTTTTTATTCTTCCTAACAGTTCCTTCTTCTTAGAGGATGATAACTAAATCTCTAGGACCCTGCTCCTTTCCCAATGGTGTAGCTACTTCTCTTTTCATTTCCAGGTCCCTTTGCAACTTAACAGAGTCCTCACAAAGTCATTAATGCACTTACTTAATATTTTATGCCCTATAAACAAGAGGGAGCCATAAAAATACATAAAATATGAAGAGAAAAGTGAAGGGATGTACTTTACATGGTCAGACATAACAATTTTAGACTAACCACTGAGGAACTTGTGAAATGTACTTTTCTAGATGCAAAGTGACAGTTTCTCCAATGAAAAATAACCTATGAAGATGCAATGCTTTCAAAAACTATCATTCTCTCTGAGTTTGCATTTGAAAGACCTCTAAAATTGCCACTATTTAAATAAACTGCTATAGCTGAATCTCTACAGATTGTAACCTCTCCTTCTTGTAACGGTGAAGCTTTTATACAAAAAGCTGAACAACTTAGAGTAAAACAATTGAAATGCCATTATTCTGGGGGAACCAAGTGTGCAGGGCTGGTGGACACTGGTTATTCTTTTGCTGAAATAAAATTGATGGAGAAAGTTGATCATGTGTAAGTAGATTATAATTTGATTGTCATTCAGTAAAAATTGAATTGCTGATGGGTATCAGAGCTAATCCTACATTATTAATGCACACACTTTAATGCTGTGAGTTCTCACTTCAATAATCTTCAAATCCACTAAATTTCAAACAAAGAAGTTAAAGGTGTTGGTGCTGGTTGTCTAAAAGATTTAATGACTACAGGTTCAAAATTTTGTTACCCTATTTGTGGGTGTGAACTAAAGGGTTAAATAAAAGGAGCTAATTAAAAGGTCTAGAGATGAAAGGATTAAAGAAAATAAAAGGCACAGTCAGTGGAACTGTTTATCAGTGGCTTGGAGAGTAGGAATCAAAATGCTGAGCCAGGATTCAATATTATTTCCCATTATAGTTTTTACCTGTAACAAGATATTTCTAACCTTGGTGGCTATGCTGAGCTCAGATTAGAGCAATACTTAGTCTTTTCTCTTAAACTTGACACTGAAATAGTGCAACAAATCAGGGAAGTGTCATCTTTAAGTTAACTTTGCAATTACCTCTCCCTCTTACCTAAACATGTGAACATAGTCCTAAGCACAGAGAAAAGGCGATTAATAAACACTTATTGGATTAAATAGAACAAGAGAAAATTTAAGGTCAGTTTCACTTTCACTGAACCAAGTCTTCAGTTCCTTGTTGAGATATCATGAAACTATGTATCGCTTCTCACCATTTTTGAGTGGCATCTCTGGGGTGAAAAGAGGGACTTGATCAATAATGGGAATAAATACCAAACTAAGAAAGCTAGCTTCAGTACATATATTTAACATAAATTATAAGCTCCTAAGTAATATCCAAGTGGAGCTTTTAAAATTAAGTGCCATATAAATGCAGTGTTGTCTGGGGTACTTAACACTCTGGGCTGCAAAATATCATTTAACAAGCAATGGGAAATCAAGTGACTTTAATCAAACCCTGTCATATATTACGTACTTCTTATTTACTATCTAGATAGAATAATGTACATCTTGCTCAGATGAGAGGCCTAGCCATTATAGGAATAGGTGGAAATGTCTGAATATATGTTCTGCTTCTCTGGTATAGTGGTTGTATAACTATGACCAAGTCACTCAATCTCAGGTAGTTGTATAAGAATGTAAATTTCTAATGATTTGCTGATCTTTATTTGTGGAAGAAATTTCAATATTGGGAACCCTCCAAAGCATTGAAATCTCAAACATGGACCACTCTTTCTAGAGGCAAAAAGAAAAGAAAGAAGGAAAGAAGGAAGAAAGGAGGAGAGGGAGGGAGGGAAAGAGAAAGAATAATAATAGTTGACATTTATATAGACCTTATATTACTAACTTTGAGTCAGAAAGATCTAAGTTCAAATACAACCTCCTAAATATACTAGCTATGTGACCCTGGACCAGTCACTTTACCTTCCTTAGGCTCAGTTTCCTCAAATCAAAAATGGACATAAAATTACCACCTTCTTCACATATGATAACACTGCTCTAGTAGGTTTTAATATATAACACTTTTAGAGGACATCTAGTTCTACATGCATCATTTTGCATCCTAATCAAATAAGATAATACACATAAAGCAATTTGCAAATCTTAAAATTTTACATGAATATTAGTTAAGATGATGATACTTTAATATTTTCAAAGTGCTTTTCACACATTAGCTTATTTGATATTCATAACAACTTTGTCCTGTCTATGCTATTATGTTCTCCATTTTATAGATGAAACTAAGATTCAGGGAGAGAAAATACATTTACCACAGTCACACAGCTAATAAGAATCTGAAGCAAGATTTGAACTCCAGTCTTTCCCATTCTAAATGTGACATCCTACTTTCTATGCCATGCTGATTCTCAAGTGTAGGAGTGAAATGAAAATAGGCACCTGACTCTGCTTGGTCCCTTTCTTTTAATGTTCATATGAAATAATATGTGGTATAAATCAATAATTGCTGATATTAGTAGGGTTATACACTTTGACAAAATTTTGACTGTGACTAAGTAACATTTTAAATGGAAATACTGGTGTTATAGTTCACCAAAGTAAAAGTAAAATCATTGTTTAAAGAATGTTCCAGGGGTTCAGATTTTGTTGTGACTTGTCATGCTTTTTAAACAAAATATGTGCTTAATTTTACCCAAGAGTTAGTAATTCTTACAGTGCTACAAGCTTCTAAGACCAGCAACAGACACAGAATTTAATAAATGGGCATAAAGTTCTTGTCTATATGGTTCTCATAAGGATGAAAATGATCGAATGGAACCTTGAGGATTATAACATGGTATAGGTCTAGGAGTCTAGAAAGCTAGTTTCTAATATTAATTCTTCATTTGACCTTGGGCACCTCGTTTAATTTATCTGAGGCTTGTTTTCTTCATCTGTTAAGTGAAAGGCTTGGCCTATAATATTGCTGTTACTTTCTAAGCCCTCAATATAAGACCATATACCTGTATGTGCCATATACTACATAAACACACACATATAGGTAGATGTGTGCATACATATATATATATTCATATATATATATATAAATACATATATTTAAGAAAACAAGTAGATTTATATTCTCTTTATCCTCTCTTTGCTAAGGATACTAAAAAGGGTTATTTTTCTCACTGTTTTGCCTCAGTGTAACTCTTATCCCTTTTAATTTACATTGTATTGTTATCATCACTATCAAATTTTTTAAAGAAGTATTTAGTTAATTAAGATTCAGTAGTGTGGAGTGTCCTTCCAACCCCGAGATTCCATGATACTGAAATATCTGATGGGATCTTAGAGTTTATATAATATATTCAAGCTTCATATTAAAAATTAAGCATTCACATTAAAATTGATATTCTTCTCAATCAAGCATCAAACGTAAGTGCTTACTACGGGCTAGATAATATGATAGTATTAGGGTAGAGATTCAGCCCTCTCCAGTTTAATTGCAGAAGGTCCAAACATCTCCAGTAAATCAGTAACTCAAAAGTAAATTAGGTATGAAAAGTTCTTAATCGATGTGAAAGATTCCTAGAAGTTTTGGATGACTGAATAAAGTCATAATACATTATACAACAAATATTGTGATTGGTTCCAGAAGATTCACCAACAGCTTTTTGAGTACATGCAAAATCAAAAGAAAATAAAACTGTTTGCTTTTTCGAAGCCAGTGGGTATAGTAGATATAAATTTGAAAGCTGAGGATTTTAGGTTTCTGACAGTAAGTGGCTCTTGAATAGAGTGCCTTCTTCTCTTTCTTCTCCCTTCCCCATTGAATATGTTACCAAAGAGTCTTGACTAATCAGACAGTGCATCCAGCTGTTAAAAGAGAGTGTCAAGAGAGAGGCAGTGTCTCCTAGGAAAAAGAGAAGTATAGAGAGCCAGAATTCAATGAGTTTGACCTTGTAAGTTGAACAGTGTTTCGTGACCTATGTTGAATTTAAGTTTAATAGAGTTTCCTTGCTTATTTCTCTTGTTAACATATGAAAATGTTATTAATTAACAAATTACAGCATTCAGTATGGTTGAGAAATGCCAAAAGGAGCTGTGGTTTTATCTTTGAGTGAATTCCCTATACCAGTGTACATCCAGAGATAGACTGTAGGACTTCCCTAAAGTACATGAAGGATCCCACCAATGGTGTTAGGAGAAAAAATGTGTGTGTGTGTGTGTGTAGGTATATATGTACTTATGTATGTGTGTAGGTATATATGTATTTATGTATGTGTTTCTATACCTATATACACACACACACTTGTGTGTATGTGTGTGTAGGTATATATGTACTTATGTATGTGTTTCTATACATATATACACACACGTGTGTGTATGTGTGTAGGTATATATGTACTTATGTATGTGTTTCTATACATATACACACACGCATACACACGTGTGTGTGTGTGTGTGTGTTCCTAAGTTCAAACCCAGCACTATCCTTTTTTGGCACATCTCCTCTATTGTTGGGCATTCAATAAAATAATTTATAGGAAAATTAATTTAGATCTATGACTCACACCACTCCTACAACAAGCTATAATTTGGATTAGTGAGTTAAATTAAAAAGAAAAAAGAAAATCTCCAAAGAGAATAGGATAGTGTACTTACTCCAAATGCAAAATAGGAGATTAATATCAAAGCAATGGGAGAAGCATTCAGGCCACTCATTTAACTTATTAGTACTTTAGGCAACTTTCCAAGACAATAACTTTTCAAGACACCAACTTTACACTGGTAGAGGGAGTTCCCTTATTTGAGAGTTCTGGTCCACTCCTTATCTATATTCTTGTTTGTCATATCCATTATACTAAAGATAAAGAATGGTCAGTTCACAAAATGAGAGCAGAATTGCTCTGTGAGTACTGAAAAAAAAATGCCTATCTTCAGTAAAGTAATTAAAATTTAGAAAAATTATGAAATACCACTTCACACTCATGGATTTATTTATTTTGCAAGGGATGGTTGAAGTTGATGTTAGTGGCCAGGCTGAGGGGAGGCATTTGTGGTAATAATTAGTGTCCACTTTGGTATAAGCAGTCTGCTATCAGCTAGGATCACAGCACTTTCCTTCTAAAGATACCATTTTTGGCAGAATATCTCAAGGAAGAGATTGCAAAGAAAAGAAGGATTTTTACAAAAAGATCATAAAATTAGAAGAGATCTCAGAAGGCACCTCTTTTTGGTAGTTTTTATGCAGTGGATATAGAGCTGCCCTGGGCCTTCAAATACCTGGATTCAGGTCCCACTTCTGCCACCTCACTGTGTCAGTGAAACCACAGTCTTGCTACATCAAAGAGTTTATGCTCTAGGGAAGGGCTTCTTAAATTTTTTCTACTCGTGACCCTTCTTCCCCTGAGAAATTTTTATCATACCCCAGGTATATAAAATAGGTGTACAAATCAGACATTTACTAAATCATAAAGAAATTTATTTTAAAACAACTCTTTGGTATCCATATAAATTTGCCATTTATTACAGAGAAACAAATTTGCATACCGATGAGATGTAGGTGATTGTTTATTTTTACGTAAAGAATTAAACCTTGGCAAAATATTTGATAATGATATTTTGGTAGTTGCCCATTCATAATCTTTTGCTGTTGTCAAATTTTCTGTAACCTCCACATTCAGTTATGTGACCCCATATGAGCTCTCAACCATAGTTTAAGAAGTACTGTTCTGGGACGGAGTTGTTACAATCCCTGCCAAACCAGATTAAAATGGCATTGGCAAATGCTTACTATCAATAAGTGGCCTACATGAATTTGTTTCTCTTAGAGTTTAAAACCACTGCTCTAGTAGGTTATAATATATAACACTGTGGTATACAAGGACATTGAATGGACCTAGGATTTTGTTGGAATAGGAAAATACTGAAGGTGAAAATCTCCTTTACCCATTAAGATCACACTGTTTGCAATTTAAGAATCTTAGCGAGGAAGATGGAGAACTGCATCTTGCTTATCTTTGCCTCGCAACCAAAGGCTAGCAGAGTGTTTGCCTATAGCAGACATTTAATAAATGTGCATTGAATGAATGATAGCATAAATTAATTTAGTTTCAAAAAAAACAGGCTTATGACTAGGGAACAAATAATGGATTATGTACGTGCGTATAAATATATGGATCTTCTATACTATTTTTAGTTCGTACTTTCGATCCTATTGGTGTAGGTAGTTAAATACCTTTTAAATGTGAGAAGGGAAACAGTTCTTTGGCAACTTAAATTCAGAGGTTCCTGGATCATTGAGAAGTTTAGTAACTGGCTTATGGTCATATGGTCATTCTGAATCAGAAGCAGAACTGGCACTGTTATCCTAACCTCAGGGCTCTGTTGGGCTGCCTTTTATACATGTCTTTACGAAGTATATACATAACAAAAATGTGACAATGTCTATGTAAATTAACCCAAAGTAGGAAAAAAAAGAAGCTAATCAGTCATTTTATGTACACTGACAAGAGCCCTGAGGTTTAGGAAATAGTACTGAATTTGAAATCAGAGTCCTGGGTTTGAATTCAATCTCTTTAAAAAAAAATCTATCTATGGAGATTTCTTATTATAATTGGAAGTTATTGCCATATGGATTCTATGGTTTACTTTTAATTACATAATTAATTTAAAAAGACATGAAAATTTGAAAGGTAAAAAAAAAAATCCCAAATAGAGTTTCCTATTCTGAAGCTTAGAAATTTGAAAAAAGAATCAGGAATATTGTAGAGGAAGAGATGGAGAATTTCTTTGTCAAAAATGTAGAGAAAATGAAGGGTGTCAAAGAGAGGGGCTCCATCTCTCATGTTCATGAGATGTTGTACCTCCTTTGGTCTTCAAAGTATCTTCCCCCATCTCAGGGATAGGACTCTCCTCCCTCAAGCCTTTTATGAGACTTACACATATAGAGTGCACATATATATGCACATATGCACATATATGTATGTGTGTGTACCCACATTTAATTGTAGTCTTCTTGGGGGAAGGAGCAGGAATAAAAAAGTAAAAACTGTGCAGCAGAGAGCAAAGAAAACCTACAAGGAAGCAAAGAAAAATGGACATCTCTGAACACCATGTGTAGTATTTATTATAAAAACTGTTTTGAAAGGGGGAAATTTATTGCTCAATATTTTGAATCCTCTCTTGTGTTCTGTTGTGCACATGGAAATGCTTTTCTTTTATTATTTTGTACTCAAGTTTTAGTTTGAAGTTTACAATATGTTTCTTTTTCTTATTGTGTATTTGAGTTTCAGTATTTGTTTGAAATAAATTAATTCGAAACAAATCAATAAACCATAGATACAATACCTCCTAAGAGTCTTAAAGGCTGTATGGCCCTGAGCAAGTTGCTTAACCCCTTAGAGTCTCATTCTCATCATCTGTGGAGATTCTATGAGCTCATAGATGTCAACCACCTTTAAATCTGTGATCCTATGATCTCCTTTCAGAGAATAAACAGAAACAGAAAAAAAAAAAGTTAAATGATTTGCCCATAGTCCCACAGGAAATTGTTGGAAATGGGATTAAAATCTTAGATTATCTTGCCTCTAACTGCAGCATTCCTCTCCATATACTATGGGAACAATAATACAAGAGCTGCATATATCAGGGTTGCTCAATGGATACAGTGCCAGCCCTGGAGTCAGGAGGGCATGAGTTCAAATCTACCTTCAGACATTTACTAGCCATCTGACCCTGGGCAAGTCACTTAACTCTGTTTGCCTCAGTTTCCTCATCTACAAAATGAGGCAGAGGAGGAAATGACAAACCACTCAAGTATCTTTGCCAAGAAAATCCCAAATAAGGTCACAAAGAGTCAGATAAGACTGAATAGCAGCATTGACAAAAACAGCCTTTGTCAGATAGTTGATAGGATGAAACTTCTTTCTTAGTTGAAGAGCCCTATTCAAATGAATTATCTTTGTAGTACAGATGAAGTCTATTAACTTTCAAATGTTTTAAATTACTTCACGATGAGATATCGATGATTGATTATTAATCTCTATCACATGTGGAAATTTATAAAAGACGGTGAGATGGTGATATAGTCAAAAGAATTAATATATAATGTGGAATTTGCAGGACTATGGAGGCACAGAGGAGATAAGTTGGACATAGTGTTGTCTTCCTGTAATACCATAAACCCTACAGCGCGTCTATGCACACATCTGTCTTTCAGTGTTTCTGAAGGATATCACTTGGGATTTTGGCATTTCCTCTGAAATATGGTTATACTCTGTAAGATATGTAAGCTGACAGAAAGCAGAAACAGTAACTTCTCCTAACTCTGAGGCTTTAAGAACACTTGTCACTGAAGTGTGGTTGCCTGACATAATAATAACAGTAATGTGATATGAGTGCTTTTCATTTTATGACAGTCTGTATACTTATCAATTGCAAATGTACTGTATATGAAGTCAGCAATCTCTCTAGAGATGTAGCAGAAATGTGTTTGACCCAGATAACAGGACTAATAACAGAAGTGTTATAGATAGAAAAGTTAGTGTACGTCTAAAATGTATGGTCAATGATCACAAGGGCAAATGGAACCCATGTGTGGTCTAATCTAGCGTGGAAACTCAGATAGTTGTCATGGAAACGGAAGCTTTATAGATTGAAAGGGTACATATATACACCATCCAAAACTAGCGATAAGACATTCAGGTTTAGTTGCACGATTCAGAAAAGATGGGAAATTCCATAGCATCTACATGTATTCTAGCTTGCAAAATTCACTAATACTGTTCTTTCCTCTTGTGTTTGCCCAGCTTTTCTGAGTAGCTGTCTTCCAGGATAGACTATCACTATTACAGAGTACAGAATCTAGGGATTGGAAGGGACCTCAAAGACCATTTAACCCAAATGTTAATGCCCTCTCTCTTTAGTTGCCTTGTATTTTTAAAGATTTATTATCTTTAGAAGTATTTATTCTATGTATGTATATATAATAAATAGAAACTGAAAAAAAATTAAGCAATTTGCCCATGGTCACACATAAAATTATTGGAACTGGGATTAAAAATCTTAGATTATTTTAGATTATGCATATATATACATACATATATATATATAAATGCATATATATGTACATATTCTTATATATACATATATGAACATGCATTTATATAAATATTCACACATGACTATTTATACATATATGTGCATATATTCACACACACACACACACACACACATATATATATATATATATATATATATGTTTACTAATCTCCTAGTTTCAGTTAAGGTCCTTAAGATTTAGGATTTTTTCATACATTGTGTTAGTATTCCCAGTACCTACCACAGTGCCTGGAACATGGTAGATCCTCAATAAGTGCTTCTTGATTTGTCTAACTCTGAAAACCTTTAGTATCAGATAGGTGGTACAGCGGACAGAGCTCCTGATCTGGAGGCAAAAAGACCTAAATTCAGATCCAGCATAGACAGTCACTAACTGTGAACCCTGGACAAGTCACTTAGCCTCTATTTGCCTCAGATTCCTCATCTGTAAAATGGGGATGAGAATAATATCACCTACTTCTGAGGGTTGTTGTGAAGATCAAGTGAGATAATAATTGTAAAGAGCCTGGAACATAGTAAGCACTCTATCAATATTAGTTATTGTCAGAAGAATATCTGGCACTTAATAAGTGATGGCTTGGGTTACTCTAAAACTCTTATAAACCATACGAGACATATGTTTACCTAGCTCATTGCCTCCTATGAAAGGAAACCTCCTACTCTATATCTAGTTGGAAGGAGGAAACAAGCATCTATTAAGCACCTACTATGTTTCAGATACTGTGCTAAGTACTTTTTTTTTAACAATCCTTCTAGGTAGGTGCTATTATTTTAGGGAAGTGACATATAAATGTTAGCTATTACTGTCATTGTTAGCAATATTATTGCTATTTTTCTGATGATGATATCTACTTCATTAACCTGACAGTTTCGTTCTTAAACGGAAGAAACGGAAAGAGGAAAAATTGAAGGAAATTCTATTCTTGAATGAAGACAATATCCAAGTGTGATTTTCTTTGTAACTGATAAATCTTTAGCCCTTCTCATTTCACAATGGTTCAAATCCATATAGTCCAGGTTTGTATGCCAGGTATCTGCTATTTACCATGTTGCTGCCTCTTGATCTTGTTTGACTGTATGTAATAGAGTACAAGAATATCTAAATAACTGAAATATAAAAAGTCAGGAGAACTGTAATACAAGAGAAGACTTAGATAAGTTTCAAATAAGTTCATAAGATGTAGACATTTAGTGATATGTAGTGAAAGAGTTAATACTAATGATAATAACATTGGTATATCATGGATCAATTGTATTTCATAGTGTTACATAACAGAAATTAACAGAAGAGGAAGTTGCATAGATTTCAAACTTCAAGTAAGGATTAAAGTGTGGTTTTTCCTAAAAAGAAAAAAAAAGAAGGGGACAGAGGGCATCATTATTGCTCTCTCTGGAAGACTCATTCTACAAAAAGCATTGAGTTAGTATAACCTTATAAAGACATTGGACTGGTTGCTACAGTGATATAAAAAAAAGTATGACATAATTGACTTTAGGATCCAGCATATCATATTTTGATAGACAAGCAAAACTATTACATTTCACAAGTATATGTTTTTCTCTTTGCAGCTGGATTCTGTTCTTAGGATAATCTAGATTAGTTGGATCTCACACCACATTTTCTATAAGCTCATTTTTCTTTTTTTTTTCTTGTTAGTTCACAGTGTTTATTATCTTCCATGTTTTATAATACTTTGCAAATGAGCACGCACACTAAACTAGCCTTGCTTTTGGCTGCCATTCCAGTCATCCCAGTGAGGAGATCAAATGGTTGTAGACTAAGATGGTTTCTGAACTCTTTTACCTTCCATATATAAAAACTATTTTATATCCAATACACTTCTTTCCTTCCTTCCTTCCTTCCTTCCTTCCTTCCTTCCTTCCTTTCCCCCTTTTCCCTTTCTCTTTCCTTTTCCCTTCCCTTCATTCTTTTCTACTCCTTTTTTTTCTTTTGTTATTTCTCCCATTCTTAAGTGCACACAATTCTGAAATATATTCATGGTATTCATGTATCATTCTTCTGGCTAATCTATAAATCTTTATACTCACACAGTCTAGAAAAAATATTTCCCAATATTTTTGCCTCTTTTCTTTTTAATGTTCCTTCACACTGAAGTCAGTGAACATCAAATATATAGCAATATGGTCTGCAAGATATCTTTAAGAGTTAAGAATTTATCTCCTGCATCCTCTGCAACAGATGTTGATACATAAACTATTGTTATTTTGCTGGTGGTCTTTTTGCTTATGCTTATCATAGGCACTACAAAATCAAGTACCTTATGAAAGGATACATTTGCTGTTGTTGTTGACTTGCACCCGTGTGTGTGTGTGGGTGTGTGTGTGTGTGTGTGTGTGTGTATCAGGTAAATATGTAATGGGAAAGAAATATGCAATGAGGGATAATTCCATATGGATAGTCTGAATGCTGCATTGACATCCATGAAATGTTAAGGAACCTAGGGAAGGACACATTGGGTAAATTCTCTAGGGAAGACTTAACAGGAAAACTTTTCTCGTTAAGTGTTTATATCATTGCTGTACAGCTTGAGCTTTGTGGGAAAAGTTGATGTTAAACTTTTTACTTTGTATCTCCAGGGCTCATTGTGGTATCTAGCACACATTAGATACTACTTATTTGTTGAATATATAGAATCACAGGGAGAGAGTATCTTTTTTTTTTTAAGGTCTTGAAATAAAGTCACTAAGATGCTATTGAGCTCAATTTATACTTCCTAATAAATTCTGGGCTCACTTAATTTCATTGTTCAACTTAAGTAAAGCTCCAAGTTACCAGTATTCATTGCAATGTTAACGAGAGTTAAAGAATTCCCCACCCACTAATGGGCCTGCCCACTAAGAGGAATTCGATTAGTGGAGATTTATTTTCTAGGAAGGGTCACAACTTTTGTTAATTTGTAATGAGGCTCTGGTTCTCAAGGGTTGTGATGCCCTCTGGCTCTGAAAAGTGTATAAATACTCTGAAATGAGGTTTTGTTTTGCAGTTTACTCATTGGAAGTGTTTGGCCAGACAAGACTCTTGGTAGCTGCTAAGTATCCCCCTGGCTTTAAAAACCCAGATGTTGGTGCTTCTCTCTCTGGTAACTATGTATGTTCCACTTATGGTGAGACAGTTGGAAGCCCTGTCTCTTGGTCTTTTATTTCTTTGCATTTTCTCTGAAGTTCAGGGCTCTGACTTTCCCCCCTAAACTAAGTGAATGATATATGTTCTTGATTAAAGTAGATTGTTACCCCTCAAAAGTTGCTTTCCTTTTAGAAAAGCAGATCTAAGAACCTGGTACACCTCCTGTGTGTGTCGGAGTCCTTGATGTTATACTATTATGTGTATATATGAGTGAAAATAGACATATGTATTCATATGCCTACTGTAATATGCATTCCCATGTATATGTGTACTTATATGTATATACACATACATGTAGGCATAAATATAGACTATATATTACACATAGAAATAATTCAAAAAGTTGTCAGTTTAATCTGCGTATTGAAATATAGGTAACGTATAGTTTTATTCCAAATCTTTTTGTTCCCAGTGAGGATGATTAGAGTAATCTCTTTTGAGTGATTTTCTAAGGCTTGATATAATCAACACTCAATATAATAAACATAATTTATAAAAAGAAACATCTGGACAACACCAATATTCACAAGGAATTTTTGTTTTACTTGGACTTCATGGAATACTACTATCATATCATTGAAAAACACCTCCAATAAATATATATCTACTTTGATTCCTCACTGAATGTTCATATAGAAAGGATCACTGGATGAAATTATTTCTATGATCATATATTACATGTTTTATCATCTTTATGGAAGACCCTGATACAACTTAAGGGAAAGTCCGTTAAAACAGAACATTTTCTTCTTCCGATTTCAATCCTTTTCTTTTTTGTGATCAAACAGCATCACACAGAAGAATTCTGTATTCATGACTTTTCTCAGTCATATGTGTGATTGAATATTTGGTCTGACCTAGAAAACTTCCCATGAAGTCCATATGTTGCTTTTTATGCTTTTTTGAAGGACACCACTAATGTATTATATTAAAATTTGTATAGCAATTAAAAGGAATAACAATTTATGAAAATATTACTTCTCAGTTTTCTCATTCTTTTTTAAATTTTTTACGTATTTTGGAAAGCGACCCCACCTTGATCCTATATCCACCAGATTCATTCAATTTTCTCAGCTTTACCTCTTCAAGTTGCATTGCCTTTTGTTTGCATCTACTGACTTATATAAGTACCTCATAAGGTACATCATATCACTGATGATGTTAATGTTTTAATAACATTATGGTTAACAATTCTGTAATATTTTAGTTCTATTTATTTATCTATTTATGATTTCCTCTTGTTTTCTTATTTTGTGTTTGTTAACTGGTTTTCTAATTTTAAAATACATATCAAACATTCTCCTTTTCATACTTTGTTTTCATATGTTCTGAGATATATCATTATTTCTTCTCTATGAGGATGGTTGTAGCTATCTCACAGCCTTTATAAAATATCTATCTCACCACTATTCCATAATACATAGTTATTGTTTCTATATTTTTTCTTTAATCTACTAATGTTTAAGTTTCTACTAAAGTCTGTATCTTTCATTTATATACCTTGTATTTATTAATAACTTTCTTTTACATTATGGCTTGTTAAGAATATTTTTAGTTATTCTTTCTTACATTTATCTAATTTTCTCTAATAATGTTCCCTATCATATGGTACTTTTTGTAGAGATACCACGTTGCTGTGAGAGATATGAATATTTTTCAATCTTCTCATTTATTATATACCATAAATCATTTAGCACTACATGCTGGATTTGTCCAAGAGAATGGTGTTGAAAATCAAAAGTGAACCCTAAATTGAAAAGAAGCTATATGAAGAATAATTACTCCATATTCTCCTAAAATTCAGTGCAATACATGTAAAAAAATAGCTTTCAGTGTCATTTATAGCTCAGAATCTACAGTAAGACTGTCATTTAAAAAGTAACATTTTATTTTAACTATTAACAACACATAATAATTCATTAATGAGAATCCACTGCACAGAAACATTAAATTATTGTGATTGTCAGCTTCTCATGTGGTCAAATTAATTATGTCATTAATATAAACTAAAAGAAATTTCCATATCGTTGTTTGATTCTAAATAACACCATAGTCTCACTCAGTTAACTTTCATACCATCAGGAGCTCCAGTATAAGTTTTGTTGATTACTTTGCTGGAGATAGAATGTCCTGTTATTTGTCTCTCAATATGACAGTGATAACTGAGTTAAATGATATTTCAGATCTCCATATTTCATATGTACTGTTATTAAAACGTCTTGAGTCTTTATCATTGTCATTCACCATCTTTATCTCTAAGATATGAACCAACATTTTGGTCACCATGTGACAAAGTAAGAACACAACTATAAGCCATGTTTCCCCTCTGCTGGCACATGAGTTTCTGAAGAATGGCGGGTAGTATCAGTAAGCGAATAAGATTTTGGCAGTATATTATAAAATCTGTGAGGATTCTAACCTCTCTATTAAGACGAGAGAGAGAGAGAGAGAGAGAGAGAGAGAGAGAGGAAGAGAGTGCCAAACAGAATGTTAAAAAAGATCTCCCAGTTCCATGAAATCCAACATTCATCAGGCTGATAAAATGCTTACAATATTCACCACACATAATTACTCAGAGACACAGATGCTATAAGAAGCCTAGGGAAAGAAATTCAAACATCTACTTGAGGAATTTTAAAAGAGAAAGGTAAAAAAGAATTTGGACCCTGTGGTTTCCAAAAACTGACCGTTTATACTAAACAAACACAGGTCTCTTCACTAATAATCTTTCCGGAAAAGGAAGATTCCATCGGTAGTTTTCTCTATGGTGCGCTACAACACAGCCAGATAAATTCTTACTAACTAAAATGCAAACTGTGTATAAGGATTAAAATATCCAAACTGAAATACCTTTAACGAAGCAAACTCACTCTCTCTTAGGATATAAGGGAAGTATTATTTGACAGTGGACACTAATCTATTCTGTGTTTTCCCTGACCCTGTGTCCTCTCTTCGACCAAACTTAGACCACACTTGTTAGCCCTCATACTTAGGCTCCCCAGAGAGGGAAATAGCTATTTTTGCCCAATAAATGGCGTTGATGTCTCACCCATGGTTGTAGGAACCCCCAAGGGAAAATTGTTTCCACCATCTTTGTTACTAATACAACTTCATTGGAGACTAAGAGGAATAAAGATAAAAATAAGGAATGCACTGTGGGTAAAATGAAATGTGAGTGGTATAATGATAATCATTGCAATAATAAGATTAAATGATATGTATATGTGTTTTATGTGTATTGATTCCATCATGAAGACAGTCCTGTGACAGCATGCTATTATTATCGCCATTTTATAGAGGCTGAGAAAAGTTAAGTGGTTTGTTCATGGTCAATATGTCTTGGTTTTGAAGCCCTCTTCAAACACTTGCTAACTCTGACTCTTTAGATCCTTAAGTAGTATTTGAACTCCAGTCTTTCTGGCTCAAAGTTTAGCTTTTAGTATTCTCTACAAAAGAGGTCATATAGTACAGCAGAAAGCCTGCTGGTCTTGGTTTAGAAGTCCTCTTCAAACACTTACTAACCTTGATTCTCAGCAAATTATTTAACTGTGATACAATGTGGAATCCCAGGCCTTAGCTCAAATTGTACTCCTGATACTTACTACCTTTGTGACTTACCTGACCAGCTGAACCTGCTTCAGTTTTCTCATATGTAAAATAAAGGGATTAGATCACATGGTTTATGATACTTCCTAAAGATCATAATTTTTTATGTTAGGATAAGACCATCTAATTCACAAGATAGTTCAAAGGATTAAATAACACAATGTTTGCAAAATATTTTGCCCACTTTAAAGCATTATATAAATGTGAATTTATTTTTAACCTAGTCTGTCTCCCTAAGAATACTTGCACACTTTTACTTTCCCTTGCTTAAAGCTATTGCATTTTTAAAAATATATATTTTTCAACATCATTTTTATATAATTCTACTTTTCATAAAAGAGTTCACTCCAATGAATTGCAAAACACTAATTCCAAGTGGCCACGGAATGGAAGTTCATTTGAAGAATAGCTTGTAATTTCAGAATCGACTCCAAGAATGCTTTATGAATGTAACTTCATAAACTAATGGTGCCATTAAGTATAAATGTTATCCATGGGCTCTCAATGGCAAAACTTGTAGCTTTGGCAAACAAGTAAGCATAAGCTATCAGAAGGTATTTCTATTCTTAACCCCCTTGTTCTCGTGCTTCGTTAGCATCTGCAGAAATAGCCCATCCCTTAGACCATTACATACACTTGTCTCATATCCTCATCTTACTCTCTCAACTAAATGAAGAATGAATGTAACATTGCTAATGTAAGAGTATCATACAGAAAAAAAATCTGTCAATCTGATGTATGTACCATCTAAGTAAAGGAAATATTCATATGAGATTTTCTGGCTTAGAGAAATGTATTCTGAGGCACATACATAAGTGTTATTTTTACATAGTTGTGTCAGGTAAAAGTGTAGGCATTTCAAAATGTGGTGTGTGTGTGTGTGTATGTATGTGTGTGTGTATGTGTGTGTGTGTGTGTGTGAATTTCAAGGGTATCAGGAAGACCAGAGTTCAAAGATGACATCAGATACTTGCTAGCTATGTAACCTCGGGCAAGTTACTTAACCTTTGCTTCAATTTCTTCAACTCTAAAATTGGGATAATAACATCTAACTCCAAGGCAGTTGTGAGAATCAAATGAGGCAGTATTTGTAAAATACTTGGCACAGGGTCTTGCACATAGTTAGGCCATATGAATATTAGCTATTATTAAAACTATTATTATATTGTGGTCTTTTGTCACCAGCATGTTTTAGAAGATCTCTTCACAATGGCTACAAAGAAGTGTTTTTTGCTGCTTCTAACTTGAGTATCTCCTATTTTCTATTGTTGTGATTCAGAACCCAATATTTAGTATACCTGAAAGTGTTACCAATGGAAAAGTATGGCTAGCTGACAATGTATGGAGTGATGGACATCCAGAGAAGATAAATATTGAGAAGATTCTGTTGCTAGTACAAGCAGCTATACATGCCAGTTTAGCCTCTATGACACTGACAAGTGATAAGTGATGAATAATGTCTGCTGAAGAGGATCTTTCAATAACTTGAGATGGAATCCTTCAAATAACCTTAGCAGCAGTGAAAAACAATTAAGTTGACTGGCTAAGGGC
This sequence comes from Bettongia penicillata ogilbyi, assembly GCA_023548195.1. Lineage (NCBI taxonomy): Eukaryota > Metazoa > Chordata > Mammalia > Diprotodontia > Potoroidae > Bettongia > Bettongia penicillata. Next base: position 96,506 of record JAJHZJ010000233.1, read on the forward strand.
ATAGTGTCATGAATCACATACTGCTGGGGTAGTAATGAAAAAAGTTACCTATGTATTTCTTTTCCTCAGTCTCCATCCCCATGTTAATTTAATACCCATGCTATAGGGATTCAAGGCAAGGAAAAGAACAGAAAATATGAGTAATGGAAAGTTAGACTTATCAGAACAGAAATTATAATTTTAAACTAAATCTAACAATAACTGACATCTATAAAGGACTTTAAGTTTTCATAGCAGATAATCTCATTTTGGTCTTAGAACATACCTGTGAGAAAGTTGACAGGTATTTTTATCACCATTTTACAGATGAGTAGCCAGGCTCAGAGAGATTGAGTGATTCACCTGTAGTTATACAGCTGATGTCAGAACCAAGATGTGAACTCATAATCTTCTTGATCGCAGATCGCATGCCTTATCCACTGCCCCACTCAGCCTGTAGTGACCTAGGAAAATAAGAATTCAGTGAGGTATTTAGAGAAATTGGGGAAAAAATATTACAGAAAACCAAGTTTTCAACCAATAAAACTTAGATTCGGTCACTAAAATCAAATTAAATAAATAATGTTTTACGTTTTTTGGGGATGGTTATAGTGGTGAAAGAGTTGTCATAGAAATCAGTTTTGTTTAGAATATTGGATGAGTTTGTTTTATGTAGATGAGTATATTCAAACTTGAGGAATGTAGGGGGTAAGGGGATAAAGGGAATATCTATGAAAATAGGATATATGAATGAAGCTAATCAAGCTGATTGCTTTAACTACATCAGTTAAAATTTTGGTTGCTTTAATATTCATAGAGGGTATATTAGTAGTGAAAGGTTGAATATACCTAAGAAAGAACATGAGTTAAATCTGATGGTTTGAAAAGAGAATGACTATATAATTTCCATATCTAGAATATACTTTGGCTGATAAAATTCCATTTCTGCCACTACTTCTTTTCCTGTCCTCCAGATTATTGGTTTACAACAGCATTTCTCTATTGGGCAAAGGTACATGATAGCACTTTGTAAACTATAATGAAGTATACATATTTAAGGTATTATTACTGATGATTACACAAAAAGTCTTATCATAAGAGAAAAGAAAGAGGAATTTTTCAAGATTAGAACTGAGGCACAGTCATGAATATACCTTTGTCTTAATATTATTATCACTGTAAGCATGACCTGTTCTTTCTCTCCATTATCTCTTCCCTAATCCAGACCATCTCCCTCTCCTTCCCATATACATGCCTTCTCTAATGTTTAGCATTGGTTATATTCCTAAATAGACTCTCAACTCATTTTGAAAAAAAAGAAAAATATTTTCTTACTTTTATTTGCAATATCTGAGAATCTTTGCACATCGGACTTACCTTTTGCCACAGAGAAGATGATAACAGGATCATGAAAGGGTCACAGAGAATTGTAGGGAAGTGGTATCCAGGCTAAGGATGTTTCCGAATATTCTATCTACAAGAAGCTATAAAAATTTCACTGAAGATAAGGTGAGGAAAACGACCTTAGACTCATTGTTCTAGAGCTTGAAGAGGCTCACCAAGCTAGAGTTTATCTTATTCAACTCTTTTCCTTGTAAAGATCAAGAAACTGGGCTCCAGTGAGATTAAGTAATTTGTCCTGAGTTGCATATGTGGTAAGTGGTCTAAAACAGGATTTAAACACAAGTTTTCTATGGTTCCATTCTGCTTCCCTGATCAGATGCAGTTAACTGACACCTGCTTGGATGTTTCGGTTTAAAAATATTCCCAAATGTAGATAGATCATGTTTTGGTAGTTTTGAAATATTTATACACTCCATCAGTGATGTGCCTTAACCTTCAAAATGTTTGATCATCATTTTAACACGAGTGCTCTCCTAGTTTTGTTGATGACATATGGCCATAATTTATGAAATGTTACAATCTTTAAAAAATTGAATTTATGAGTTGTTCAGAGGAAGGAGAAGAACACAGAGGAAGTGAACAGCAAAAGTACTGCAAGAGTTATACAGAAGAGAAAGAGTATGTAAACAGCACCATAAGAAAGATGTTTGATTTGAATATAATAAAAGTTAGGCATATAGTGAGAACAAAGTACAATCAATACGCAGCCTGGTCTGTTGGCATCCTCCAAAAATGTTGGCTGGATCTTATATGTGGAATTTGTTGAAGGTCAGAAATAATAGTTGCATAGGTGAGAGAGGGATTGTTTGCAATATGCATCATTGAAGGGAGTGCCCACATCTTTGAGATCACAAATCCAGTAGTGTATTGTAATATTGGAATTGATCATATGAGACCACGTATAATTTAGAGAATAGTGTTAAACAGTGGATATAAACACAAACTACATTTCTTCAAACTGGGACTGCCCTGTCTTCTATTTTACATCTTACAATAAATGCCACTTTTCTAAAACTCATCTTGAGAAGTAAGGAAGGGGAATGATATTGTCACAAATAAAATACAGTTTAAATATCCTCACATTTACCTATTACAGATAAAATACACACAATTATATGTTTTAAAATGATTCTATACAACATATATATGTATATATATGTGTGTGTGTACACACAAACACACACACACACATATATATGGTAACTGGCATTTTTATTTTATCTTTAGTTGCTTCAACAATTCAAAATTATCAAAACAAAAAGAATAGATTTAAATAAACATACAATGATTTCTACAGAGAGATATTGTGAAAAAATTAGCACCTGATACATGTCTGAAGAAGAGTGTTTCCTCATTCTCCTTGTTCTCAAGTCAAGTTAGAAACAATTTATTAGATACGGATGAAATGGAAGAGAATAAACATTTATTATATGCTTGCTATATGCCAAGAACTAAAGCATTTTACAATTATTATCTCATTTGACCTCACAACAATTATTATCTCCATTTTAGAATTGAGGAAACTGAGGTAGAGGTGAAGTGATTTATCCAGGGTCACATAGCTAATAAGTGTCTGAGGCCATATTTGAACTCAGATCTATACTGACTTCAACCCTCACACTCTATCCACTGTACCACCCAGCTACTAGGTACACACAATAGGTTGTACAGACAACTCCGCATAATCTTTGCTCTCAGAGAGTGTATATACTGTAGGTTGTGCTTAGCCTCATTGACAATATAAAGAAGGAAGGGATAGGGTTCATGCCTTTCAGGAATTTTCATTCTAATCAAAGTTGTCATAGCACAACAGCAAGAAAAAATATGTAGTACACCATCAAAGGTTAGATTTTATTTTATTTTATTTTGCTTCAAGGAGAGAGTTATTCTGACAGGAAAGAAATTCTTCTGAGTAAGAGTAGTCAAGATTGACTTCATGGGGAAAAGGAGATCCTGAGGTAACACTTGAAGGAAACAAAAGAACTGAATTCATGGAAATAAAAGAGGAGCAAAGCATTTAGGAGAGAAATTTGAGATAATGCATAGTCTTCACATATGGTAGGAGGTCAATAAAATTGATGATGTGCAATGGAGATCATATTTCTAAGAGGTAAGGTGGCCCTTACTGATAGAAGACCATTAGAGCCAAACTAAGCACTTGTTCAACTAGCAATTCACTGTATATTTTCAGACAGAAGGGTGAGTATGGGATGAACATGGTGTTTGTGAGAAATTTTCTTGTGACAGGAAGCAGAATAAGGTGAAAAAAGGAGAGACTGAAAGGAAGACTGGGTGGAAGGCCGACAAAGTAATCTGAATATAAATGGACAGATTCTGGTCAGGAGGTAGTAAATGATAAAGAAAGGGAAGAAATAGATCTGAGTGTTGTTTGAAGGAAAAATTAATAGGAATTGGTGACCCTGGATAAAGGAGTTAAAAGTTTGAAAAGAGTTCAAATTAATAACTGGTTTCGAGTAACAACCTTCTTTGCAGTCAGACTTACATAGAACTCTACTTTCTCTTTTCTGGGAGAGGTTAAGGGACTTTACTGCATAGATTACAGAGATATGAATTCTTTCCTGTGCATTTGGTTTTCAGTCAGTCATTAAGTATTTACTGTGTGTCAAACACTGTCCTAAGTGCTGCAGATATCAAGAAAGTTATAACAAACCAAACAAAAGTGCTTTGTGATCTGATCCTTGTACTCAAAGAGTATACATTTGAATGAAGAACGTAATTTTTTTTTAATTTAAATTTATTTATTTTTAAGTTTTCAATGTTCATTTCCACAAAATTTTGAGTTCCAAATTTTCTCCTCATCTCTCCCCTCCCCCCACTTCAAAACACCAAACATTCTAATTACTCCTACCACCAATCTGCCCTTCCTTCTAACATCCCTGTCTTCCCTTATCCCCATCTTCTCTATTCTCCTGTAGAGCAAGATAAATTTCTATACCCCATTACCTGTATTTCTTATTTCCCAGTTGTATGTAAGAACCATACTCAACAGCTGTTCCTAAAACTTTGAGTTCCAACTTCTCTTCTTCCTTCCCCACCCATCCCCACTGAGAAGGCAAGCAATTCAATATAGGCTGTATATGTGTAGTTTTGCAAATGACTTCCATAATAGTCATGTTGTTTAAGATTGACTATATTTCCCTCTATCCTATCCTGCCCCCATTTCTTCTATTTGCTCTTTTGACCTTGTCCCTCACCAAGAGTGTTGATTTCTAATTGCTCCCTCTTCCCATTGCCCTCCCTTCCATCATCCCCCAACCCTGCTTATCTCCTTCTCCCCCACTTTCCTGTATTGTAAGATAGGTTTTCATACCAAAATGAGTGTGCATTTTATTCCTTCCTTGAGCCAAATGTGATGAGAGTAAGCTTCACACTTTCCCTTCCACACCCCCTTTTTCCCCTCCATTGAAAAGTCTTTTTTCTTTACTTTTTTATGAGAGATTTGCCCCATTTCATTTCTCTCTTTCTCCTCCTAATATATTCCTCTCTCACCCCTTAATTTTATTTCCTTAGATATGATTCCTTCCCATTCAAATCACCCTGTGCTCTGTGTGTGTGTGTGCATGTGTGTGTGTGTATGTGTGTGTGTGTGTGTGTGTGTGTATAATCCCACCAACTACCCAGATACTTAAAAAAAGTTTCAAGAGTTACAAATATTGTCTTTCCATGTAGGAATGTAAACAGTTCAACTTTAGCATGTCCCTTATAAATTCTCTTTCTTGTTTACATTTTCATACTTCTCTTGATTTTTGTGTTTGAAAGGCAAATTTTCTTTTCAGTTCCGATCTTTTCATCAAGAATGCTTTTAAATCCTCTATTTCATTGAATAACCATTTTTTCCCCCTGAAGTATTATACTCAGTTTTGCTGGATAGGTGATTCTTGGTTTTAGTCCTAGTTTTTTTGACTTCTGGAATATCATATTCCACACCCTTTGATCCCTTAATGTAGAAGCTGCTAGATCTTGTGTTACTCTGATAGTATTTCCACCATACTCAAATTGTTTCTTTCTAGCTGCTTGCAATATTTTCTCCTTGACCTGGGAACTCTGAAATTTGGCCACAATGTTCCTAGGAGTTTCTCTTTTTGGATCTCTTTCAGGAGGTGACTGGTGGATTCTTTCAATATTTATTTTGCCTCCTGGTTCTAGAATATCAGGGCAGTTTTCCTTGACAATTTCATGAAAGATGATGTCTAGGCACTTTTTTTGATCATGGCTTTGAGGCAGTCCCATAATGTTTAAATTGTCTCTCCTGGATCTATTTTCTAGGTCAGTTGTTTTTCCAATGAGATATTTCATATTATCTTCCATTTTTTCATTCTTTTTGTTTTGTTTTATGATTTCTTGGTTTCTCATAAAGTCATTAGCCTCCATCTCTTCCATTCTAACCTTTAAAGAACTATTTTCTTCAGTGAACTTTTGAACCTCCTTTTCCATTTGGTTAATTCTGCTTTTTAAAGTATTCTTCTCCTCATTGGCTTTTTGAACCTCTTTTGCCAATTGAGTTAGCCTATTTTTAAAGGTATTATTTTCTTCAACATTTTTTGGGTCTCCTTTTGTAAGTTGTTGACTTGCTTTTCATGATTTTCTTGCATCTCTCTCATTTCTCTTCCCAGTTTTTCCTCCACCTCTCTTACTTGATTTTCAAAATCCTTTCTGAGCTCTTCCATGACCTGAGCCCACTGAATATTTATTTTGGATGTTTGGGATACAGAAGCCTTAACCTTTATGTCTTTCCCTGATGGTAAGCAATGTTCTTCCTCATCTGAAAGGAAGGGAGAAGATATCTGTTCACCAAGAAAGTAACCTTCTATAGTCTTATCTTTTTTCCCTTTTGGGGTCATTTTCCCAACTAGTTACTTGGCTTTTGGGTCCTTTGTCAAGAGTAGGGTATACTCTGGGGATCTGTAAGATCTCAGTTCCTCCAAGGTGGCATAATCAAGCCTGTACACTTGTCTGAGAGCAACAAGAAATTTTTGTGCCCAGAATCTGCGAGTAGTAGAGTTTCCTCTCCACAACCACCTTGCCTCCAGTTCTGGCAAGCCAGCACTAGGGACTAAGATTCAGATGAACCACTCAATTCCCCCAAAAGGTTTAGGTGGGGGCAGGGCCACCCCACAGGACTTAATTCCCCCAGGGGCTTTATGATGAGGCCTGGATGCAGGCTGCTCTCTGCCTTTGGAGACCCTGGCAACTTCTGCCTCTGCTGCTTCCACCTGAGGCTGGAGCTATGGGAACACCCTGCTCCCTTCTCAGCCAACTGAAAAAACCCTCTCACTGACATTTGCTGCCTGTGGGTTGAGGGATCTGTGCTGCCACTGGGGATTCTGTCACTGAAGCCTGCTCAGTCTTGCTCCTCCTGGTGCCTTGTGGGGTCTACTCCATGTCCAGTGCAACAGATCTTTCCTTTCACCCTTTCAGATCACCCTGGGCTAGAAATCTCCTCCCCTCCATTGTTCTGTGGCTTCTGCTGATCTTGAATTTGTTGAGAATTTTTTTTTACAGGTATTTTATGGTCTATGGGGGAAGAGCTAGTGTATGTATGTCTTTCTACTCTGCCATCTTGACTTTGCCCCCCCCACAAAACATAATTTGTAAATATCTAGGTACCTAGGTATGTTTAAGATATACATTTGTCACCAAGCAATGGGGAAGACACAGTGAGTGTATTTAGGGATATTAAAGAAATTCACATAAGTATTTGCACAAGGTTTTAGCACCCTGAGAATTAGAAAATATGACTAGTTTTCATTGTCATGTGTGATTTTAAACTTATTTTAATGGGTAAATGCTCATCTGGATAAAGAATGATTTTCTTTCATAAACACTGAGTGCTAATACATCTATTTTATTTCTTCTGATTTTAATTATTTCACTGGGAACACAATTTACAATGCCTCTGTTTTTAAATGTAAATTCATATGACCCCAAACTTGTCTTCTGCTTTGATCTAAACATTAATCTTTCTTAATGTTAATTCGTTTTTACCAAGGAATTTCTAATGAGTAATCATGACAAAACAGATTTTATTAGCAAAGCAAATACAAAGTAGGAGCAGTGAAAATCACTGACATATTATCATATGCTAAACTAAATTGTATTGCAAAAATTCATCTTTATAAGTAATATTTTTTTTACTCATTTGTTGATTTAAAAGTATATTTCATTTTAATTTAAATCTATATGGGAAAGTAATACAAATGAAATGTAATTAACTTTATATTGCATTAATATTAACTATAACTCATTACACATAAAGTAATATTTTTTCATCTTTGGATTTGACAAAGCTGATTTTAAAATAACAGAATTACTAAGAATCTAGAAAAGGGTCAGAAAGCATTGGTCCCCAAACGTTAACTTCACCAGTAACTTGTTGAGTAATCTTGAACAAGTCATTTATTAATTCTCTGGGGTTTTTTGTTTACTTTCAATCAATTATCAAACATTAAACTATTTGTGACCTACCTACCTCAAGATCTGCAAATTTTTTATCCTCAAATCCTCAAATGATAATTATTGTGCTGCAAATTATTGAGATGTATATAAACATTAGCTATTATTATTTCAAACATCTATAATTTTGTGTGTTCCTTTTTCTATCATTGCAAATTGTAATCCCCTTGTGCTTTAGTAGATGGTCCTCATGAATTGCTACAGTTATAATGATCTTCCTCACCGTTACCTGCTGGCCAAATTTCTAAAAATATGGCAATGACAGCTTAGCTGGACATTCACTAATGGCCCTCATGCGTACAACAGATGCAAAACACACACACACACACGCACGCACACACATACACGCACACAGAGTTCATTTCCAGGTCCATATTTTAATACCTTTCAAACTTAGTAGGACCATTGAGGATATTAATTGTCTTTTAGTATAACTTTTGAGAACTCATATCATCTCACACTGCAAGGAGGCACTAGAAATGTTAATATTATAGATGGTTAATAAAATACTTCCAGAAGACAGTTGTTATTCTCTTGCTATTCTATTTATATATGATGCTAGTACATATAATAAGGATAAGGACATTGTCTAAAATAAGATAAAGAAGGGATATAAGCACTGGGATAGTGGTAAGTCTATTTGCTGAAATTCCGTGTCTTTAACTTTAGACATCTATCTAGTTCCAGCAGAGTTTCCAAACAGACAACAAGGTGTCATAGGATCAGATGCAGTCTATTAAAACTCATGGTAGCCTTTAGCATCTTAAAATCAACTTATATGCTTGAGACTTCCTACAATGATTGGCATAGACTAAGAGTAGCTCTCTAGTCTAGACAACCTTGGGTTAAAATTAACTATCTCTGGGGGTAGAAGAAAAAGAGGTAGCCTTGTGAAGAAACAACTCCTTTATGTTCATTCTCACACTGTAGCAGAGGGGTGTGTGTGTGGAGAATTAACCAAAACTTTTAGTAAGAGAAATGACTTAACACCTTCATAGAGGGGTGATTCAATGTTTTGGGTTGGTGAATACTAATGCATGGCAAATACTCTTGAATGCACATGCTTCTTCTCACTTTCCTACCCCCAAAAAAGCACCACTCACATTATATATTCATCAACAAATAAAGCAACTCTCTAGCAAATCAACAGCAAGAAAACATACCTCCAAGTAACTGGTACCATAGGGAGTCTCAAAGTGTGAACTAAAAGCTACATGATCAAAGGTTAGGAGTGAAAAAGGTATTTGCCTTAAGCTTTCAAGCAAAAAGAAGGAGGAGGAGGAGAAAAAGACGGAGGAAAAAAATAACTTCACAATTCTCTTTGAAAGATTGCATGTATATTTTAATCAAAGTTCAGTGATAGGACACAGAGCCTGGAAGAGGGTTCAAGACCTGCTTCTGACATATACTAGTTATACTACCCAGACTAAATCAATTAACCTTTCAGTGTTTCAAGCAACCATCTCTAAGTTTCAGAGAAGGTGATGACCTCCATGAGTGGAGGATGTTCTCCAGCAGGAACTCTCAATACCAATGTAATCACAGGTCTTCTCTCTATTTCTATTCCAAGGTTCATAACAATGGTGGCTACAAGTGGAAAATGAATTAGCAGAAGGCGAGTTGTGACTCTTGTGATTAACCAACTACTATATAAATTCTTTAAAAATGTGAACTAATTTATCATCTGCTTCAATTTCATATTGGCCCCTTTAAACATTCTCCATGTTTCTTCAACACTGTAATCAACTGTGTTCATATCTGGTGACTGCAACTAGAGACTTGATCTGTGAATTCATTGGAACAGGGGACTTCTAGGAGAGGAATCTCTTCCTACCTGTGTAGGTCATTGCATCTCTGTATCTTAGAAAATCACCTAAAACTGAAAAGTGAAGTGACTTGCTTAGGGTCACATAAATTTTCTGTGCTAGAGGTAGTATTTAAACCCAAATTTTCCTGGCTGTGAGGACAGATTGCTATCTACAATGCCACAATGCCCCTCATGCTTATATGACCAGATTTAGTTTCAAAAGAGTTGCTGCTTCTTTCTGAGCAGTTTTAGTTTCTTTTAGTTTATCCAGGATATGTAATTCTGCATATGCTGTTTTAGAATGCAGAATTCTGGTCTCTTAAGTGGAGGACATGGATATTATCCAAAGTAGATGTGATCAACAAGTCTGAGGGAGGGAAGATGGGATTATATCCTAGTCTCAGGAAATCCAGTCATCCAATACAACCATTCCTATGCTTTATCCATTGTTGTCCCATACTCTATCATTCCACCCCTCCTGACCAAGAGCAAGTTCTCAAATTTCTCCTCTCTGAGCCAGAAATTTCTAACTTTATCCTTGTCTGGGGTACTCAGAAATATCTGAACTAGTATTATTTGGAATATCAGTCCTCTCTGTAGCATAACCCCCAGGGGGAAAAGTTACTGGTATAGGTATGATCAAAGAAGTCTGGAGACCACTTGTCTAGGGTATACTGTTTGGTTAAGAAATGAGGCTGAATTCTGGTCTCCCATCTCCAAGACTAGAGTCCTTTCTACTATACCATGATTCCACTTGTGTGTGTGAGGGTGTGTGTGTGTGTGTGTGTGTGTGTGTGTGTGTGGTGTGCGTACTAATAGTTTCAAATAAAAAGCATATATGTCTATATGTAAAGACATGAATATGTATATGCATGGAATCTTTTTTGTGTCTTCTATATAAATAGTATGTACAAATTTTCTAGTTCAATGCAATGATTAAGAATTTGAGCAATAGAACTTTATTTGGTATGTTTCAACTCAAGAAAGAAAAATCTTCTCAGGTTATCTTGAGATCTGTAAAGGCAGGGACATGGTAAAGAAGGAAGGATAACAAGAAAAAGATAGAAGGACAGCAATGAATCACTAGCCCCACATCCAACTAGTGCAGAAGCCACATCTGCAGAGTAGTCTGGGAAAAGGTAAGGAGAGGTTAAAACATGGGTATTGTACATCTATGTTGACCTGCAGGACCATACTGGGAGTAACCATTCCATGATGATCCTAGGATGGATTGGCTTTTGGGTAGGGTTCATTATTAAATCAAGGTCTTGACTTCTCCATTTATTTTCATGGGTTGGACTGATGAGACCATCTCTTCCAATGCATCATGGTAGTGCATGGATGCAGAGAGCTAAGGGTGAGGTCCCACCTGATTAATTTTTCTAGCATATAAGATTCCAGGCAGAATAGATTTCATGGGGAAAAAAATTGAGAGTGAATAGATGGAGAGATCATAGACTAGAAGCAGCCCATGTGAGAGGAGCCAGGATGAGAAAAAGTGCTTTTGTTTATTAATTGAAACTGTATATGTGCATTTAAACAGATACATGGTCAAAATAATACTTCCTTTATCTACATTGTCATTTGGAACTAAGATGTGTCTTTAAAAGGCTAAAATTGCAATTTTATTTTTGGTTGAATTAATAAATCATCTTTGTTCATTTACTCTCCCCCCCCCACACACACCCATTCTCATCTAGCATTTTTCAAAATGTGTTTTCATTTAGAAGCCTGATTAGGTAAGAACATATTACTGGTTCAGATCATCTTTAAAACTGAAAAAATAATACAGGCCTTCCTTATATACAATTTTAAAATATTTTTTTTTGGTAAAAAACACCTAAATTGTTCTCAAGGACTGATTTTTTTTAAATATAGCTTTCCTGTTTATATGATAATACATGTATTATATCATTTCCTTCCTCATTATACTACAAATAGCCTATGTGTTGTTACCCTTGTCTTTCTATAACAGAATTATTGCCCACATTTAACCTACCTTATCTTTTTTACTTCTCTTCAGATCTAGACTTACAATACTAGAATTCCTAAATTGAGACTTATGATACAGTGATATAGTTTTTCTTTTTGCAAGGATGACCAGGTTTATTTTTAATTTTTTAAGGTTTAAATTTATTCTTTTATTTTTAGTTTTCAACATTCATTTTTCCACAAGATTTTGAGTTCCCAATTTTTTCCCTACCTTTCCTCTCCCCACACCCCAAGATGGTATGCATTCTGATTTCCCCTTTCCCCAGTCTACCCTCCCTTTTATCATGCCCCCCACCATCCACTTCTTTACTTTCTTGAAATACTTTCCCAGTCACCAATGGAGTGAAAGAGGGCTGTGTGCTTGCTCCCATGCTTTTTAGCATGATATTATCAGCCATGTTGACAAATGGTTTCAGTGAGGGTGAACATGGTATCAAGGTGAACTATCATACTGATGGTAAGTTCTTCAATTTGTAAAGGTTACAAGCCAAGATCAAAGTGGAGGAAGTGTAGGTGCATGATTTTCTGTTTGCAGATGATTGTGCACTCAATGCAGACTCTGAAGATGAGATGCAACAAGTTATGAATCAATTCTCAGCTGCCTGTGCTAATTTTGGCCTAATAATTAACACCAAGAAAACACAGGTGCTCCATCAGCCACAATCACACCATCCACACATGGAAACTTTGGTTACAAATGGAAAAGTTCTGAATGCTGTGGATAAGTTTACTTACCTTGGTAATGTACTTTCCAGGCATGTACACATTGACACTGAGTTTGATGCACACATTGCCAGAGCTAACTCAGTGTTTGAGAGGATCCAAAGAAAGGTTTGAAAGAGAAGATATATTAGACTGACTACCAAATTGAAGCTCTAGATAGCCACTACTGCTGACCTCATTGCTATATGCTTGTGAAACATGGACAGTCTACCAGCGCCACACAGGAAACTGAATCGTTTCCATTTGAATTGTCTTAGGAAGATTCTGAGGAACACCTGGCAGAATAAGGTACCAGAAACTGAAGTCCTTGCTCAAGCTGAACTGCCAAGTATTCAAACTGTGCTTCAGGGAGCACAACTCAGATGGGCTGGTCACGTTGTTCAAATGCAAAATGTATGCTTGCCAAAAAGACTATTTTATGGAGAACTTGCATGGGGCAGACAGATGGTGGCCAGAATAAATGATACAAGGACACTCTCAAGGTCTCTCTCAAGAACTTTGGATTTGACCGTGCAACATGGGAAACACTGGCACAGGACCGCTTGGCATGGCATGCCCACATTAAAAAAAAAGAGATGCTGCACTCTTTGAGCAAAGTAGAAATGAGAAAGCACAAAGTAAATGCAGGATGTGCAAATTTGGGATATCCAACCCAAATATTCATACAGACTATCTGTGCCCAACCTCAGAAGAGCATTACAAGCTCATATAGGTCTGATCAGCCACAGTTGGACACACTGAAATTTCACTTTACAATGGTGATGTCATTTTGGTCCTCTTGGAAGACAAAGAACAAGAACCAACCAACCAACTTTCTTGAAAGTCAAGGTAGAGTTCCATACCCCATTGCCGGCAGAAAACGCATATAAAAACAATTTTTTTTAACATTTATATTTTAAAACTTTGGGTTTCAGATTCTGTCCCTTCTTCCCTCCACCATCATTGAGAAGACATGCCACCATCATTGAGAAGACATGCATTTCAATATAGGTTATAGAAGTGTAGTTATGCAAAACACCTCCCTAATAGTCATGTTGTAATAGATTAACTATATTTCCCTCCATCCTATTCCACCCCCCAAATATTTTTTTAATTTTTATTCATTTATTATTATTCTTTTTCAATTATTCTTCTTCTTTTACCCTTTTCTAAAGTGTTTACTTCTGACCACCCCTTCCCTCATCTACCTTCCTTTCTATTTCCCCCTCCTCCTTGTCCTCTTCCTCCCTCCTTTCCTGTAGGGTAAGATACCCAATTGAGTGTGTATATTATTCCCTCCTTAAGTCAAATTTGATGAGAGTACGATTCACCCATTCCTTCACACTGCCCCCCTACTTTCCTCCATTGTGAAACCTCGTTCTTGCCTCTTTTATGTGAGATAATTTACCCCATTCTATCTCTCCCTTTCTCCTTTTCCCAGTATATTCCTCTCTCATCCCTTAATTTTAATTTTGAGATATCATCTCTTCATATTCAACTCACCCTGTGCCATCTATTTGTCTATACATCCATCTATCCATCTATCTATCTATCTATCTATCTATCTATCTATCTATCTATCTATCTATCTATCTATCTATTTATCTATCTACCTACCTATTTCCTTTAAGAACCCTAATACTGGGAAAGATCTCATGAGTTACAAATACCTTTCCATGTAGGAATTTAAACAGTTCAACTTTAATAAGTCTTTTATGATTTTTCTTTCCTGTTTACCTTTCCATACTTCTCTTGGTTCTTGTATTTGGCAGTCATATTTTCTGTTTAGCTCTGGTTCTTTCATCAAGAATGCTTGAAAGTGTTCTATTTCATTGAATGTAAATTTTTTCCCTGAAGTATTATACTCAGTTTTGCTGCATAGATTATTTGTAGTTATAATCCTAGCTCCTATGACCTGCGAAATATCATATTCCTAGTCTTCCAGTCCCTTAATGTAGAAGCTGCTAGATATTTGTTATCCTAATGTATTTCCACAATACTTGAATTATTGTTTTCTGGCTGCTTGCAATATTTTCTCCTTGACCTGGGAACTTTGGAACTTGGCTACAATATTCCTCCTTCACTCAAAATGAAGTCAAGTGCAAGTTGTGTCATCATTTCTCTGATGTCATGGTCTTCTTCAAAAATGAAGGACGAACACAACAGCAACAACAACATTCTTAAGAGTTTTCCTTTTATCTTTTTCCTGAAGTGATCAGCAGATTCTTCCAATTTCTATTTTACCCTCTGTTTCTTGAATATTAGGGTAATTTTTCTTGATAATATCTTGAAAGATGATGTCTAGGCTCATTTTTTGATCATGGTTTTCAGCTAGTCCAATAACTTTTAAATTATCTCTCCTGGACTCATTTGTCATGTCAATGTTTTTTTAAAGGAGATATTTACATTGTCTTCTATTTTTTTCATTCTTTTGGTTCTGTTTTATAATTTCTTGATTTCTCATAAAGTCATTAGCTTCCATTTGCTCCATTCTAATTTTGAAGGGATTATTTTCTGCAGTGGGCTTTTGAATCTCCTTTTCCATTTGACCAGTTGTGTTTTTTAAGGCATTCTTCTCCTCATTGGCTTTTTGTACTTTTTTTGCCATTTTGAGTAGTCTATTTCTTAAGGTGTTATTTTCTTCAATACTTTTGGTCTCCATTAGCAAGCTGTTGACTGGATTTTCATGATTTTCTTGCATCATTCTTATTTCTCTTCCTAATTTTGTCTTCTTCCCAATTTCTACTTCTCTTACTTGATTTTCAAAATCCTTTTTGAGCTCCTCTATGACCTGTAACCAATTTATATGCCTCTTGGAAGTTTTTGATGTAGGAGCTTTGACTTTGCTGTCCTTCTCTGGTTGTATGCCCTGATCTTCTTGGTCACCAAAGTAAGATTTTATAGTCAGTTTTTTTTAAATGAGGTTTACTCATCTTCCCAGCCAAACACTTGACTTCCTAAGTCTTTGTCAAGGTAGAACTCTACTTTCAGTGGGGTTGAAGGTGGGATTTTGTATCAGCCTCTGGATCCCCCACCATCTGTGGGCCCAGAGCTCTGGAAGTTGCTGCTGCTGTTGCTGCTGCTCCAGTGGTTGCTGCCGTCATTGCTGCCACTGGCAACTGCCAACATTACCCACACTACCCTGGGGTTGGGTCCAAACCTGGCCAGACAGCATGATCCTCCTTCACCCAGGTGCTACAGAGTTTTCCCACTCTGTTTTTTTTTGTCATTTGTGAGTTGAGAAGTCTGGAAACTGCAACAGTTGCCGTGATTCAGTCCCCTGAGGCCTGCCCTGGCCAGTCTGTGCCTCTGTGGCCCATTCTGGACTACTCTCTGCTTCTTGCCTGGTGTGAAAGACCCTTCCTGTTAACTTAACTTTCCAGGTTTTCTTGGACTGTGGGTTTGTTTCATTCTGTCATTTTGAGGGTTCTGTAGTTCTAGCATTTGTTTAGAGTCATTTTTAGAGATATTTTGAAGGCTTTGGGGAAGAGCTCAGAGAAGTCCCTGCTTTTAGTTTGCCATCTTGGCTCTACCCCTGGTCATATATAACTTACCCAACTTTTATGTTATCCTTTTCCCTCTATCCAAAATGAAGAGGCTATGGCCTTTTTTTCTCTCACTTGTATAAATAGGCTTGTTTTGGCTAAAAGGCACTTCCAAAGAAGTAGTAGATGTGCATTTATTTCAGGGTGGTTTTCAATGTAGTGAGTAAAATTTTCTCATTAAGAACATTAATATTAAACTTTAATATTTCATAATTAGGAGGTGTTTAATTAGCTACCTAGATATTTTCAGGAACTAAAATCCAATTTACATTTTGCCATAAGAAAAACTCATAAAATGGAATTAGCTGGAAAGTCAAACATGTTTTTATCAAACACAGAAATGAAATTTCAATTAATCTAACTTAGGAAGGATTTGTTGTCTAATGTACATATGCCAGCTCATCTATGATGTAAATGAAAACATGTTGATGCTTGCATGGGCTGATATTTGAGGAATATGAGAATGAGAGTTGACATAGTTCACTAGATAGAAAACAAACAAAGAAACTTGAGAAGGCAAGGTCATATTTCCTAGCTGGCCATTGCTATGGGGATTGCTGATGATGAAAACAAAAACAAAACTAAAGCAACTAAGCATTTGTCCTTTTAAGCATTCCATTTGATAGTCAGATATCTGTATCCACCTTAGTCTTCTCTTTCTCTCTTGCTCATCAGATGTGTTGTGATTAATGTATAAACTAAAGCTAAAAAACAACTGCAAATCACTGAAGCCTTTCTGAGGTAATTTTGAGTTGCACTCTGATGGCTAAGCAACTTTGACCCTCTGTCTTGACAAATAGCTTTTCCAGTACACTTACTTTGAAAAACTGATATTTGAAACCTCCAACTAATACTTCTTTTATAGTTCCTATCAGTCGAAATTCCTCCTAAGTGTGGAAATTATTTTTTCTTGAAAGCTTTAGACATTTTTCATTCTGATCTGTATATATTTTGATTTTTGAAAAATTTTACTTTCAGTTCAAATTTCTCTCCCTTTTTTCCCTTGAGAAGGCAATAATAAATTTAATATCCCTTATACATATAAAGTCATACAAAACACTTTCACACTAACCATGTTAAGGAAGGAAAGGAAAATCAAGAAAAAATGCTTCAGTCTTCACTCAGAGTACATTGGTTCTATTTCTGGTGGTGGATAGCAGTTTTCATCCTAAATGCTTTAGAATTACAGATCCTTGTAATGATCAGAGTAACTAATCCGTTCACAGTTGATTGTATCGCTATCATAGTCTTGTTACTACGTATACTGTTCTCCTGGTTCTGCTAATTTCACATTGACTTAGTTCATCTATGTCTCCCCAGGTTTTTCTGAGACCATCCTGCTAACCATTTCTTATAGAAAAATAGTATCTTATCACAATCCTATACCATAATTTGTTCAGCCATTCCCCAGTTCATGAGTATCTCTTTAGTTTCCAATTCTTTGCTACCACAAAGTTACTATAAATATTTTTGTATATGAAGAATCTTTTTCTTCTCTTTTGATTTATTTGGAGAATGATCTAGTAGTAGTTTTGCTGAATTATGTAGCTCTGTGGTATAGTTCCAAATTCTTCTACAGAGTTGTTGGACTAGTCAATTCTTACCTATTTTCCTATATCCCCTTCATCATTTGTTGTTTTCCTTTTCTTTTATCTTAACCAGTCTGATGAGGATGATGTAGTACCTCAGAAATTGTTTTAATTTTCTTTTATCTAATTATTAGTGATTTAAGCAATTTTTTTCACACCACTATAGAACCAATTTTTTCTTTTGAAAATTGCCTGTTCATTTCCTTTAACCATTTATCAACTGCATAATAGCTCAGTTCCCTACATATTTGAAAAATGAGACCTTTATCAAAGAAACATCATATATTTTTCCCTCTGGTTTCCCTCTTTTCTCCTCATTTTGCTTGTATTGTTTAGTTTAATATAATAAAAAAAATTCCATTTACTTTTCATTATCCTCTCTATATCTGGTTTGGTTATGAAATCTTCCCCTGTCCATAAATCTGACAGGTATTTTTTTCCATATTCTCCTAATTTGCTTATGATGTTACCCACTATGTCTAAATCATCTACCATTTTGAGCTTTTCTTGATATACAATGTGATGTGTTGGCCTATCTTACCATACTGATGGTAAATTCTTCAATTTGAAAAGACTACAAACCAAGACCAAAGTGGAAGGAGTGTTGGTGCATGATTTTCTGTTTGCAGATGACTGTGCACTCAATGCAGCCTCTGAAGCTGAGATGCAACAAAGTATGGATCAATTCTCTGCCGCCTGTGCTAATTTTGGCCTAATAATTAACACCAAGAAAACACAGGTGCTCCATCCGCTGCCACCACACCATCCATACATGGAACCATTGGTTACAATGAACAGAGAAATTTTGAACACTGTGTATAAATCACTTACCTTGGCAGTGTACTTTCCAGGAATGTACACATTGACAATGAGATTGATGTATGCATTGCCAGAGTTAGCTCAGTGTTTGGGAGGCTCTGAAGAAAAGTATGAGAGAAAACAGATATTAGACTGACTACCAAACTGAAGGTTTACTGAGTGGTTGTGTTGACCTCATTGGACAATCTACTAGTGCCTTACCAGGAAACTTCAATTTGAACTGTCTTAGGATGATTTTGAAGATCACCTGGCAGGAGGAAGTACCAGATACCAAGGTCCTGGCTTGAACTAAACTGCCAAGCATTCAAACTATGCTTCAGAGAGCATAACTCCAATGGTCTGGCCACATTGTTTGAATGAAAAATGTATGCTTGCCAAAAAGACTATTTTATGGAGAACTAGCATGGGGCAGGTAATCACCTGGTGGCCAGAAGAAGTGATACAAGGACATTCTCAAGGTGTCTCTCAAGAACTTTGGACTTGATTATGTAATATAGGAGACACTGGCACAGGATGCTAAGCATGGCGTGCCCACATCAGAAAGGGTGCTGTGCTCTACGAGCAAAACAAAATTGAAATAACACAAAGGAAACATAGGATAAGCAAATTTGGAGTATCCAACCCAAATGTTCACACAGACTGTCTGTGCCTAATCTGTGGTAGAGCATTCAAGTCAATATTGGTCTGATCAGCCACAGTCAGACACACTGAAACTTGACTTTATCAGGGTGATGTAATTTTGGTTCTCTTTGAAAATAAAGGACAACAATGAAGGTTTTGAAAGATATATTTCCATTTTTCCCAGCAGTTTTTTTCAAGTAGTAAGTTCTTGCCCCCCGGGATCTTTGGGCTTATCAAACACTATGTTAGCGCTCATTTGCATCTGTATATTGGGGGCCTGATCTATTTCATTGATTAACCTCTAATTTCTTATCCAGTAACTAATTATTTTGATAATTTGCACTTTGTGGTACATATCTAAATCTTGTAATACAAGAACTTTTTCCTTTACATTTTGAAAAATATTAATTACCTTGATATTCTTGATTTTTTATTCTTCAAAATGTTAGTATTTTTTTTCTATGTTTAGAAAATCATTCTTTGGTAGTTTCATTTCTGTGACAGTGAATAAGTAAAATAATTTAGATATATCATTATTCTTATCATACTACCTTAGTCTATCTATGAGCAATTACTATTTCTCCAGTTATTTAGAGTCATTACTTATGTTAAAAATGCTTTTAATTGTATTCATATAGTTCCTTTGTATATTTTAGCCAATAGATTCCCAAATATTTTATACCGCCTATAGTTTTTACAAATAAAATTTATCTTCCTGTCTCTCCCTGTTGTGTTTTTTTTTGGTCAAATATAAAGATGGTGATAATTTGTGTGGGCTTATTTTTGATTCTGTAATTTTGCTAAAGTTGCCAATTTTTTTGACTAGCTTTTTAGTTGACACTTACAGTTCTTTAACCGTATCATCATATCATCAGCAAAATGTAATAGTTTTGTTTCATTATTGTCTATAGATAATCCTTTACTTTTTTTTTTCTTATTGCTGTAGCTAGCATTTCTAGTATAATGGTGATAATATATATCCTTGTTTTGCCCCCATCTTATTGGAAAGGCTTCTAGTCAATCTATATTACCTGTAATGTTAACTCTTAGAATTGCATAAATATTTATTTTAGAAACTATAAATTCCTTTTAAAATTAATTTATTATATATTTTCCTCTAAAACAGGCATTTATTTTTTCTCTCCCCTTCCCCTTCCCATTGAACAATTTAAAATGACAACTAAAACTCTTATAACAAATATACATAATAAAATGTAACAAATATCCACATTGGTCAGGTCCAAATATATTTTTATATCTACATCTATATCTGTGTATCTCATTCTGCATTTTGAGTCTATCACTTCTTTGTGAGGAGGTGAGTAGCAAACTTCATCCTTGGTCCTCTGAACTTACAGTTTAACATTCAAGTAAACAGAATTCTAAAGGTTTTCAATGATGTTTTCTTCATAATGTTGTTATTTTATCACTTTTATCTTCATGTAGCAGTGCATCACTTCATACAGGTCTCATTTTTTATGAAGCTGTCCATTCCATCATGTCCTATGGTACAATAATAATTGCAATTATGTTCTTTTACCATAATTTATTTAGCCACATCCTATTGATTGATATTCCTTTAGTTTCTAGTTTTTGCTTCTGCAAAATAGAATTGTAATTTGTACATATAGGTGCTTTTCCTCTTCCCTTTTTCTTAGAGGGTATTTTGTGGTGCTACCATCACTGGCTTTTTGGCTAGAACTTAGTGGCTTCTTGGATATAATTGCATATTGCTTTGTAGAATGTCTGGGTCAATTCACAGCTCCAGTAACAGTGTATATGAAAAGGCAATCAGTTTCAAGAGGAATAATCACCCTTCAGAAGAACCATTATTAATAAATATTTCTAATGCAAAATTATGATGTTTTCGGATTATGTTTATGTTGTATTTAGAGATTGGCCTTGGAAAACCCTTACCCAATGCTAATTTTATTTTCCTTAGGCAAAAACTAGAACTGTATGTAGCAGGTCTTTAACAAAAAAAAAAAATTCTAGGACATATGAGCATTTCCAATTTGAGCATTCTGTAGAGAATAGTGAGGGTTCTTGGAAATTCTAATCATGTTGCTGGAAATACTGTTTACTTGAAAGAAACACCATCCTTAAACTCAGCCTGTAAGATTTATTTAGGGAAGAAGGTAGAGCATTTACAGAAGCAGGCAGGGCAGTATCAGAATGAAGGGATGTAGTAAAATGTGACCTTTGATAAGCTTGTACCATTTAACAAGTTTCACTCCCCTCAACCAGGGTGATCTGTTACTATGCCAATTAATTCAACATGGAAGAAAATACAAGAGGGTAGTCCTAGAGTGTTAGGGGCCAAGCTCTGGACCGGCCTTGGGGAGCTGGCTCCGCCCTCAGGGAGCTGGCTCTGCCCTTAGGGAGGAACATGGGCAGGGTTCTGGCTGGGGATATAAGGAGCTGTCGGGGAGGGATCGGAGAGAGAGATGTAACCAAGAAAGAGATGTAGAGGACACCATCAATAAAGTGAAGAGCACTGACATCCTCGGGCGAGTGTGTAGTCATTGTTCCCTCCGTGGAGGAGGGGACAGCCCTGTCGCGCAGCTAGGCCATACGGTCGCTACCGGGGAACAGGTGAGCAAGCGAAGACCGGGACGAGGTAGCCTGGTGGGGTCAGTTGGGGTTAGGAGATCGGGCTGAGGTAGCCTGGAGGGATCAGTTGGGGTTAAGAAGCCCAACTAGGCCGCGCCGGGGAATAGCCCCGTGCATAGAAACCCAACTAAGCCGAGGCCGGGGAATAGCCCCGTGCATAGAGGTCGGGGAATCGCCCCGAACACTCGAGGAAACTTGCTTTACATGACCTGGCTTATGATTTTGGTCAATAAAATGAAATGGGAAAATAAAACAAAATTAGTTTTATCAATCCTAGGTATATAGGGAGTTGGTGATTTTACTAGGTAAAGAATATTTTAATTTGTTTTGCTTAGACTGGAAGCTCAGATGTAATAAAACAACAGAGACAACAAACATACCAGTTTCCTTTTACTCCTGCTATGAAGACATTTACTAGGTAACATGAACTAGATGGATTTGGGGTACTAGTGACTTTTGAAGTACAGTGAATTTTGAGAAAAAGAGCACCTCAGTTTAAGTCATGACTCAAATACTTACAAGTTATGTCACTCTTAGAAAGTTATTAAATCTCTCAGGGTTTCAGTTTCCTCATCAGTAACATGAATTGTTTGTATTCACTGACCTCAAAGGTGTCTTAAATCTGTGGTATTTTAATCTTTGCATGTGTAAGGCTTTAATATATTATTTCTGTGAATGTGCCTTATATTTAGATCACTTTTATACCATCATTAACTTTATCTTACATCCTCTATTAAAAGTCTGAATTTGGGGTATTTCTACAGCCAAACAGCATTCTAGAGTCACAGGTGCACACATATAAACAATTAATTCTAAAGGAACTGAAATGAGTTCAGCTGAAAACTATTAGTTTCAGCTAATTTTAACTTGTCAAGTGATCAATTTCAGAAAAGCAGATTACCTTAATTTATTATTTTGTGAAAATGTGAGTCTATAATTTGCTCAAACACACTGGATTTTTTCTTAGTTGAGCAGAATGTGATGATTAATCATTCTAATCATAAGGTGAAATTAGTGGGAATCAGAGTTTGTTGAGCCTACGTGGATATTCAATTATCCTCATGTTTATGTTTTGTTACCCCTGGTAGTGAGATTCTTTTTCTTTTAGTGATGTCTGCTTATGAGCACTTAAATGCTTACATCACTCTTAATAAGAAATTAAATTAGAAAACAAAAGCTTTAGGGGCAGCTAGGTGGGCAATGAATAGAGAACCAGCCCTAGAGTCAGGAGGACCTAAGTTCAAATCTGGCCTCAGACACTTAACACTTACATGTGTGTGTGTGTGTGTGTGTGTGTGTGTGTGTGTGTGTGTGTGTGTGAGTGTGTGAGTGTGACCTTGGGCAAGTTCTTAACTCCAATTGCCCTGCCTTCACCCCTCCAAAAAAAGAAATTAAAAAAAGCTTTAAAGAGGAAGTATAAATATAGTTAATATAGTGATATAGCTGATTATGGACCCTTATTGGGTATTTCTCCTTTATTCCCTACAAGGCTTTACAAAGTTGATATTTTAATAATTATTTTTATCCTCAGTTTCCTCTTCTGGAAACTAATAAAGATGATGATTATTTTTTTCCCAAGGAGAAGGCCTTTAATTTAATTTGTATAAGAAATCTTTGATATGAAAACTCCCCTCACTGAAGTAGATTGCCAATATGTCATTAACATGTAATCTCAGAGAATGGCATGGAGAGGGATTAGACTAGGTGAGTTTCCTTCAGTCACAGAGCTAATATTTGTCACAGGCTAGACTTGACTCTAGGTCAAGGCTATAAACTTTCTGCTATACCACAATCTCTCTATTAGTGATAATGATGATATTTGTGTAGTTGTTTAAGGTTTGCAAAATGCTAATGAGGACTAAATAATCCCAAAGCTCCCCTCCATTTTTGAATTATGAATATACAATGATAAGTGAATTTCTTGGGGCAAGCAATAATTGTGACATGTTTTCATCTTGTGCAATGATTATGAGTCTTGTAATTATGCTGCTAATGACACTAAACTGTCTCAGAACATCTGATACTGACAAAATTAAACTGGTTTACCAGATTAAACTGGTTTCCACACCTCTACATAGTTCTTTGCCTGATGAGTACTAGAATTCATGCAATGAATACATTTCATTTCTCTCTTCTGTTGGCTTTCAATTTTTTAAAGAAGAGTTAATACCCCAAGGAAACACATAAAACTTGTGGCTCTCAAAGATCACATTCAGTGATTGTTAGGTCACGTTATTACAGAGCCTGTTGGTGTAAGGAAATCAATTATTTAATGTATCAATCTGGCCTATAACAAAACAGTATCAGTTGTACTATACCACAAAGGAAAATATGAGAAGTATTAAAAAAAATTAATGTTAAGAACTGATGAGCTTTTTCTATAAAAAAATAACCCTCAGAAAATAAAGACTGGCAAGTAGAGGAGTTGTTGCTAATTGCTCTACACAATAGCTTTGGTTTCTTGATGTTTGAAGAATGTGAAGAGCTTTTAAAATAGATGCAAGTCATTTTTATGAAGAGATATGCTTTTCAAAGGTAAAAATAATTAAAGATTAAAGTGCATAAGATTTGAAGAAAAATTACATTTTTTTACTAACGAAATTCCATTTCTTTGAAACATTCAATGCTATATCAAAATCATTGCCAGAACCATGGAGATGGGGTTAAAGATGTGGGCATCTTTGTCAAAATGTAAAAGAAGAAATGCTTGAGCTTAGGTTATATTCCTCTTAAAATGTCTAGAAGAGTGGATCTATTAAGAGAATGGCATACATGATCTTGTTTGATCTTTGCAACAACTTGAAAGTGTTGATACTATTAACTTCATGTTACAGATGAGAAAATGAAGCTAAGAAAGTGATTTTTTTCAGTGATATACAATATCTTAAGAAGAATTTGAAATCAAGATTTTCTGATTCTTAATCTGTCAGGCTAGCCACTGGATCAACTAGCTGCTTTATTACCCTTTCTATTTATTCTTTTCTTTTTTTTTTTAAATCTGTTTGTTCTTACTTGGTAAATAGCAGATAGAAGACTCAGGGTTAGACTAGAAGAAAAAAGAAGGAACATGAAAGTTCATTTGTAGATAACACTTGTAAAATACTTTAAGAATGCTTTCCAAATTCTCCCCATCCCTCCCTCCCCACCCATTCCCTTTGAGAAGGCAGGCAACTCAATATAGGCCATATCTGTGTAGTTAGGAACAACTGTTTAGTATTGTTGTTGCAACTAGGAAAGAAGACATACAGTTAATGAGGAATAGAAAGTCATCTGGCCCTACAGGAGAAAAGAGAAGACGGAGACAAGAGAAGGGAGGGATGACAGAAGAGAGGGCAGATTGGAGATAGGGAAAATTAGATTGCTTGGGGTATTGGGGTGGGGGGAGGGGATAAAAGGGGAGAAAATTTGGAACCCAAAAATTTGTGAAAATGAATGTAAAAAATTAAATAAATAAATAAAATTTAAATCCCCCCCCAAAAAAGAAAATCTATATAATAAATATTATACATTGTGTTCCAACAACAAAAAAAAAGAATGGTATATCAATTATTATCATTAGTAGTGGTAGTAATAGAAGTAGTAACAGCAACAGTGACAACAGCAGAAGTGGTGGTGGTGGTGGTAGTGGTTGTGGTGGTGGTGGTAGGAGTGGTGGTGGTAGGAGTGGTGGTAGTAGTAGTGGTGGTGGTGGTGGTGGTAGTAGTGGTGGTGGTGGTAGTAGTAGTGGTGGTGGTGGTAGTAGTAGTGGTGGTGGTGGTAGTAGTAGTAGTGGTGGTGGTGGTGGTAGTAGTAGTAGTGGTGGTGGTGGTGGTAGGAGTGGTGGTAGTAGTAGTGGCGGTGGTGATGATAGTAGTAGAGGTGGTGGTATTTGCCATTGTTACTACTATTGTTTACCTCCTTGAGGATGAGGAAATTAAGGCCTACTGGTCTTTATGTTTATATATTTATGTCTATATGTTTATATATTGCTTATATATATGTTTATATCTATATATGTTTATATATTGCTTATATATAGCTAATTAATAACTCACTTGGGAAAAGAAACTAGGTTTTATGACTGAATTCAACACTATTACTGTTTCAAGATTTCTCAAAATATCCTTTTAGAAAATGTTTCATCTTCATTTTCACATACTGAATTTACTTAAAATTTATTCTTTTAAAGTAGATTAATCCTGTACTTGGTAGCATTGACTTAATTCAACCAAATTCTTCCATCTTCCATTGCTATTAAAGGGATGGCTTGTTGCTTGTCACTAATCATGTGTTCTTTGTCTAATAACTGGAGCCTTGCTTTTACACAGAATATCTGATATCTCAGTCAAATTGGTTTTTGCTTTTATATCATGTTCTTTCTTTCAGACATTTCCCTTATACTCACCATGCTTCATCTTTCATTGTACTAACATGTAGGAATAGCTAGAACCATAGAAAGGTTAGGGCTGGAGGAAACCTTAGACATCATTGTACAAGGACCTTCAGAGACTATCTAATGCAAACCTTTCTTTTTGCACTTGAGGAAACTGAAGCCTACGGAGTTCAAATGACTTTTCTGAGGCCATCCAGGTAGTATGAAGTAAAGGTGAGTTTTGAGCTTATGTCCTCTAATTTCAGTCAGTGCTTTTTGCAGCATACAAGATGATATCACCCTATCTCTTATTTTATAGAGGAGGAAAGCAATGATGGTTGGCGAATTATTTTTGTTTTAGTTCATTTCAGTCATGTCTAACAGTTTCTTGCAAAGATACTGGAGTGGTTTCCCATTTCATTCTCTAGCTCAGTTTACAAATAAGAAAGCAAATGCAAACAGGGCTAAGTAACTAGCCCAGGGTCACACAGCTAATAAGGGTCTGAGGCTAGATTTGAACTCAGGAAGAGGTAATCCTGACTCTAGGCTTAGCACTACATCTACTGAGCCACTTTGTTGCTTCTTGGTGAGCTCTGGTGATGTATGTATTATTAGTAGTTAAACCAGAAATAGAACCAGGACTCCTGAATTCCAGGCTAGTACTCTTGTTACCATAACACACCTGCCTCTGCCAATAATCCTGATGCTTTTCTGATTTGTGATTGAAGGAGATAACTCCAAATTGAATGTGCTGCCCTATGTTACACTACTTTAATTCCTCCTAAATCAGATCCTTGTCTCCTTTTCAGGTTTTCAATACGTACTTGTTACCTTTTGTAATATAACCTAATAAATACACGCTATCTGTTCAAACTCTTGTGTTCATGTGAAAAGTTATTGTTTTCTAAGGCTACATAAAGAGATATTACAGTCAATTCCAGCTGCTTTTTCACTGTTATTTTAATCTTATTGCCAATCTGTAGAATTTCTTTGAAGAGAAATTAAGTTGCTCTCTATGTTTCTCTGGCTTCTCCCGAGTCTAGATGTACATAGGCAGGAAAATGCATTAAGCTCTTCTTCTAGATATTTCTCTTCAGGACCAATGACCTTCTACAATAAAACACTTGGTAATATGTGCTTTTTCTGAAGAGATAAGTATTTGATTATTTTAATATACTTACCTTAAGTACAAAAAATAAATATAATAAATAAATAAATGCATGCATATACATGTATCTTGTATATATGCATATATATACACACATAGCACATATGGTATGTTAATAAGTAGTAGAACAGTAGAATGACATGGTTAGACCTGTGATATCAGTTTGGCAGATATATGGAGGATAGATTGGAGAGGCAAAAAGGAGAGGCAAGGAAACTAGTTGGGAGGCTACTGTAATATTTGAGACAAGAGCTAATGACAACTAACCTCCTTAAATTTCAGATGAAACACTGAGACCTAGAGTGGTCCAGTTGTTTCCCAAATTTACAAAGTAAATTAATGGCAGAACAAGGTCCAGAAACCAAGTCTCTAGACTCCTTGGAGGCTCTGACCCCCAATTTGGTTGGTTAATGGCAAGGTAGATTTCAGGAGTCCCTTTTGTTATATAAAAGTGAAAGAAAAAAAATGATTTGCCCTTCTGGTTATCAAGCAGTAGCAGAGTCTTGAGTATTTTCCCTTCTTTCCAGCAGTCTTATTCTCTACTGATGTGCTAATGGGAAAAGCCTAAAGGAGACCAGCTTTCAGTTCAAGGTCCTCCATCCTGTCCTTACTAACAAATTAATAGCATCTGAGGCAATTCACTTTCTTGACAATCTTTAATGGTGGCATCTCAAGGCCACTTATCAGGTAAGGGACACACTTCAACAAGCCAACAGAGAGATATTTCAGCATAGTGTTGATCTTCCTTCTGACTAATCTCAACTCACTGCACACAAGTGGTCACCTTCTCCTCCCATTTGGAACAAGCCCTGGTTGGGCCACCAGCACCTTAGAGCAAAAGGGTAATAGTTTCACAGTTCTGATGTACAGAGTGAAATAAAGAAGGTGTTCTCAGAAATCAATTACTTTACTGTTCTGCATTGTCAGTTTGCTGCACATTTTGCCAGAAGTGACAGTGATTGATGTACAAATCCCAGAAACTTCTTTTAAAAGAAGAGTTCTTTGTAATGCATTTTTCTCCTTACTTCCAAATCTCATCAACTGGTTTTATTTTCTTTTCCTTTTGTTAAGGCAATCTAATACTTAAAAGGTGCCTTTTGAAAACCTGGAAAACTATTAACAGAATATAGACATTTCCTAAAAAATAAAGAAAATATGAGAAAATAATTTTGATTTTAGCAATATTATTAGAAGTTTTAAGGTTAAAGAAAATATTTCCTTTCCTGAGTACCACTTTAAATTGTTTATCTTTCATGGAAGGGCAAGGTTTTAAAGTAAGAGTCTATATTTTGTTTAATTAAAGGGTTTTGAAGGTATTAAAGATGCAAGTCTTTCAATTTTCTTTCATAAATTAAATTTCATTTATTAATTTTGAAATCCGTTTCATTGTTTCATTTTATTTTTTAATTAAAATTTATTTTATTATATGAAAATAAAATATAATCAGTGTAAAATCTGATAGTCTATTCCAAGATAGAATTTTAGAGCATGCTAAAATGTTACTATGAAATAGATATTATACTAAAATTTATTCAGAAAAATCTTTCATTTTTATCTTATTTATTTAAAAACTTGAAATATATCTCTTGTGGCTCTCCTGCTCTAGGAGATTCTCCCATTACCACCATTGGTAGACACCAGATGGATTTGGAGAGAACATGATTTTTAGATTTCTTTCCTACTTGACAAGTAATACTAAGTACTCACTTCTAATCCCTAAATACAATTTTTATATCTATATATTTTTTTTCAGCAATTACCAGCAAACTTCATGTTTAAGGAACCCATTTTTATCCCCACTTATACACCCACTTTTAATTGTGTCATACTTTTTTATGGGGGGGTGGGGAGAAACAAGGAATCAGTCTGAATGTTATGTAAAGCTATTGCTAAATAACCAACAGTGACAAGAAACTACCTGTTGTGTTGAAATGTGTTGTCCTCATTAATGCACTCTTTACTTTGCTGCATCATTATTTCATTCATTTCTTCATTCCTTCATCTATCCGTTTATTTTAAAGAACAGGTCTCTCTCTATGTCACCAAGACTGGAAATGCAGAAGCCACTCATGGATCAAATCTTAATTCCAGTTGGTAGGGAAATTTTAACCTGCTCTGTTTTTTCAGCCTGGTTCACCCTTCCTAAGAAAAGTCTGGTAGCTTTTGACTCCTGAGGTCTCATCTCACCATATTGTTGGGAGACCAATTATAGATACCTGACTGCGTTTAGTCCTGCTTCAGCTCAGACCTTGCAAGTTCAATAGATGTACCAGACTCACCCTCCATAGCAATTGGTTCTATAGTAAAGCACCACCATTCCTAGCATGAATAATATTTTAAAGGAATAATTGAGGATTTACTTTTTATTTTTCCCCTTGTGGAATGTACATATTTGTGTTGTAATGTTTATCTACCTACACAAACTGGTATGTTAATCATTTGGTACCTGTTACCATTGCTTGATTGATATAAAAAAATATTTTTGTGTTGGAAATACCAGTAAATTCTGCAGACTATGATTTTTTTCACTTTCAAAGATTAAGAAACAAAATGTCCTGGATTTAGAGTCAGATGTGGCTTTGAATCCTGGTTCTTGGCTAGTCACTGTATGGCTCTAAGATTTGTTTACTAGAAAAAAAAAGATATTTGATTAGAAAGTTCCTGCTAGATATAAAGTCTATTATCCTAATGGTGTAGTTCATAATAATGAATTGAGTGCCTCAGGGCCAAAGACAGTTGGAAAAAGAAAGAGTCATGTTCAAATCCTGCCTTTGATACTGGTTGTGTGACTACAGGAAAAAAATCTTCATTAGCATCCATTTTTTTTATCTAAAATAAAGATAATAAAACCAGTAGTGCTTACCTTACACATTTAGAAGACTCAAATGAAATAATGCATCTAAAGAGTTTGGAAAACCAAAGTTCTTTTGAATACTAATAATTTCAGATGATCAAATTTCTTTGTAGTCCCTCTAAACAAAATTCAAAGAAGTGGCTAATTCTGAAAATTGAAAGAGAATATAAGTGCATTTTCTGATTATATAAAGAAAAAAAAGTACTTAATGAGTTATTTGCTTCTTAATTGGCTGTTCTCTGGTACTTCATTATGCTAGCACCTAACATAGCATCAGAGATAAATCTTTTCATGGAAGGACCGTCCCTCCCATCTAGTGTTCTCTGCTCCTACTTCTTTGCAGATGAGAAAAGTAGAGTTCAGAGAGTCCCCATGGTTGTAAGACCCTGAACACTTTACCACAAACATTCTAATTTCATTAGAATTGAATATGTTTATTTTTTATTTCAATTTCTAAATCTTTCATCATTTACTTCTGTAAATGAATGAATTGATGAGTAGCTTTTAAGATTTGCCAGGAATGTAAGGGGTAGAGATACAAAAGTGAAAACATCTCCTTTCTTAATGAGCTAGCTAGCTAGCTAGCATCATAGAGTACTTAGAGATTTGGAAAGTGTTTTCAAATATCTCTTTTGATCCTCACGACAACCCTAGGAGATAGGTGCTATTATTGCCCTCATTTTACAGAGGAAGAAACTGAGTCAAACAGGGATTAAATGACTTCCCCAGAGTCAGATGGCTGAAACATGTCTGAGACTGGTTTTCAGTTCAGGTCTTTGTGACTCTCTAGGTGCAGCTCTATATCCAATTTTTACCCCAGCTGCCTAAGGAATTCCGTTCAAAGTGGGGAGACAGCTCATATCAGAAGTAAGGGAAGTGAAGGGTGTTTTGGTCTGAGAAATAGCAGAGATGATGGGTGGAATCATAGGATAGTCTACTGACACATCCTTTCCAAAAGCAATTGTGATTGATTTGATTACTGTTTCTAAAAATAAGAGGTTATGTTGTGTAGAAGATAGAGATCTGACCTCAGAGCCAGGAAAACATTAATCAAGACCCTCCACTGTCACATACAATCTGTGTGTCCCTGGGAAAGACACTAAACTCAGTGCTCTAGAAAGATCTCTAAGAATATCATTTGCAGGGAAGTTACCCGTTTATGTTGGTAGAGGAAATTCTTTATCTGGTAATTTTCTCACTATCCTAACTAAAATCATAGGACTCAACTGTATTGGATATTATATCTCAGAGCAAGAGAAGGAAAGTGGTGAAAAGGGAGAAATCAAGGAGTGTGCTTATAGTAGTGTGGTGGATGCTAAGAAGATGGCTAGAATTGGGGTATTCTAGAGCTGGATGATGAGAGCTGGTTGTTAAAATTTCAGCATTAATATTTATATATCTATATATAGGAAAAAACTATAAATCAGGACTTAATTTATTGTTTTGTTATTGTCTACTCTAGACTTATGAAAGTGATGGAGAAAATATTAATCAAACATTAAATTTTAAAGTGCTGAATATTCACTTTTATTTCATAGAACCAGCTTCTAAAGCTGGTTGTTAAATATTCACGACACTCTCTTGATGAATGTCTGGATGGGATGTAAAGTATGGACTGTTTGGAAAATGACTAGATATAGTGAGCTTTGTTAATTTGAATTTAGTGACTACTCAATTAGCAGAGCTTTGTCAAAGGGTGAGAGTTCTAAAGCTGAGTGGACTAGTTCCCGCAACATGGTCTGGAGGATAAAGCTGCATGGATCATAGAACTGAAGGTATTCTTACTATCTAGAATGACTTCATTGATCCCTTTTCCCTATTCAGAACTTAGGCATTTTCCTATAATTAGTGTAAGTTCCTTCTGTTTCATTAACTTTCCCTGACCATTCCAGCCAGAATTGCTTTATTATCAGCAACACTCATTCCATCCCTTAAACATAGGTTCGTAATACTTAAATCTTTCCTATATACATGTCATGTTTTTCTAACCAGATTTCATATTTTATATAAGACCAGCTAGAATCTTAGGAAATTGTCCATAAACAATTAAAGAGGTGAACTCAAGGTTTCTACGCAGCCATTTAAAGAGCATTTTTTTGTCTTTATTGTTCTCAAGTGGAGGGTAGATTTGCTTCTTATTTTAGACAACTGGGCAAAAAATTTTGGTAGACTCTGTATCAGTTGGAGAGCTGAAAGAAGTATACTTTGTTGGTTTAGTTAAATAGATAACTTGAGATGGAAATATTGTGATTTCATTGGCATATGAATTCCCAGATTATTTTAATAGTATTTTTCCAATTATATGTAAAGATAAACTTAACATTCTTTTTTTACACAAAATTTTGAGTTCCAGTTTTTATCCTTCCCTCTCCCCTTCCTCTAATCTTTTCAAAAAAGTAAACAATTTGATATAGATTATATATACATGATCATGTAAAACATGAGTTCCCAGATTACAAACAAACCAAACCAAAAAAACAAAATCAAACCACTCTCTATGCAGGTCATAAACTTTTCTGAAATTTGTAATTTTAATCATTGAAAGTATTGAAAACTTAAGTGACTTGCCCAGACCTACATAGTGAGTATGTGTATCAGAAGCCAGATTTGAACCCAGTCAATAAACATTTATTAAGCATTGACTGTGGGTCAGGCACTGTGCTAAATACTAGAGAATAAATAGTAGAGAAAAACAAATGATTGTCCTTCTCACAGAGCTCACAGTGTATTGGGGGAGACAACAGGCAAACAAACTATATCCAAGCAAATCTTACATGTGAGAAGTTGGAAGTAAACAACAGAAGAAAGGAACTGATAGTGAGGGGGATAGCATGCTATTGTGGGATATTGAAGAATTATTAGTGATTTGTAGGATGCGAAGATACAGTCTTCTCTTTTAAAAATACTCCCCATCCCTACTTGTCTATTGCTATGTTAAAAAAAATACACAAGTTTGGTATTTTATTCCCTGGATGGCTCTTATAACATGGCTAAGGAGACCGTGCAGACTCCCTCCAGCTTCAAGGGTCATCTGATTTTTGTCAGTGTGTGTGCTAGTATTGTGTAACAGAAATCTAATGGAATTATTACATCTTTTAAGCTTATATCAGCTTACCATGCCTCAAAAAACCATTCACAAATGGATTAGTCACTTTGAAAGTCATTCATTTACGTCCATTACTGGACTTACATTTGTTTGTATTTAAGGACCTTGGCAAGGCAAATCCATTGTACACAGAAATGGGGACGTTGAACACCATTACCATGTTATTACGACTACATCATCCTGATCATCTGGATGCTTTCTGTTTGCTTTAGTGATCAATCAATGAATCGATAAGTGTTTATTAAGAACCTAGGCTAGAGAACTTATTTTCTGTGGAACCTTGCTTTCTTCCTTACCAACCTTATAACATTGGATTTTCAGTAAGGGCATTTGTTTTGACACATTTAATAAAGTGGCTTCACTTTCTTTTATCAAAATGTAATAAAAGAGAATCAGTATGGATTTAGAAAAGTACATGGGTTTTCCAGTCAGACATATTCATATATCAGTCCTCTTACTACCTGAGAGATAAGTCACTGCCACTGTCTGGGCCCTGTTAGTTTCCTCATAAGTAAATTGCAAGTAGAGCAGTTGATAGTCAAATGATTTGATCAGGAAATTATTGAGAAGAAATCTAAGCCATTCCTATCCTCCAAATCATTAATAATTAGAAAATGAAAATTGGAATAACTGAAGTTTGACCTTATACTCATTTGATTGGTAAAAGTGGCAAAAAATAAAGAAAAAAAATGACTAATTTCATGAGGTTCTGGAAAAATGGAAATTTTATATACTGTTGGTAGGTAGAGTTGTGAATGATCTAGGCATTCTGGAAAACAAATTGAAACTATGTTCCCCCAAATCACTAAACTATGTATATCTGAAAGAGATAAAAAAAGAAGAAAATAATTCATGTGCATAAAAATAATGGCAGAATCTCATTTTGTAGTGGAAAAGAAGCTGATAGTAAGAGGGAAAGGCTATTGTGTATGAATATAATTAAATACTAAAGTGTCATGAAAAATTCTAAAATGGAAGAAAAACATGTAAACGTATATAGACTAAAGCCAAGTGAGATGAGGAGGAAAACAGACCAGGAAAAAAATACATATAATAGCAATAGTCTTCTAAAGAAAACACGTGGGAAATTTTTAAACACTCTGATATGGACCTCTAGAGGACTAAAGACGAATTTTACCCAACTCTTGACAAAGAGATGGAATGCTAAATAAATTCACCAGTTGGTGAATTTGTTTTGCTTTCCCATAGATATTTCTTGAAGTCTTGCCATTGTTGTTGCTTATTAACTTTATAAAAACGATAAATTTTTAATGGTAAGGGACAATCTTTTCATTGTTAACATCCCTAATGGGTCTAAAATATATGATTTCTAGAAGAATCAAGGGTTATGGAGACCTCACAGTAGACTGCACTATGTGCAAAGAACTTATTTTGTTTGAAAGGGAAATTGTAAAAATCAGTGACAGAAAAGTTTAGGAACATAATAACATTTAAATCTTTTAATTAAAAACATAAGAATAATATCCACATAATAAATCCAGGCAAGAAGTAGACAAATTAGTTTTTCAAATTAATTTGTCTTTACAAGTCTATAGTTATTGTATAGTTTTCTCCTATTTTTGTTCATGTTACTTGCTTCAGGTTTACACAAATATTCCAAGATTTATCTGAAATTATCCATTTTGTTTTCTAATATGACTAGAGTGGAGACAGAAAAATAACACTGAGAAAGGAGGTAAGACAGTGAGCCAATGGCCATGAAACAAAAATGTTAATCATTGTTTCTACTAAACTACTAGCTCCATGAGGGTAAGGAAGAGACT
This sequence comes from Bettongia penicillata ogilbyi, assembly GCA_023548195.1. NCBI lineage: Eukaryota > Metazoa > Chordata > Mammalia > Diprotodontia > Potoroidae > Bettongia > Bettongia penicillata. The sequence continues at coordinate 131,314 of JAJHZJ010000233.1, forward strand.
ATTTCTCTTCATCTCTCTATGTTTAGTATAGAGTCCAGTTCTTGTGCTCAAACAAGATTTGAATCAATCACTCAGTTATTGCTTAGTTTTTAAAATAGCCTTTCTTGGGCTTCCCTCTTTCCTCAATGCTGTCCTCTGGGTTCCATCCTCCCTTTGCCCCAGCCTGTATTTATCATTCTACTGAATTTAACATCTATTTTCTGTATCTGTTTTCTGTGACCTTTTACTGATTCAACTTTTATACACTGTCATATAGCATAATACACTGAGAACACTAGCTCTGGAGGCAAAGAAAATGTTTTCAAATAGTGCTTCTATACTTATGTGGTATATGAAATTAGGCAATTCAATTACTCTCCCTTTGCCTCACTGACCACATCTGTAAAGCCGGAGAATTTAACTAGATGACCTCTGAGGTAGCTTCGAGCTCTAAATCTATCCACATTTGATTTTTACTCAATTTCTTTTATTTTAGAGAAAAATCTATAGGCAATATAGTGTAGTATTGTATAGGTATCTGGGCTTGGACCTTAGGAAGAATTGTGTTTAAATCCTACCTCTGACATTTACTGGTTATTTGGTCCTGTATAATTAATGAATTTTGCTTCTAGTGAGATGAGAAGAACAGACAAGGAGAAAAATGTACATAATAGCAATAGTCTTATAAAGAGAACAATTTGGAAATACTTAAAATACTTATGGACCTCCACATGGTTTAGGCCATTAAGAATTAGTGGCAGAAAAATTAAAAATGTATCTATTATGTATGTAATTTCTACATGTCTCAAGCAACTTTCTAGGACCCATCTATGAAGGTGTAGATGACTTATTTGGGTGGAAGATGAATTTACATTTCCTTTGTGTACATAAGCTTATTGGAGGACCACTGTCATAGGATACATTTATAGAGGTACTTTCTCTGTTGACTCAGTTTGTGCCACCTTCTCTGCCTTCCTATATAGTCTTCATAAGTTGCAGTGAAAATATAATCTTTGGAAAAGTCTTTTTGGAATGAGTCAACAAATTTTTCTATGACAAATTTTGTCCCTGGATGACAAACAGGCAGGCCCCATGCTCATAAAATTTTTGAACTTGATAGTATTTAAGCACAACTTGATTTTTCAAGAGTCAATTCTTCATCGTAAGAAGGTACCAGAGAAGGACTTTAAAGAAGAATTACAATTTGTCATTTTTTTATATTCATATGTAACTTTATAAAACAACTACAAGAAATGAATAATTACACAGAAAAACCATCACCTCTCCTTAGCCCCAAAGCAGCACTCTGTGTCAACTATTTGTGAATTAAAATATCATCTGAAGTCCATCCAATTTAAAATTCCAGTGCATATTCACAATGAGTATTGCAAAATAACATTATCTGGGGGAAAGGCTGCTTTTGTTTATTTACTCATAATTGAATACTGAATAATGAGACAAAATTGTGCAATTGAGAAAAAAATTTCATCTTGTAAATCAAGACCTTGTGAATTAGAAGCGAGGTCATTCTATTCATATAAAAGCCCCTTAACAGCATTTTCCTTCCTCGATGAAGATAACTGCTTTCTTCCCAGTAGAAGTTCATAAATTATCTTCTATATTCTAGCTAATTAAATATTACTTAGAATTTCAGAGATAATAGCAATATTGAAAATACATGTACATTATTCTGTGTGCTGTCAGTCTCAAATGTGCTTTGCTTTAGATTTGGGGCTAGATCATGTATTTAGAGCTAGTGAAGAAGCTTGATTAGATGTAGAAAAAATACTTAAATTTTCCTATAAGCAAATTAGAAGGTTTGTTTCTAAACAAGAAAACGCTGAGGGAAGAAAAATTGAAACCTCACAAAGTGATGGCATGGAGAAATTATTTTCAATGCCTCTACAGGAAATGTGCAACTGAACTTTTCATTTTCAATTTAGAATAAAATGTGTGAATCATTTTGATTCATCCTTTGCATTGGCCCACTTCAGACTTAAAATATGCAAGGAAATAGGTCTGCAAGCTTTAAGGAAAATGATAAAATCTGAGCTCATGCTGCTCTTAGATAGCAATCATGCATTTTGTTATATTTATCTTTCCTTCCCACCCCACTCCAAATCTGTTCTGCTTTTGTTTTTTCAGAGTGCCTCATTAGAACACATATTTTTAGTCAACATTTGCAAAGGAGCTTCCAATACTTTTCCCCAATAAATTCATCATTTCATAGTTCCATGATAGCTGCAACTTCTCCTTCTTCCTAGGTATAGTAGGTTAGCTGAACTCCAGCAAGGAGTTCCCATTGGACAATGTCTGTCATCAGATACAGAGTCTGAAACAGTCAATTGCTAGTTTCTTCTGGTAACATAATACACGTCACCTTGAAGGGAAGGTGAAAATAAAACCTGCTGCCAAAGTGCTTAGACAGGCACTTCATTAATCTTCCTTAGTGTACTACAGCATTCATCATACAAGTGGGCATATGGAAACTTTTCTGCCTGGCTCATGATGAGGATTGCTTTATGGGGAAATGACCCTTCACACACATATATATATATACACACACACATATATATGTATGTATGTATACTTTCTATATATACACATATATGTATGTATACTATATATGTATGTGTGTGCGTATATATAGTGTGTGTATATATATACACACCATATATAATATATGTGTATATATATACATATATATATATATATACATATATATATATAGTATCTATTGTGCATTCCAAGATACTGTTGTGGTATCTTTGATTTCTTCCTTTAAAAATATATAAATATGATAGTGTTATCACTGAATCATAGCATTATAAATCTCAGAGCTGTTAGGATCTCATGAATCAATAGTCTATCTAAATCATGAATCTTTTTCATATGGTCATAAAAGTTCCACTTGAAACCTCCAGTTCCAGAGGAATTCACTACCTCTCAAGATAGTTCTCCATGTGGAAAACACATTTTTTCCTTTTATTGAACCAAAATCTTCCTTGTAAGTGTTTCCTATAATTCCTACTTCTATTTTCAAGAATTAAACAGAAGGAGTTGAATGATTCCCATATGAATACTGTTATAATATTTAAAAATTATTATCATGTATTTTTTCTCCTCAACTCTCAACCTCCAGACATCTAAGGTAGCAGTTTCTTTCTGAGAGGAAGTCAAATATAAGAACAATTGTGATAACAGTGATACTTATATAGCACTTTTAGATTTGAGAAGCCCTTTATTTCCCCTAAAATTTGTGTTAGAAATCTCCTCAGTTGCATTGTAATTGCATTATGATTAGTCGTGCTGGTCTAAACCCTATGGAGGTTCATAATGAAAACTAGAAGCAACATTCTCTCTCTCTCTCTCTCTCTCTCTCTCTCTCTCTCTCTCTCTCTCTCTCTCTTCCTCTCTTCCTCTCTCTTCCTCTCTTCCCACCCATATTCCTCCAGTGTTATTGGGGTTAAGATTTTATAATATCAGAGAAGTTACATGGCTTGTCTACTGCATTTGGAGATAGGGGAACTAACTTCAAAGTTTATTTCTGCTATTAGAAACAACTTGGACAAATCGCTTAATTTTCTGAGAAACAATTTTCTCAACTATAAAATGAGGTCATGGTCAACTGTAAAATTTCTTCAAGCTCTAAGACTATAAGCTTAGACTCAAGGAATTTGGAAGATCTTGTAGTATAAAATACATCCTCTCATCAAAAGTTCTTTGTATGAAAGCCTATTAAGAGTAGGCACTCCTTTCCTTTTCCTTTTCCAAGTCTATCCTTTTGATAATGTTAGACTCATAAGGAATTTGGAAGATCTTTTAGTATGAAATACATCCTCTCATCAAAGCTTCTTTGTATGAAAGCCCATTAAGAGTAGGCACTCCTTTTCCTTTTCCAAGTGTATCCTTTTGAACTTAGAAAACCAATAAATGACTCAGCAGCTAAAGTATTACCATATTTTTTTCCTGATCTTGGCTACATTTCAGTGGACAATTTTCAATTAATAAGTTAGTGAAGTCTATATTAACATTTTGTTATAATTTCACTTATAAAAACGATGTTATAGAATGCTAATTCTTATTGTGTTTGAGATTTTATTGCATATGGTATGAAGAACTTAAAATTTGGAAATTATTTTGGACAATGTTTCTTTTCTCAAACTCTTTAAAGGATCTTTATTATCTATTGGTCTCCAGCCCCTATGCCCAGAAAACATTCTTGCTCTCTTGCTGCCATGCTGACCACTGACCCAGACTGTGCTGGCTCCTCCTCCTTTCCCCCAGTCCACAACCCCAGAGCACTTCTGGTCAGCACCACCAGGTCTGCCTTCCAGAAAGAACAGAGAGTCCTTTAATTTTCCCCAGCTCAGACATCTGCTGTTCCATAGATGAAAGCTTATCAGGTCAAAGTTCATGAGGTTAAAGTTCCTTAGGCCCTGAAGTGAACATTTGGGAGGTAAACTTTCTTGAGACCACAAGTGAGGTGAAAGTTGAAGTGGTATTTCTTGAGGCCTGCCTAGTTACCTTCCCAAAGAACTTGCTCTCAGGGCCTACTATTTGTTAATCAAATGTGGTGTATACACTTTACTCAAGCAAAACTTCAGCCCCTGGAGTCTTCTCCAAGATCCTCTCATGGTGTCTTAGGTGCTTAGGTGTTTTTCCCCTTTATTTTTGCTTCTTTGCATTCATTTTTGCGTGATCTTTTGCCCATTTTTGTAGGACATCTGGAGAGCCTGAAAATTTCCAACCTACTTTGTCATCTTCCCAGAGTACCCCTTGCTATTAATCTTATTTCTTGAAAATATATCAATAACTTCACTTTTTTCATTGTCAGGGATATGTACACTTTTGTTCTTGTGGTTCAATGGCTTCTGACCCTTCATGACTCCATTTGGGGTTTTCTTGGCAAAGATACTGGAGTGATTTGCCATTTCCTTTTCCAGTTCATTTTATAGATGTGGAAACTGAGCCTTACAGTGTTAAGTGACTTTCCCAGGATCACACAAATAGTGTGAGGCTGGATTTGAACTCTTCTTAATTCCAGACTTGCATCACTGAACCACCTAGTTGCCCCAGTTAGTTAATAAACATTTATTAGGTCCCTATCTGTTTCAATTACTGTGCTAACGCTGGAGATAGAAAAGAAGACAAAAACAAGAACAAAAAAAAACTGCCCCTGATCTTAAGGAACCCACAGGTTAATGAAAGAGACAACATACAAACACCGAATTATCCTCAAGTTATATACAGGATAAAATAGAAACAATTAGCAGAGGGAGGGCAGTGGAATTAAGGGTGATGGGGAAAGATTGCATATAGAATACGGAGATTTTGCTGGCACTTGTTAAAGTCTGTTAAAGACCTGAAATATCACCAGCTCTGCCACTAACAGGCTGTGTGGCCGGAAACAGATCTCATCCCTCTGCTATCACATTAATGTAATAATCTTTAAAATGAGAATTCAATTTAATTCAATACATGTATCACTTATTAAGCCCCTGGCATATGCCAGATAATCTCCCACATATTGGTGATAAAATGAGAAAACAATTAAATAACCCCTACCCTTAAGAAACTTAAAATCTTTCTAACATTTTAACATCCAAAAGGTTGAGAATTCCAATACTTTTCTCTTATTCCAGTATGCTCAAATAGCAATAATTCTCTTTTCCCTGCTCCCCCACCCCACCTTGCATTGTTATGCACAGTGTTTTGCAAAATACGCATGACCTGTTTTCCTTACTACAGTTGGTTACTTCTTTTAATAGTCTTGTTTAAATGTAGGCAATGCTTTCATTGTTTTTAAGATTTACTTTATAAAGAGTCTTCATGACACGTGATAGAACTTACATGACTTTTTAAAAAAATTTTATATGCCATAATTAAATTAATGATGTTTCTTGAAACAACCCAGACAACTAAATGGTGGATTAAGTTAAGTAATTGGCTTAAATGATTTAGGAAATGAATTAGAGTCAACATTTTGTGTTACTAAAGGTCTTCAAATGGAGTTTGAATAATCACTTGTTGAAGGTTTTGTAGATAGATTTCATGAATCTGGCCCAGTTTAAACTAAGTCAAAATAATAGTACTTTCTAACCTAAAATTTTATAAGACTATACTTTAAGTTCATCTTTGTAACAACAAGATAAGTTGGTTCATAAATTTAACTGACATATAATTAAGCAATTATTTTTCTGTTTTGGTAGTGACATCTCCATGTGGTTTAGTGGAGAGTTTGCTGAACTTAAAGTCAGCAAAGCTCAATCTTTCTTCTGTCACTTACGAGTTATGTGACCTTGGATCAATAACCTTTATGTGTACTTAGGCAGCTCCCTGAATTTTATAGGCTAAGTCATAGGTAGATTGCTATCCGTACAAGGAATACCCTCTTCATAAGATCTCCACCCTGCCAAAACCACAGATCCTGCAGGATATTTCAAAATATCTTTGTTATATTTTTCAAATATACTCTATCTAAAAATACTTATACTCCCCCTCCTCCCGCCCCCAATAGGATCCTTTATGGGGCTATTCCCCAATTTCTAAGATAAAGGTTGCCATTTGGGCACTTGGGAGTATCTACTACCCCACCTTCAAATGCACTATGTGTTTTCTCATGTTAATGCAACAGAAGAGTGAGTTATTCATCTGGGATCCTTGGGGCTTCTTTCCCCACAGCTCAACTCCCAACTGTCAAACCTCATTTTCCTTTGACTCCATTGTCAGCCTTTTCTTTTCTTTTCTGCCAGGAGTCATGTTTCTTGAACCTGTTTCTTGTATCATTTTTCTGTTTGTCTGTGCTATTTGCTAGATTAGGTATCTCCCGGTGGTTTTGTGTGGTTTAGTCATTTTTCAGTTATATCTAACTCTTTGTGACTTTTTTGAGTTTTCTTGGCAAATATACTAAAGTGGTTTGTCATTTCCTCTTCCAGCTTATTTTACAGAGGAGAAAGTGAGGCAAACAGTTAAGTGACTTGCTCAGGGTTGCAGAGCTAGTAAGTATCTGAGGTCAGGAACTCATCCTGACTCTCTATCCACTGCACCACCTAGCTGCCCAAAAGTGTTTTTGTAGTTCTGTTGTAAAATACCGTGTGCTGTGGGAGGGAGACAGCACAGATATTCCAAAATGGTACTTCCTGCCTCAAGTGATTCTTAGGCTGTCAAGCTTACCTATTTAAAGATCACGGCAGTAGGGCCAATTTTTGACCCAGCAGTGAAAATTTGTTCTTCCAGTTTCATTGCTATAGTTTCTTCACATGTGGTAAAGACCTAAAAAGGTATAGAAATATCTTAGCATGTTAGCACATTAACATCTCATTTCCTGGTATCAACTTTTTATTTTCTGTGACTACATAAAACAGATTCCTCCTCACTACACAATGATATTAACATTAATGTACTAAAAAAGTACAGTACCAAACAAATCCTACAACCTACTAGTGCTACATTTTAGGGGGATATTGGGAGTAAATAGAAACAATGGAAAATATTTTTCCAAGTTCACTGTTAGATGGGGGACTTAATAGCGATTTCTTTTAGGAATTTAAGTTTTTTGTTCCTGTATTACTGGGTATGCCATCAGAAAAAAATCCTGGTATCTTGAAAACAGCTATGGACATTGGTTAAGTAAATTGATTAGTCTCTACCGGGAATACAAATAGAATTATCTGGGTCAGAGTGAAGCAGAGATCATTGCCTCTGTGGAAACCCAGGTACATGAAGGAATGCAAATGTGCAGTCACAATACTCACTGGTAGACACAAGATAGAAAGAAAAATGGAGAAGGGGCCCAGGAAGGCAGATAGGTCAAATTATTTTCCTGCAAGGTAGTGTCATGTGTCATCTTATCCACACTGCTATAACTCCTACATGACAACACAGTGTCAAGATATGTTACCTAGATGGCCTCATGAGTGTATATTTGAATATTTTATGAAAAGCCATTTTAGCCTTCTATGGATCTGACAGTAATTAAATGCATGAGCTCTTAAGACCCCTTTCAGAGGCTACAAGTGTTTTCTTTTTCTTCAAAGACTTATCAGGGAGTACAAGTCACCTATCTGACTTTGAGGTAGAAGCAAGGCCCCCCACTATCTATTAAGTCTTTCCTTAATCCTACCATCCTACTTTTTACACTATTGGAGGAACTTTTGGTTGAGAATCTGACCTTCGACTTCATAAGGTACCTCAGTAGTCACATATTTGGCCTGCATAGCTATGTGTTTTCTCTAAATTTTTTGTTACCAAAGAACAGTGAAATGAACAGTCAATAGGCCTGAATATATTATATAGTGTTTTAGAGGAATGCAGAATCCAACTTGGAAGAAATTGTTCAATTTGCATCTTGTCTTTATGGATTGATTAATTTCTCTAAAGATGTTAATTAATTCATCCACAGCATTTATTGAGCACCAAATTTATGCTAGCCATCTTCTTGATTGTATTGTAGTACATATGGAAAAAAAAATGGCTTCTACCCTCCCCAAAAAAGCTTAGTTATAACAACAGTAGAAATGTGGATACAAATAATTGCAATGGGAGTGCCTGGAGAGCCCCATGATCTGGTAAGTTGGTTTATCTACCATAGAGTAAAGGCATGTACATTTTTTTTTCAGAGGAAAGATATACATATACATATATACACATATATATGTATATGTCTATGTATGTATACTCTGATAGATCAAAGTATTTCCCTGCTCACCCTGCTTATAAATTTGATCTTCACAGGTTTAAAAAGAAACAATTCAGAAATCTATTACCATTACTATCAAGTTATAGAGTTAATAATTCTTCTTAACCCTGTAGATAAGCCAGTTAATGTGCAGGTTCAAATTAAAAGACATATGAAATAAATACATGTTATACGTCAAATTATAGATTCAATGGAAGTTTATTGGAAAGACATGCAGGAATGGGTGCCATGCACTATCCTTGTGCTATGGCAGTCAGCCATATGAGATATTTATAGGGTATGCAGGCCCTATAGATGAACACGTGGAAATGTATAGGCAGCAGTCAGGAATAATAACTACCCTATATCCCAGAGTGATTTAGTGTTCCATGGTGCAGTCCCTAAGGGGAAAACACATGAATATATATACACACTCACACAAATGCAGGTGTGTATGTGTGTATGTGTATACATACATATATATATATATGTGTGTGTGTGTGTGTGTGTGTGTAGGAATATGTACGTGTATATGTATATTTATATGTGTCTGTTTCATTATAACATCATTCTGGACAGTTGGATAAGGCCCTTCAAGACAAAGTACAAGAAAGCAGTTTTGACTGGTCATGACATTTTATAAAAAATGATAATAATAGTAATATTTTTTATGTTATACTTGAAGGATAGTAAAGGGCTTAACATATATCATTTCATTTGACCCCCCATATGGCTCCGGGAGGCAGATGACTTTTTTTTTTAAATCCCTGTTTTGCAAATAAGAAAACCAAGGGTGAAAGAAGTTAAGTGACTTATCTAGGACCACCATGGCTGGGAAATATCTGAGGCATCTCTGAGCACCTCAGGTCCTTCTGATTTCCAGTCTAGCATGCTATCTCCTATTCCCACTGAGCTATCCCATCTTATCTCTGATAGGGAGCTGCAGGAGGGGAAGGAAGCCAATTCTTGGTAATACATATATATGCATACATATATTTGTATGCATATATATGTATACCTATATAAATGTTTACATGCATTACTATATATGCATATATGTCATATATGGTCATACATATACCTATGTGTGTGTGTGCGCGTGTGGGTGTATAACTATGTCTATATACATATATATATATATATATATATATATATATATTATAATATATATATATATAGTGTATGTATAGGCTTAGCACAGAAGTAAAACTATTGCTTCATTTTAATTCCACGAACTGAAGAAGAAAGAATTGCTAAAGGAAACTCAGCCTTATAACACTTGATAAATATTTGCTCTCCAGGCATCTCAGAAGTAACAAATGTTTGAGAGTCATTCCAATAAGTTTTAATAATTTACTCTTGGAATCTTTACAAATTGAGAACCTCAGATTTTCTGAAGTTACATAGTGAAGAGTGGGAAAATTCTCATTTACAGCATTCTATCTTGACTAATCAATGCTTATATAGGGCTTAATACAAATAATAACTGGTCCTGGAAATCTGTAGAGGGAAAGTATTATCATTTCAATAACACATTCTTCTTCCATATAATTTCAATTGCAGGGAGTAAAATTGTAAACAGACTATGAAGAGAAAAATGAGACACAACAAAAATACCTAGTGAAGAAAGTACATTGAGTAAATATTGTGGGAATTTGCTAAGAAATTCCAGATTTTTTTTTTTGTTGTTATGGTCTTGACAGGATCATCATCATTTGTCTAATAATAGGAGAGGTGTTAGCTTTATAGTGACTTACCTGCTGATCTAAGTAGCTTCTAGCCATTGCATGGTGGTGATAACATAGAAAATTGTTCTGATTGGTGAATAGCTTACTTCTTTGCGTGCAGAGTCCAACATAAAGGGAAAAAAACGAAACTTTCCATAGATACCGGAAAATAAGAGATCAACTTCTGCATTTGTTCCAGTTGAATAACAGTAGCCTGTCTGGAATATTTTCTCTTGGTTTTGTTTAGGCTAGAGAGAGATACAAAATACGTCGAGGCTCTAAAAACATTTGACTAGCTCAATATTTGGTGTCAGGCATTTGAGTCTTTGGGACAGCTGAATAGCAAAGTGGGTAAAGCACTGGGTGTGGAATCAGAAAGCCAGGAACTCAAATATGACCTTAGACACTTACTAATTCTATGACCTCTGTTAAGTCACTTAAACATGTTTGCTTCATTTTCCTCATTTGTAAAATGATCTGGAGAAGAAATCATGAACCACTCCAGTATCTTTGCCAAGAAACCCTCAAAAGGATGTCATGAAGTATCAGACATAACTGATAATGATTAAACAACGCTTGAGTCATGGAAAGGGTTCTAAGCTATTTAGCAAAGAATATTCTAAATTAATTTGGATTTTAGTGTGTGCTTTAAAACTCTTTAGACAGAGATGATCTCTTGCAGGCCTTAGTGCTCCTTAAAGTGCCTGAGACAATATTTTATTTCTGCTTTTGTTGTTGCTGTGGAGTCATTGGAGTCATGTCAAACCCTTCATGACCCCATTTGGGGTTTTCTTTGTAAAAATATTGGAGTGGCTTGATTTCCTTCTCCAGCTTATTTTACAGATGAATAGACTGAGACAAAGAGGTGTAAGTGACTTGCCCAGGCTCACAGAGTAGTAAGAATCCAAGGTGAGGCAGAATTTGAATTCAGGAAGATGAGTCTTCATGAATCCAGACCCAGAGCTCTATTCAGTGCCACCCTACTGCCTTTATTTTTCCTAGGCATTCATTAAATATTTTTAATGAATAATAATAGTATTTTAAAGTTTATAAAATATTTTACATAGCTCATTCTCTTTCATCTGAACAATAACTATGTGGGGTAAATTCTTTTATTATCTCCATTTTACAGATGTTAAAAAAAGGATCTAAGATGTAAGGGCCTGCTCAAATTCACATGGCCACTGTCTGATGAAAGAATAAAACTGAAGCCTTCCTAACTCCAAAGTACAATACCCTACCCAGTATGCTGTCTTACTAAATAAGGTTTTAGATTTGTTTAACTTCAATAAATGTTATGTATTCATTAGGCACTCAGGGAAGCATTTTACATTGAAGTTTTCTTTGAAAAAATAAGATTTTCATGAGGTTTTACTTTGAGTAAACATTTAAAATTTAATCCAACCCAGTAAGCATCCACTGAGTAATTGTTATGAGCAAGACACGTTGGTAGATGCTAGAAACTGAAAAGAATCCTGTTTTCAGAAACAAATAAACAAAACAAAAAAAAAGCCCAGTAATTTGACTTAAAAAAAAAAAGCCTTTTGGTCCTATACCTATCTGAAAAGTGGAATTGATTTATGTTTACTTTTTTACTTTAGTTTTTTGAGAATTACTTTTCTTATTTAATGCATATTATTTATGAGATAGTTTAATGAATCAGATGCAACATTTTTCCCCCTTGGGATATGATATTTAAGTATCTGCAGTTGTTGCTTAGTCATTTTTTCCAGTAAGGTCTAGCTATTTGTGACCCCAGTGGAGTTTTCTTAGCTGAGATACAGGAATAATTTGCTATTTCCTTCTCTATCTCATTTTACAAATTAGGAACTGAGGCAAACAGGTTAAGTGACTTGCCTAGCTTCATACAACTAGTAGGTGTCTGATGCTACATTTGAACTTAGGAAGAATTTTCCTGACTTCAGGCCCTGTGATCTATCCACTGGACCACCTATTTTTATTTCACATACTAAAATTTTATTTTATCAATAAAAGTGAGTTAGTATTAACATGATTTGAGATACTCAGGTAATCTGTCCATAAACTTACATCTGAAATGATCGAATCCTATTTACTCTATCCATTCAAACTTGTAGTCTGTTTCTTCTGTTTGTTTGTTTAATTTTGTTTGTTTTTCTGTGTGCTCTAGAAAGGTCTTTAAGATCTAAGATCCCAGGAGTAGGACTAAGCATTGTTGCAGAGCTAATCACTTCCAAATGACCAAATCAAAGTTGCCTTAAGGAAAGAGACACCCACTTAAATGACTTTCTCCCAGTTATTTCAGCCAGTGCCTAAGGGCCCAAGTGCAAACCAGTAAATAACAGAGGGTTGAGGACCATTTTTTTTTTATCCTGGGTGACAAGATGGGATTGGGTGGATTTTGAGAGGTGTGTACTTCCTACTCAGCAGGATGAGCTTCCATGTGTCCAATATCCTATTACTGCTATCATACTTAACCGCTGCCATCTCATTACCCTACAGAACTTCAGGGCACAACAGGACCTGAGAAATTCTCTGAGGAATTGGTTGCCTATTCTGGGAATGACTGCACCCACAGTGAGACTGTTCACACTGCTACTCACCTGTACCTATTCCATGTGGTTATCTTTTATGAATTTCTCATATCCAGTTATTATTTGAATTTATCCTGGGAGAAGGTTCAGTAGAGAATTGAGCCAGAATGAGGAGTCCCAAAGGGAACAGAAGAAGTCTGGAGCTCTCCTGCTTTAGTAAGTTCTTTTCTACCCCTTACAAAAGGCAGGATGTTCATCTCCACTAATAAAGAGAGAGTCCTATGTCAAAGGACTGTAGGACAGGAGTTACATTTATAAATCCTTTCTGAGTCAGAGATAATTTCCCTCTGCAGCCCCACCCTCAAAATAGCTGGAGCAGTGGTCAACAGATATTTAAATGACACCAGCTGTGAAACGTAACTGGATGTAGTAATTCTTGTATAAAGAAACTCTCACCTTGGGCTTTAAACCAGACTGGCAAACTTATTTGCCAATTATTATCCTCTCCTTAACTCTATCCCTTTGTCTTCAGCCTCATGGTCATTTGTTTCAGAGTGTGGTGGCTTCTGACGGGAGACCAGCCGCCTAGGACCAGAAGGTGAAGCCAGTAGTGTCTCAGTCAATTTAGGATGTCTGTTAGTATTAAATTGAATGATAAACTTCTCAGCCTTAGAAATTCATCAAAATAGTTTTACCTTTGAATTAAATTTATTAGGTGTCAGAAATTTATGAGAATAAAGATTTTTAAAGACTATATTATCAATAAATCATCCTATTAAAATGATTTCTCAATTGATTAAAAAAAAAATTGAGCTCAGTCACAAGACCTAAGAGATTATTTATCTTGAAAGAAAAATTTTACTGCTAGTGAAATGCTCCAGATTGTCATCTCCTGAAGGTAAAATATTCCATCCAAAGGACAGAAAGATGTTGAAGAAAGGGAAAAAAATCTTGACGTCAAATTCCCTAAGGCAATAAAAACTCTAGACCTTTTGTAGAAAAATATTGAACTTCCCAGCAATTTCATATATTTCCAGTATTTTGATTTGAGTCACCTTTACCATAAATATCACTAATTCCTTAAGGTCCCAAATCCTTTCTACTCCATCCCTTATCGACAAGCAAAAAGGTACATATATCAGAAGTAGGAGGTGGGGAAAGGGATGGGGCAGACTTCATTATTATTCAGTGAAGTAATATATTCACAGTATAAATAAGTAGGTTTCAACACCTGCAGAAAAACTGACATCTGGCTTAGAATCAACCAACATCTGTTTGTAATTTGCATGAGATGCCATGACAGCGAAGAACTGTATTCTGTCACTGAACATATAACCTTGTTAAGTTACTAAAAGAATTCTAAGATGAGATGATGGAGAATTAGGAAACGATTGATTCCTATATAATAAATTGGTGTATATATGAAACCACATTCTCAAAATTTGACATTGGGATTTTTGTTTTTATACTGACATAATCTCAAGAAAACTTGGGTTCAAGTCCTGCTTGTGATCCTTTTTGTGGCCATGGATAAGTGACAACTTCTCAGCACCCCAAGCAACACTATAAGTGATTCATGAATTGATATACAATGGGGGGAAGTGTTTCCTCACCAAATAGTTTCCCTAACCAGGGAATTTACAAATTTGACCAAAATATAATACACATATATGTGTATATCCATGGAATACTTAATATACCTATTTGTATAATTTAAGAAAATTGGAATGATTGTGCAACAAAATACCCCTTCAACCAAATTTGATAATTCTCAGCTGAACGTTGTTTAGCAGAGTTTCAATGCTTGGAAGAAAAAAAAGAAAAAAATAACAAAACCAAAACTTTCAAATGAGTTCAAATGTATATGTGTATACATATGTGTGAACTGGAAGGGACTTTAGAGACCACCAAGTTCAACCTCATCATTTGATACATGAGGAAACTGAGGCATAGAGTGGTTAAACGATTTACCCATTGTTACACAGCGAGTAAGTATCTGATGAACAGTGTGAACGCAGGTTTTCCTGATTCTAAATTCTGCTACTGCACACCACACCAAGTCATCATCATAGGTATATATATTCAGAAAGTTGTTAAGTATTCTAATTTTCTTAAATAGTATAGACATATGTATTCCATATTCTATGCACAGTACATGAATCATGTATTAAGTATATTCTAATCTAAAACTCTAGTTTCATTAGTTTGGGAAACTACTAAGTAAGAAAACTCTAGCCACCATTGCTTATCAACAGTTCACGTGTCAATTACAGGCATGAAAAGTTGCCTGGAGAACTGAGAAGTTAATTGACTGGTATGGGTACAAAGCTAGTGTTTAGAGGCATGACTTCATCTGGTCTTCCTGACTGCTAGGCCATTGCTTCGTTCCCTAGGTCAATTATAAGAACAAAATTTACATCTCAGATTTTTATCTTTTTTTTTTAATTGTTCTATAGCTTATGATAGCTTCAACAGGAGAATTCCTCGCTCTTCAAATTTCATTGAATTGCACACACTGAATGCACTCATTCATTAAATGGAATAAGAAAACTCTTCTAATACTTTATGTTCAAAATAATCTGAGTAATCACACCCTGAGATGACTGACAAGTAAAGCTTTCTTCTGGAGGGACAAAGCCTCTTCTAATTTACAGTTGATGGCATAGTGGATAGAGTACTGGGACTGCAGTAAGAAAAACTTAAATCTTGCCTCAGATACCTACTAACTGATGACCAGAAGCAAATCACTCAACTGATTTGTTTGCCTCAGTTTCCTCAATTACAGAACCAGGATAATAATATTGAAGGATTATTAGGAGATCAAATGAAATAATATTTGTCAGAAGTCCTCAGCACAGTGCCTGACATATATAGTAGGCACTATATAAATGCTAATTTCTTCTCTTGCCCATTAACACTCATCCCTGATGTCATAGTCATTAGCCTTGAAAGTAGATGAGGTTATATATAATGAAGTATTCAGGAAGTCAGAGGCAGAAAGGTTATCTCAGAAGGATAACACACAGTAGTACAATCTTTGCAAAGCTTAAAGCAAACTAAGAATGACATTTATTCTATTAACTCTGACATACTTGAAAAGATGGTTCCCTAGACTCCCAGTGACTTGCTCACTCACTTCATATTTTATTCCCTTAGATTCAAATGATTCCATATTGCTAAACAATACTTAAGACTCATAGGCTTTGTAATGAAACTTAGCATTTCCCTAATACAGCTGCCTTATTCTGCAGATGACAGTGAGGCACCGAGAGACTGATTGATTTGTACAGGTTTACAGTAAAGAGCAGACCCGGTACGTGAAAATCATCAGCTCTGTCATATGACCTCTTATTTCCAGAACTTTGCCTTATCACTGGTTTCTACTTTCCATCTTCTAAAATTCTCTGTCAGCTGATGGCAACTAATCTTTAGACCTCTTCCTCAATTTGCCTTAGGAACACTTAATGGAGAGTATTATACTCTAGTCTTAATCTGAAGCAGTACAAAAATACTGAAAATCAGTGCAAAAAACACCAACTGCCCCAAATTTTACTATTTTATTCTTCATTCTGCTCGATGGTTTCAGGTATAACCCAGTTGCCTTTCTACCCATGTCTTTGGGCAGAGGCTGCTGCTAAAAATACAAACCTGTTTTTCAGCCCACAGTAGATAGAATCCCTGCCTTGCAGTCAGAAAAATCTTCCTGAGTTAAAATCTGACTTCAGATACTTACTAGCTGTATGACCCTGGACAAGTCACTGAACCCTGCTTGCCTCAGTTTTCTCATCTGTAAAGTGAGCTGTAGAAAGAATTGGCAAACCATTCCAGTATCTCCGCCAAGAAAATCCCCAAATAGGGTCACTAAAAGTTGATCACAGTTGAAATTACAGAATAACAATGACAGATTATTAAATGGATTAATCTTTAGCAGTGAAACTAATATTTAAATACTAAAAGGTAAATTGAACTTTTTAAAGTCCTTCATGATTACCAATTAATTTCATCCAATCAGAGCCCGAAGTAATTCTTACTCATTAAATTTTACTCATTACAGTTTTTGTTTTGCATAAAACTACAGTTTGCTAAGAACTAAGAGTCTGTGATTTGTTGGTTGTTTCTGTAGTTAAATGTTTTTTGCATAAATGGCAAAGACTCAATTTGCTGCCGCCCCAACAAAATTTGCTTAATTTCAGAAGCCTAGATGCTCATATTTTTATATAGAATTTCAAAATTACTTGTCCACATTGAATATAGAATATTGTGACAGTAGTAATTACGAAAAATGCTTAATTTATAGTTTGGTCACGTTGTAACTCTCAGCTAATTAGATTTCTTGATTAAAGAAATCTTTTTCTCTGTTGATTAGATTTATTTATTTATTTAAAGATGGTATTTTTTTTCCAATTACTTGTCAAGATGATTTTTAGCATGCATTTTTACAAGATTTTGAGTTCCATTTTTCCCTCCTCCAAACTCTGCCCCCCTTTTTGCAAATGGTAGGCATTTTGATATAAATTATACATGTGCTGTCATGTGTAACATATTTCCATTTTAGTCCCAGTTGTGAAATAAAAAAAAAAAAAAAACAGATCAGAAGGAAAAAAAACACACAAAAAAGAATAAAATAAGTGACAAAAGTATGCTTTGATTAGTATTCAAAATTCATCAGTTCTTTTATCTGGATATGGATAACATTTTCCTTTATGAGTCCTTTGTGTTTGTCTTGGATCATTAGGTTCCTGAAAAGAGCTGAGTCATTGATAGTTGA
Organism: Bettongia penicillata ogilbyi; assembly: GCA_023548195.1. NCBI lineage: Eukaryota > Metazoa > Chordata > Mammalia > Diprotodontia > Potoroidae > Bettongia > Bettongia penicillata. Next base: position 148,981 of record JAJHZJ010000233.1, read on the forward strand.
TCATCATTGAATGTTGCTGACACTGGGCATGATATTTTTCTAGTTCTTATTTGACTTTGTATCAACATATGTACAAGTTTTTCCAGGTTTTTATGAAATCTGACTGTTCATCATTTCTTGTTGGATGATAGTATTCCATTACATTGATATAGCACAGCTTGTTCTGCCATTCCCCATCTGATAGACATCAATTTCCAATATTTTGCCACCAGGCAAAGGACTGATATGAATATTTTTGTACAGGTAGGTCCATTTCCCTTTTTTATCATCTCTTATGGATACAGACCTGGTAGTGGTATTGCTGGATCAAAGAATATGCACAGTTTGTTTGTTCTTTGGAAATAGTTCCAATTAGCTCACCAGAATAGTTAGATCAGTTCACAACACCACCAAAAAGCCTTAGTGTCCCAATTTTACCACATCCTTTCCAGCATTTATAATTTTCTTTTTTGTCATAATAGCCAATCTGATAGGTGTGAGGTGGTATTTCAAAGTAATCTGCATTTCTCTAATTGAAAGTGATTTACAGCACTTCTTCATATGCCTATATAAATAACTTTGATTTCTTCATCTGAAAGCTATCTATCCATATACCGTGATCATTTATCAATTGGGGAATGGCTTCTTTTCTTATAAATTTGACTCAGTTATCTATTTAATTGGGAAATGAAGCCTTTTTCAGAGATACTTGCTGTAAAGATTGTTTCCCAGCTGTCTACTTTCTATCTTTGTTGGATTAGTTTTATTTGTGCAAAAGCTTTTTAACTTAATATAATCAAAATTATCTATTTTACTTTTCATAATGCTCTCTATCTCTTGTTTGGTCATGAACCTGTGTAGCAGCAATGCGATATTTATAACACCTACAGCAGCTATGAATATCCTGGCACATTTCTGAATCACAAAATACAACTGACTGTCCACATGGAAGACAGAACCAACATATTTATTCAGACACCAGAAATCTGAATCCACCATAATCTATACACTATAACAATGCAGAGAACAACACCCTCCCCAAGCCTTCCCCCTGCTAGGCTTCCTACAAATCAGCTCCGTTAAACAAATCTCAAGCAGGCTCCCTGAAACAAAATCACCAACAAGCTCTCTCACTCACACTAGCCATTCCTCTGCTTGCCAGCACCTTTCCTAGCTCTGACTGCTCTCACCAATGTTTTGTCTAAGCTCTGCTCTAGCTCCACCTCTTCCTGTTCCATTCTTCCTGCTCCACCGCTTCAACAAACCCCTTCTACTACGGGCTTCATGTGACTCAAACTCATGTGATTTAGGATTCCATGTGATTTAGGCAGGTCACATGGGCCTATTAATAAATGGGAATGATCTTCCCATTTAAATTACCATTATAACCTGTAACTCATTCAACCTGTCCTTTAAGAATCTGGATACTATAATACTTGGTGCATATATATTTAGCACTGATATTACTTCCTTGTCCATGGTACCTTTTATCAAGATGTAGTTTTCTTCCTTATCTCTTTCTCTTTTTTTAAACTCAATAAATCATTTTTATTAAACATCAAAATCAAAAGTTCACACTAACGGGCTTTCATTTCCAATTATTTTATGCTACAAGACTACTGAAAAAGAGAAGCTTATTGTAGTTACTGATCATCAGCTTTAGCCTTTCTTAAGTCTTCCTCATTGATAAAAATTCTTTAAATTGATAACCTGTAAATCATCCAGGTTTTTAAGAAATCAACTGCACTGAGTCAGCTTTTCAATATACTTTCCAATTTTCTGGAGTTAAGGCAATTAGCTCAAACCTGTCTTCCCCAATATACATGCTCAAGTAGGTTTATCATGAAAAATATTTAAACTGTCAGCAGTTTAGATAGCATTTAAATTGCCTTTTCATTCCTTGAAATTTTAAGCAGTGGCAAATATTCTCCAATTATGGTAGTTCAGTAAAGTTTTCAGGGTGACAACTCAACCTCTGTTACTTAGGAGCAATTCAAATACAAAAGAATGGTATCATTTGGGTATGTATTACTTGACCAAGAAACTGACCATTTAACACCTTTTAGGTGAAGTTTATTTCATATTTCATAAGAAATGTTTTATTTTCCTTGATTTTTCAGGATTTATTCTAAACCCATCCTATTCCCTCATAATTCTGGTAAAAGAAATAAATGCATTAATTTTCAAGAATTTCAAAGTTAAAGCTAACATCTTCTGACTTCACCTAACATGCTACCACAACTATGTCTTAATTATGAATTTCCCATAAAAATCCTTTTTTCTTCATCTCTTGGGAAGATAACTTTAGGATAATATTCTTTGCACTAGCTTTCCAGTGAAAGATTAAAGGATGAATTTAATGAGCACCATTAATATCCTCATTACAAATTTCTTTATAGCTCTAGAGCACCAGAACTAGAGTGTTCTCACAGGTATTTTTTTTTAATTAAATCTCTAGATTGACTAATAGGACAGAATAGGAAGATGGAAATCACTCATTCTTGATGGAGCTGGGGGCTGATCCAATCATTCTGGAGAGCAACTTGGAACTATGCCCAAAGGGCTACAAAAATGTGCATAGCCTTTGAACCAGCAATACCATTTCTAGGACTGTATCCCCAGGAGACCATAAAAATGGGAAAGAGTCCCACATGCACAAAAATATTTATAGCAGCCCTCTTTGTGGTGGTCCAAAACTGGAAATCAAGGCAATCCCATCAATTGGAGAATGGCTGAATAAATTATGGTATATGAATGTAATAGAATACTATTGTTCTATAAGAAATGATGAACAGGAAGACTTCAGAGAGGCCTGGAAAGACTTATATATGATCTGATGCTGAGTGAAAGGAGCAGAACAGGAGAACTTTGTACACACCAACAACCATAGTGTGTGAGGATTTTTTCTGGTCAACTTAGAACTTCATTGCAATACAAGGACTTAAAAAATTCCCAATGATCTTCGAAGGCAAAATTCCTTCCACATCCAGAGAAAGAACTATGGAATTCAATCATAGATTGTAGCAGATCATTTTCTTTTGTATTACATTTTACATTTTAAAATAATGTACATTACATTTTAAAATAAAATGTAATTTTAATTTTAATTTTGTAATTTCACAAAGATATAATATCATGAATACATATTGCAACTATGTCAACTGTGTTTACAATTGTGTAGGTAAGTTGTGTTCTCATTAGGTGACATAAAGATATAATGAGAGATTTCAGGAAGAGTTGTTTTTTTTTTTCACTTTGACATATTCAATTACTCCATTTTTATTTCCAAGGGCTTAGAAGAATAGTTTACTTCAGGTGGTAGAAGAGAGACACCTTAAAATAGCTGTCCATGAAATTAATTATGTAGTCAAATAATGGGCATTTTGTCAGTGATAGTGTTAGGTGCTAATGTTCAAAGAGAAAAACAAAATAGTTTCTGTCCTCAAAGAGCTTATATTCTTTCATGATGAAATATATAAATACAAATAAGCAAATAGAAAATGAATGTACAAATACAGATTAAAGGAGGTGGTTTTTTGAGGTAGGGAAAATTAAGTAGAGGGAGTTCAGGACACATCTCACATAGGAGAGAAGGTGGTATTTTAATCCCTCTGAAAGCTTTGTTTGCTTGTTTTTTGCTTATGGGTAAGTTCAGGGGTACTAATTATGTCAAAGCCAGGTATCATTTTATCAAGCCTGGGAACTCTTTGCCCAGTAGAGCTTTCTGGAAGGAAGCTATTGCAGAGATCTTGAAAGTAAATAAATACACATCTCCAAGGATCCTTAATGAGCTCCTGCATCAATAATAATGGCATCCTGCTTGAACTATTTCCCTTAGTTAATGAGAATGCCATATACCAGCACACCTCAGCCTTCCCTATCTGCCACAAATATCAGCTCAATGAGAAGGTAGCATTATGCTAAACATTGTTTCCACCCCTCCAAAAATCTCTGCTGCTTGAACAGACTGTTAACCTTCAATAAAGCTTTCAAATCAATTAAATTGGAGTTATGTTTGCTGATGACTGTACACTGGAGACTCACACATGGGAGGATACGCAGTTAGTCATTGATCATTTCCCAAATTTGGCACAAGGAAGGAACTGGAAATTAGTCTGACAAAAATGGTTGAATGCCAACCTGCCTTAGATGAAACTAACGAGCATCCAAGAAGTAGGAATGGCAAGAAGGGAGTGATGTTGCGCAATTGTATGGCCTAGTTATTACAGAATCCAGAGATAAATTACAAGGCATGACAGTCACAGTCGGCATTAACGAAGCTAGCGCCTATTTTGGAAGGCTGATGGCCTGACTGGCCTTCAGTAAACCTGGAAAGGAGGCACAGTTTATCTCAGGTTCCCTTCTCCATTCCTTGATGGTTTGTTGTTATTGTTGCCTCAGGATACTAGCTCTTCCATTTCCAAATGCCATAGGTTCTGTTGCCTTCATTACCTACTAAAACTCCGAATGGTTTCCCCTTCCTTCAGATACCTTTAGAAAGCACTCTCCAAGCTCCTAACTTGGGTACTTCATTGTATTAACAAAAATCCCAGAGTCAATTTAGTCTAACTGATGCCACTACAGCAAATACCTCTCCTATATCTCCAGCCCAGGGGACTATGGTTCTCTGTTGAGATAGTTTTCTGGGATCTTCAGGCAATATGTTAATGATTGGCTTCCTAAAGGCATAAAGGACCTGAAGTCTTGTCCCTACACCAATTCCATAAGATGCTACCCCTTGTTAGGAATGGGCAGTAAAGGAATTGGTCACATATAGCTGACAGCACAATGGATAGAGTGTCAGTCTTGCAATCAGAAAGACTCATCTTCTTGAGTTCAAATCTGGCCTTAGATCCTCACTGTGTGACCCTGGGAAAGTCCCTTAATCCTGTTTACATCAGTTTCCTCATCTCTAAAATGGGCTGCAGAAGGCTATGGCAAACCACTTCAGCATCTTTGTGAAGACCCTAGATGGAGGACATGACTGAAAACCACTGAAGAACACAAGCTGAGCTAAGCATTGAATCCTTATTATTACTAAGTCAACCTCTTTTTGTTAACTGTTTAATAACTCACGGCTATTTACATTTCATTCCAGTTCAGTACTTGAAATGCCAGACTGAACTGTCAGGCCCAGTGTATATTACCTCTTCCCTCTATCCTGTAAAAATCTTGTGATTTTAAAGATACAAGTATAGTATTTTATATTTATCTCTATTATATTTTATATTTTTAGATTTTGCCCACTATGCTTACCTGATATCTGTAACTTGATTCTTCAAACATAATGTCCACTACCCTTCTAGCTTTGTTTCATCTTCAAATTTCAAAAGTATGTCACTTCATCCTTCATCTAAGGTATAGATAATAATTCTATATAGCAGAGAATCAAGGATAAGTCATATAAATACCACAAAGATTAAGAAATAAAAGGATCTTGAGGGGTTAACAAATATTAGTTTACTTTGTTATATAATCATTTTTTTTTTAATTTTATTTATTTATTTATTTAATTTTTTACATTCATTTTCACAAATTTTTGGGTTCCAAATTTTCTCCCCTTTTATCCCCTCCCCCCACCCCAATACCCCAAGCAATCTAATTTTCCCTATCTCCAATCTGCCCTCTCTTCTGTCATCCCTCCCTTCTTATTTTAGGCACATAAATCTTTTCTCTTTGACTCAAATACAGCATCCCTGACAGTTCCTTGGGGAATTTGCTTATTTCCTCTGTTTCCTTTTTGTATCTCACTTAGTGCTTAGAATAGTGCCCTGCACATAGAGTAGATGCAGAATAAACACATGATAGAATAGCATTAGCATATAGTCATTATATTTGCATCTGGAAAGGATCTCAGAGATAATGTATTCCAATTTCTTCATTTTCTAATGAATAAGTTCAGATTCACAGAGGTGATTTAGTTCCTCCATGACAGACTGCCAGATCCTATATGATGCAGCTCCAATTAGAACCCAGAACTCATGGTTCCTACTCCATTTTTCCATTAAACCGTGTTGCTTTTATTAAATGAGAAGCAGATTGGTACATCAGATTGGATGCTGAGCACAGGCAGAAAGAAAATGTTTCAAATTTCACTTCGCATGAGCAAGTCATAGAGCCTTAGTTTCCTCGCTTGTTAAAAAGTGAACATAATACATATACTTACCTCAAAATATTGTTGGAATAATCACATGAAATAATGTGTATCAAGTACTGTATTAGCTTTAAAATGATGTATTAGTATAAGTTATAATGAATAAATTTTTTTTTTAAAAAAAGACAACACAGATTTCTCTAGTTTCTAGTAGCAGTCAACATCTACACAGCTCTAAGTCCTAGACTTGTTTCTAACAACTTGATAAACTTTGTAATTTTATCATTTCTATCCATCCTACATGTCTTGTTTTAGCATTTGCTATCCATCATCTCAATGCTTGCAGTGCCCCTTCTACTAGAGATTGAGGTTGTAATTAGAGAGAATCAGATATGTTGGGAAGGCTGTGTGAGTATACTGGATGACTACGCCAAACACTGATTTAATAGAAGATAGGTATATCTATCATGGAGAGGTGAGGCACTCAAAGGATGCACAGAAAATCATCCAGAAGAAATGTAACATCATTACAGAAAATAGGCAAATTATTTCAGTTGATGGACTCACCTGTTACAGTGCTGTCACAAGCAAGGTGGTTCATTGAGTACAAAATCAGTGTGTTGTGACTGAAGCCAACAGCTTGAGCCAAAAGCATTATAAAGTCTTCCAGGAATAGGCTGCAGATGACAGCAGCCCGTTCTTTTGTTTTGTTTTTTTCTGTATCCAGTCCTGGTTGCAAAATACATAATTGAAATCATGGATTACAAGTATCACCACAATGCCCCTTCATAATGAAAGGCAATCATAGTTATATTTGAAGGTTAATATTGCCTAAGTCATTGTTAGTGGATCTATACATGGTTCAACCATCCTGTAAAGCAAAACTATTATACCTTTTGATCCAATGATACTGCTATGAGGATTATATCCCATTTAGATTTTTAGAAATATTCCAAAATAACTATGATGACTTTTTTAAGTGAAAAAGAACCTGAAAGTAAGGGAGTGCCCATGAATTGGGGAATGGCTGAGAAAAAAAATGTGGTATATGAATGTAATAAAATACATTGTATAAGAAGAATTGATAGAAGGGAGGTTTTCAAAGACATTTGAGAAGACAAACGAATGTATGCAAAATGAGATGAAAATGGATTATACCTATGATTTCAACTGTGATTATTCACAATGATTTTTTGAAACTAGGTACAATGAGACAATTTTTGCCATGGACAATATAGGAATTTGTTTTCTTTGCCCAACATTCTTCCATCGGTGTTGTCAAAAATTTAAGAACTGTTTTAGAATTCAAGTATGTTACTTGTAACAACAGTTTAAAAAACAATCAGTAAGGAGAGAGGTAAAGGAGAGGAAGAAAAATGGGTCTTTTTGTTAGCTAGATATATTTAAAATATTTGACTAAGCAATTATAGGACATCTAGATAGATAGAGAGCTGAGCCTGCAGTCAGGATGACCTCAGTTTACATCTGGCCTCAAACACTTAAGCTAGCTGTGTGATGCAAGGTAATTCACTTAGGCCTCTTTGTCTCAGTCTCTTTGTCTGTAAAATGAGCTGGAGAAGGAAATGGGAAACTACTTAAGTATCTTTCCCAAGATCCCAAGAAAATCCAAATGGGGCTATGAAAAGTCAGACGCAATAGACAATAGCAAAAAGAAATCAATTGTGATTTTTGTTTCCAAAGGGAGTTAAAATGTCTCTGGAGGATGTTGTTCCGTGGAGGAAAAAGAAAAAAAAAGTGTTATGTTACTATTCATTAGATAGTACCAAGTTCAGAATTGACAACTTCTGTGGCTTGAGAGAAGATTTATTTTGGAACGTTTTAATATCATGCCATGACACAATATTGTACAAAGAATACATGTTAACCTGATGAGTTAGAATGGACATACCCAAGCTTTAGCAAGATTGTATAAATGTGATTTTAACTGGGGCTTTGTGAAAGCCATGACTGATGAAAGAATACTGAAAATATTCTCTACCCTTGTGAGGAAGCAAACTCTTCCTTTCAGTGGAAGTTCAGGGGACATTAAATAAGTGGCATTCAATTTAATTCAGGAAAAGGAATTTCAAGAGGAAGGAAGCAATTTTCCTTTCAAAAGTCAACAGAAATTAAAATCGGGATGAACACATTCAGGAAAAATGTAACTTTCATTGGTAAAGTGATCATTCATTATTCATATGATCTCATGAATAATACTACCATTTTAATTTTGCTAACAGTGTGCAAAGCCACTTTCACACATTTGATCTAATTTTGTTCCTTAAACTAAACATTCACAGTAGCTGATTTTATTTCTTCCGAAATGAACACAGGAATTCCTATTTAGAATTCCTTCATTTTGAGGTCTTAGAATTATTTTAGGTAATTATAGAACTTAGTTAGGAGACTCTGCATTTTCACAATTTGATGCAATCAGCAAAATGTCATACGCAGGAGCATATTTACGGACTATCATTAGGGAATCCACTTTCCATTTGGACACTGTGCTGGACATCCTCCATGCCAACTGCAAATTTCTTTGTCTAGCATATATCATTTTTATACTTAACTTCATAGTCATAAACTGGTCATAAAAGGGATTGCCAAACAAAATTATCTCCATTTTTTTGAGAAAGAATTTTATACTATATTTACATATGTATGAAGCTTTTCTTATTGGAAAGAGTAGCTTTAGGAAGACACGATGCTTCACTGATCCCAGCGCTTTTAAGTGTTAATGAATAGTAAGCAGAGTGAGATCTGGTGTTCTCTACATCTTGACTAAGGAGATAACTTTGATACTGATTATTATTTGCAAAGATATGCCCATTTCATTCTCACATGTACACCAAGGATTCTCTCAGTACACATGTAGATAATTTTCATAAAGATTGTATAGATAATGGGAAAGTAAGTGGAGTATCGGTAAATATGCACTTATGTATACATCTATATCTAAATCTATACCCAGAAGTAAAGACAGAAGTAATTTGGCACAGTCTAGTGCCAGCCATTCTTGTAATCTCATATGTACTATTTTTGCATTTGCAAAGATCAGACGATTCTCTCTCTGCTTATTCTACCCTATATTCTTCTCTTTCTTATTATTCATGATTCTCTCTATGTCTGGAACGCACCCCTACATCCTTTCTCTAACAGTTAATCCATCTCTTAAAGTATAACTAACTTTTCCCCACCACCACCACTAAGGTAGCTGATGGCACATTGGATAGAGCTCTGGCCCTGGAGTTAGGAACAGTTAAGTTTAAATATAATCTGACATAATAACTATGTGAACTTAATCAATTCGTTTAAGCTCAGTCTCCTTGACTACAAAATGAGGATGATAAAAGTAGCCACCTCACAAGGTTGTTTTGAGTATTAATAGACATGATATGTGTAAAGAGGGTTCAGAACACTGCCTGGCATACAGCTGACATTACATAAATGCTTATTTCCTTCCTTTTGCACTTCTTTTATGAAGCCCTTCCTTTCTCATCTCTAAATCATAATAATTCCCCTCCCCACATTTGCATAACATTTCTTCTTCTTTTATGCTTAAAAGAGTGAGTCTTGGTTTTGAAAACAGAAGATCTTATTTCAAATGTTGCATTTAACATAGTCATGTGTTCTGGACAAGTTCTGCTCTCAGCTTGACTGGGTATTTCATACTTAGGATTAGGAAGATGTGACACTTATAGACTGTAATATTTAATGAAAACAAGTACTTAGCAGTAGCATAGAAAGAATATTCAGAACTGTTAATTCATTTGTCTACTTAGAGGACCTGTTGGGTATCTTTCCTTTTTGTTTTTGTATTCACAAAGGCTAGCAGAGTGACTGCCCGAAGATGCATCATAATTGCTTGTTAAATTGACTCATCATGCCTCAGCTGTCTTCTCATTTTGTAAATTCCCTCCTCTACTGTGGAATATTCACTCTCCATACATACGTCCCTGTTCCTAAACCGCCCTCTGCCACATACACATATACATATACATGTGACTATAAGATATAAATATATATTTTTAATTCCTGGCTGTGGCCAGTTCAGAAATGATGTATTTCAAGTGTATTTCCTCCTGGCATTTTCCTTCTCTAACTTAAATCAAAATAATAAAAAAGTGTTTTTCTAAAGACTTGATAAAAAGAGCACACATTTTATATCTTTTTCAATTCTTGTAAAAACACTGAGGCAGCAAGATTAATCTGACTCTAGCTCTTTTTTCCTTTCATAAAAATAATACAATTTGTTTCTTTATAGAAATTTCTATTGTCTTGAGCTTTTTCTTTTGAGTGAGTTAACCCCTTATGCTTTATTCGTATGTGTTAATTGTTTTAAGTGACATAATCCATTCAAAATTAGATTTAGAAACTGACTCCTGAAAAAAATATTTTTGAGCTACATTTCTATATGGTTGAATAATAGCCTCCTGATCCAAGAAAGTCAATGATAAGCAGTGATTTGTATTTCTCATCTATTTTTGCCTGAAGTGTATTTTCTATTCTTTCCATAAGATATGGGCAAGTGATTCTATCTTAGTTGTCTCTCTGACATAGATTACAAATGCATTGGTTATAGAACAGTCACAAAAACCATAGCTAAGTGAGGCAGGTGTTTTCCTCCTATTCTCTATTATTTGTTCTATAGTGTTTCTGTTTCTCAAAATGCATTGTGCACATATTCCCAGCCAGGAATGATTTGTTGTTTTTAACTTTATTGTCATTTAGTTTCATTAATGACCAAATGCTAGTTATATTTCTTTGCATACCCATCTCCTATGCCCAGACACTGTTTCCACCTCTAGAGCTAAGATTTCATGCCATGTACCTTCATTAAATAGCTCAGAGGTTTTTGTTCTCTCCCCGCAATCTTATATTCAACTCCAGTCCTGGTTCCCATTTGATTGGTTTTAGGACTCTATATTCAAGACAATCAGGCAGCTAAGTGGCACAGTAGATGGAGTACCAAGCCAGAGGTCAACAAGACCTGAGTTCACATGTGGTCTTAGACACCAACTGTGTGTCTGATGTCAGGCAGCCTCACATATAAGGCAAGTCATTTAACTCTGGTCACCTCAGTTTCCTCATCTGTAAAATGAGCTGGAAAAGGATATGGCAAATCATTCCACTATCTTTGCCAAAAAATTCCAAATGGGGTCACAAAGAACTGGTCACTGCTGGAATGACTAAAAAATAGCAACAAAATTCAAGATAATAAAATCAAATATATCAGCATGAAACAAATTTCTTCGAAAAACAGAAAAGAATGATACTAACATGATCAAAAAATTAGCAGCTGTAATAGATGTCAGAAGTACTAATTACCTGTGAAACATGCCTCACTCATAGGATAGATACTGGAACCTTCATTTAGGGTATACTTTTAAATATACAATTCTAAAAGCTGGACAATAGTGTGTTGGCACTGAAGTTAGGAAGACTTGGATTCAGATTATTACTCTAACAGAGACTAGCTGTGTTACCCTGGATAATTCACTTTATCTCTAGATGCTATAGGCAACTGATTGCAAAGATGCTGGCTTGTACTGATAGAGGGAATATGCTCATCTGGCAGTTCATGATATAGATCAATGAAATTACAGGTACAGTTCCTATGCCTATCTAAAGGTTTAGGTATCTGACTTTGAAGGCCATGATTAATCATCACATTACAAATTAAAAAGGGGAAAAGGGAAAATTTAAGTAGGTCCCTGAAAATTGTGGGTAGAATCACTGATAATGATAAGAATTTATAACAGGCAGCCTGATATCTAAGTAACAGTAAGCCATATAAACATCTACGAAAATTAAGAAGCATAGCAAACAACGCTATATAACTAACAGTTCCTCAAAGCTATTGCTATACTATAACACTAGATAATCACTGATGTCTATAATGATATCAATCTGATCCTATAACATGTATGCCAAGGCAGTGCTCTCCAGAATGGCATAATCCATGATCTCTTGTAGAAAATAATGTGTCCTATAATAACACACAAGGGAAATAGGATATAGGAACATTCTATATATAAGAAAGTGTATGCTCTGTCAAGATGGAAAAAAATCATAAACTACTATCCTATCTAAACATTTTAGAATGGAATAAATGATCCTTTTATGACAAAATATGGTTTGTAGGATAAAAAAAGCATTCATTCTCACTGCATAAAATAGTTTTCACATTAAATATCAGTATTATTAATAGGAGGGTAATATTCATAAATATTTATTGCCACTTTTCTTCCTCTTCCTTCCTTCCTTTCTTCCTTCCATCCTCTCTTCCTCCCTATTTTCCTTACTTCCTCTCTCTTTTTACTGCTTCCTTTTTCTCTTTTCCTTCCTCCTCTCTTCATTTTTCTTTTCATTCCTCTTTTCACTTCACTGCTTCCTTTTTTCTGTATTTCTGACTATCTTACCAAATGTATTCTATCAATTAGAAATATTGACTCAGACAACATTTTTCTAGAAGTTGTCTCTTTGCTGGCACAGCAATGAATGTTCATTAGCCATGAGAATAGATAAGATCCAACTGGGTTACAAGCTTATTGATTATCCCATCTAAATATCGGAGGTCTCCTCTTCAGATACAGAGTGCTGTCATATTTTGAAAGCTTGTTAATGCTTCCTAAATTGCATTTTATCCTGTTCTTAATAAGCATTTTTTTAAGCTTATGCCTTAAACCCTTAACCAATTCTAATTTTATTTTCAAGTACTATCATTAATGCAATGATGTGGAGGTAAATTTCCCCATTGTGAAGAGCACTGGCTTGGAATCAGAAGACCAGGGTTCAGTCATTGCTTTGTCACTATTTACCTGCATATTAAGAAGGCAAGTCACAGCTTTTCTGTCTTCCATTTTACAAATCTTTCAAGTAAGAATAGTGTTAATATTATCATGTACCAAACAAGACTTTCATGAGAATAAGTGTGATAAAGTAGAAAAAAACCCCACTAATATGAAGTCGGACTACATTGCTTTATATGCTGAATCTGTTAATTCCACCTATCCTACCTTGGGCAGCCTGTTTTATCTAGAGTTTCCTCTGCAGAAAGCTGAGACCTGGATTAAATGATTCCTGAGTTCCTTACAGTTCTAAATCCCATCGTTAAACAGTAATATCAACATTTTTTAAAGTGAACCTGTAAAGACACTTTATTAAGATATAAAGGCATTTTGCAAAAAGTTTAATGCACTATAAAAATGTGAAGATTATTGTTAGAGATAAATAAAATAATAGTTTAATTTTAGGCCATTGTTCAGCTACATTGATCATCCTCAGATAAATTTAAGGGAACATGAAATACTATAGGTGCATAATTATCAATGCACCTAGGTGGATTAGTGGACAGAATGTTGGACTTGGAGTTAGGAAGACCTGCGTTCAAATTTGGTTTCAGATCCTTACTCTAAGACCCTGGGCAAATCACGTAATCATGTCAGTTTCAGTTGGTAAGACTACGTAACAGGGATGATAATAATACCTATAACCCCATGTGGTTTTGAGGATCAACTGAGGTAACATATGTAAAGTTCTTTGCAAACCTTGAAATACTATGTAAAGATGATAATAACATTGAAATGGGTCATAACTGCTTCAGAAATGAAAATATATTTTTCCTACATTCTTAGTAAAAGTAAATTGTTTTCCTATCCACTAATATGATGTGCTATGTTGTAATGAAATAAGAATCAGGAAAAATATGTCAAACTTTCTTTAAAGAAAGGAATGAGAATAATAAGAGGTGATTTTTTTTTCTGGGTAGAGTAGTTAAGTAATCCACCTAATTGATAGACCTTGGAGGAGTCTAAAGTAAGATGTGAACACAGTTAAGGTATTCTTGAACCTGCATTCATAGCTCTTTAGCCCTCTGGTGGTTCGATGCCATTTTTCATTGTACATCCTTTGGAATTGTCATGATGAGAATAGCTGAATCTTTCAGAATCAATCTTAGTTACAATATTGCCATTTTTGCAAACAATATTCTCCTGGTTCTGCTCACTTGACTTTACTTCAGTATATATGTCATCTTAAGTTTTTCCAAAAGCATTCTGCTTGTCATTTCTTATAGCACAATAGTATTTCTTCACAATCATATACCACAATTTGTTGAGTCATTCCCCAGTTGATGGGCATCCTTTTGTCTACCATAAAATGAGCTTATATATATATAAACACATATATACATACATGTATATTTGTATGTATGTATTTTTTTTTGTAAATATAGGTCATTTTCCTTTTTCTTTGATCTCTTTGGGATATAGAGCTGTTACTGATATTTCTGGGACAAAAGGTATATTTTATAGTTCTTTTGGCATGGCTCTAAATTGTTCTCCAGAATGACTGGAACAGCTCAAAGCTCCACCAACAGTGAATTAATGTCCCTATTTTTTTTTACATTCTCCCTAGCATTTGTCATTTTCCTTTTCAGTCATTTTAGTCACTCTGATGGGCATGAAGCTGTACTTCAGAGTTTATGTACTTCAGACTTTATTCAGTAGTGATTCAGAATATTTGTTTCATATTACTATTATAACTTTGATTTTTTCTGAAATTTGCCTGTTCGTATTTTCTGACCATTTATCAACTGGGGAATAATAGTTCCTTTTTAAAAAAATTGACTCAATTATACACAAATTTGAGAAATGAGGCCTTTATCAGACAAACTTGCTATGATCAAGTCTTCCTTCTAATTTTGCCTATATTGGTTTTGTTTGTGCATAGCCTTTTTAATTTCATGTAATTAAAATAATTTATTTTACTTCCTGTGATCCTTTCTATATCTTGTTTGGTTATGAAATCTTCCGCTTGTGACAGATAATTTTTTTCCTATCCCCTCCTAATTTATTCATGATGTCACACTGTATAGCTAAATCACACACTCATTTTGACCTAATCTTAGTATACAGCATCAGATGTTGGTCCATGAATAGTTCTTTGAGAAAGATTTCAAGTTTTCCAAGCATTTTTATTCAAATAGTGAGCTCTTTGCACCAAAAGGTTCAATTTTTTTTAATCAAACTTTAGATTACAGTGGTTATTCACTACTATATGTTATGTACCTAATTTATTCCAGTGATCCACCATATTATTTCTTGACCCTGAACCTGATTTTTTTTTGATGATTATTGGGTTGTAATATAGTTTGAAATCTGGTACTTTAGGCCACTCTCATTTTTTTCATTAATTTCTTTGATATTCTTGATCTTTTTTATTTCTAAATTAATTTTGTTATTATTTTTGCTAGCTGCATAAAATAATTTCTTGGCATTTTGATTGTTATGGCACTGAAGAAGCAAATTAATTTAGGCATACTTGGTATTATTATATTGTATTATTGGTTAATATTATTATATTAGCTCAGCCTGCCCATGCTCAATTAATATTTCTACAGTTTTTTACATCTCTATTTGTGTGAAAAGAGTTCATACACTTCCTAGGTTTGTCTTAGCAGGCGGACTTCCAAATATTTTATATTGCAGTTATTTTAAGTGAAATTTATCTTCCTATTTTCCCTGCTATATTTTGTTGGTAATATATAGAAATGTTGATGATTTATATGGGTTTCTTTTATATCTTACAAATCTGTTAATTGTTTTGACTACTTTTTAACTGATTCTCTAGGATTCTTTTATGCTTTACATATCTGCAAAAGGTGATAGCTTTGCTTTTTCATTACCTACTCTTATATTTTTGATTTATTTTTCTTGTTTTATTGTTATAGATAACATTTCTTGTACAATATTGAATAACTGTGTTGATGGTGGACATCCTTACTTCACCTTTATTTAAACTGGAAAGGTTTCTGTTTTATTCCATGTATAGCTAATGTTTGCTCTTTGTTTTAGACAGATACTACTTATCATTTTTAAGGAAAGACTCCATTTATTACTGTTTCTTAGTGTTTTAATATGAATAGGTATTATGTTTTATCAAAAGCTTTTTCTGTATCTATTGATACAATAATATCATTTTTTGCCATTTTGGTTTTTAATATAGTAATTTATGCTGATCATTTTCCTAATATTGAACCATCCCTGCATTCCTAGAATAAATCCCATTTTCTCACAGTATGTGATGCTTGTGAGAAATTGTTTTAATCTCTTTGCTAGTATTTTATTCAAAATGTTTACATCTACATTTATTAAGGAAATTGATCTATAGCTTTCTTTTTCTCCCTAGTATTTGTTCTTCCTGGTTTACTATGAGCATAATCTTTGTGTCATAAAAGGCATTTGGTAGAATTCCTTTATCTGGCTTTTTTCAAGTAGTTCACATATTATTGCTATTAATTATATTTTAAGTGCCTGGTAGAATTCATTTTTAAATCCCTTGGATTTAAATGATACTTGCCTCTCTGTGCCATTTTTCTAGGCATTTGATTGAAAAAAACAAAACAAATGAAAAAAAATTAGAAAAGACAAAGGGGAACTTTTTTCCTAATAGAATTCATAATAAAAACAGCTGATCACTTGTAATTTCCCAGTATAAGTTAATTGAAAATGGAGGAGAAAATGTAGAAATATTCATTAAAAACCTACCATAGGCTGAGTACTATGCAAATAATGAGATGTAGTTCTCACAGAACTTTTGGTTCACCAGTGGATAATTGTAAATAGAAAGTGAATGGTATATGCAATTAAATATTTTCAAAACATTGACAATTATAGGCTATGTGAGAAAGAGAGGAGAGGCAGGGAGTAAAAGGGAAGGAAGGGAACGGAGGGGAAGGGAGGAGAAAGGAGGCGAGAGGTTTGGGGGCTCCCAGAGGTCAGTGCAAATTAAAATATAAAGAAAACACACAACAAGGTGTCAGTAAGCTATCTTGCAATGTCTTTTGGTGGGAAAGGCTGAGATAACTACCGTACTCAAACTAATCATACATGGAAAAAATTTTGCTTACTGTAGGGTGCTATATTTGTCTTTCAACATGTTCAACTTTCTCAGATCCTTTTATCATGCTCCCCCATTAGAGCATAAGCATCTTGTAGACATGGATTGTCAGTTGCCTTTTTGTGTCTCCAGTGATTAGCAAAGTGCCTGTCAAATAGTAGACACTTAATAAATATTTATTGAGTGCCTGATAATATTTCAGGGTATCAATGCAACACTCATGATTTAGGCTACTTCATTTTGAGCCTTACAGCACATGTGTGAATCAAGTTCTATTATTTTCTGTCTTTTACAATGTTTGTAATAAGTTGCAATCCTTCTCTGCTTATATGGTTATTTGAAAACTCACCACATGGAGCAGGTTGAGAACCCTGCAAGTCACCATTATTATAGACATTTTTTCTTAACTCTGTAAACACTGATCTAAAGTTGCAAAAACTGCAGAATATATTTGTCCTTAAAACAGAATATAGCAGTTCCTAGCAACTGACTGCGTATATGTATGTATATATATATATATATATATATATATACACGTATATATGTATGTATGTATGTATGTATATATTTCCTCAGAAAAGCCAGAAAAAAATTGAGAAACTGTAATACATTGACAAGTCAGGAGGCCTAGATTCTGGGACACACAAACCTCTTAACTTCTCCGGCCCTCAGCTTCCTAATCTGTAAAAAAAAAAAAAAAAAAAAAGAGCTAGATTTTTTCTTGGGTAATTCCCCCTCTAAAGCATAATAATTTGATATGTTATATTTTCTTCAAATTTAAATATAAGTTGTCTTAGTCATCATGTAGAGGTCCTTTATGGGGAGAAGTTAAATGTCAGAAAGAATAGTTGGCTAGGTATTTTTGTTTTTAGTTTGCAATATTTGTTTCAGTGGAATTGGGTGTTACTTGTTTATATCGGTAGGAAATTGACAGTGTGTGTTGCATTGCTTTATTCGCTTTGCTTTTGGTCAGTTGGTGGTCATTTCACCTGTAACCACCTCAACAGTAGTCATATCCAGGCTTTAACTAAGCTGGGGAAACTTGTGCAGATTTATGATATTTTTTTTTTTTCACCAAGTGTTTCACCTAATAGATAACTTTTCCATTCACCAAACAAACACATAGACAAATAAACAACACCACCAAAATTTTGTTCCAAAAATCCTAAAACAAAACTAGACAGTGACTGTCAGATCGAGTGTTTGGAAATTATCATTACTCAAAGGCAGAGTGTATAATCTGTTTTCAAAATTACTCCCTCCATTTTCTGACAGCACACATTCATATATTCACAGAGAAGAGTCCGTGTCAATAATGTCAGGGAGCTGTCAACGTTTCTATGAAGCCAACTCATTTAGGCAGTACACTAATTCAATAGGAGCCTGCTGGTTTTCCTGTGTACACTGTTGTGTGGCCCATAAAGCAATTTTATGAGACTGGGGTCAGATTTTCTTTTCTCCTTAAGGGCTATTAGTTAAGCACACAATGGTATGTCATGGAATCAATTTTTTGTTTTGTTTCTAAGGAAACAACATGACACAAAAAGAAAAACAAAATTAATTTCCATAATTTTAACTCAAAAGAGACCTAGGGTTTATATTATGGTGTAGATTATGAGATAATGATTAGTTGGAAGTAAAGGGGAAAAAAATCAATGTAACAACATAGAACGCATTTTCAATGGTACATTGTTTCTGACATTCCAAGTTTTTTTCATTTTTGTATGCATGTGGATATTCCACAAAGATGTATCTTTATATCTTCTCTCCTTTTTTCCTTTTACTTTCTTTACCCTTCCCTCTTCTCCTCTGTTCTCTATTTTCTCCTATCCTCCTTTACTTCTCTCTCTCTCTCTCCCCATCCCTCCTTCCTTCCCTCATTTCCTCCCCTCTTTTCTCCCCTTCTCTCTCCTCTCTCTCTCTCCCTCTCTCTCTCTCTCTCTCTCTCTCTCTATATATATATATATATATATATATATAGATAGATAGATAGATAGATAGATAGATAGATGCTACATCTATCTATCTATCTATCTATCTATCTATCTATCTATCTATCTATCTTTCTCTGCTTAGGATATATACAAAACTGAAATCACCTCTACTGTCAAGGGGCTTATATTTGGAGCAAATTACACATATAGCAGTATATACAAAATATATAGATAGTGTACACAAAATGTTTTTGAGAAGGAGGGCAATAATAGTAGGTATGGATTTGGAAATGCTTTATGTTGAAGGTGGCTAATGAGTTAAGTTGGAAAGAAATGCAGGAATTCCAATTTGACAAAGAACATTCCAGCCATTAGTGAAAGTCACTGCAAAGGTACCTTCCTTTTTCATCTTAGATTATGAAAATCTAACGTATCTTTCAGGGTCCTACACCTCCACCATTAAGTTTTCCTTGACCACTTGGGCTAGAATGATCTCTCCTAGTATTCGCTACTATCACTCACATGACAATGACTATATATTGCTTTACAAAGCAGATATTTGTTCATGTCTCTTCATCATTAAATTTGACTCATTCAGAAGAGTAGTTATTTCTTTAGAGATATCTGTATCTTTTATACTGCCTATTATATACATATACACATGCATGTGTGTATGTATATGCAATAAATATTTATGATTGAATGAATCAAAATGTTTTGGAGTTCATTTTCTGAATAAATGTGTATATATAACTTAAATGAAATAGTGAAACCATGACAGGAGATAGAAGTAGATCTTGTTACACACACACACACACACATGCATGCATGCACACATACACACATATGTATTTTATATTTGTCAATGTAAAGAAAAAAATCATTATTATGACTTGAACATTAGGAAAAATAATTAATGCTGTGTGATTTTTTGTTAACTTGATGAATAGGATAATATTAACTTTTGAATCCTGTGAACATTTTTTTTCCCTAATTATACTTGTGCATGGGTGATGTTGATTTTTTTTCCTTAGTAACTACTAATTTCCAATTGGACTTCAGCATTATGTTTCTAAGGGCCTTACCCTAAAACAAATAAAAGAGTCTTAAAGAATCTTCTTGCTTCCATGATTTCTCAGTGTCAAACTCATCAAGATATTTTAGCTTTTTTAAAAAAGAGACTTTTTCTGAAAACATTCACTATAGTAGTAGATCTAGATTTAGAAACCCTCCTGGGCATCTAGTAGTATATTAGCACTCAAAGATATTCTGAATTGAAATACATTCTGAAAATGTTATATCCCTAGGGTAATTATGTTTCTGCCTTGAGTCTTTAATGCTTCAATAGTGTTTATACATTAATTTTGGAAGTATCTTGTATGTTTAAGAAGAAGATAATGCAAATGTGGAATTCAAAACCTTGGGGATTAAAATCTTGAATTTAGAGCACGTTAAGAGAGCAGCAAAATTGGAAACCCAATCGCAGATAAAACTTTTAATGTTGTTAAAGAGCATTAAAGTGAAATCACTGATTCTATAAGTGAGACTATATATATATATATATGTATATATATATACATATATATATGTCTTAGTTAAAGAGTTATAAACTGCTAGAATTTTAGCCAGAAATCCCCCCTTAAACTTGCCCATCCTCCTCACTTCCTCTTGACTGTACCACAATCCTTCCAGTCTCTAGATCCACAAACTTGGAGTCCTTTGACCATGTACTCTTCTTAATCCCTTCTATCCAGTAATTTGCCAAGCCTTATCCATCCAACATCTACAATATCTTTTATGCCTATCCTCTTCTTTTCATTTCCACAGCCTCTGTCATGATTTAGGAGCTTGTTTCCTCTCCTCTCCTCTCCTCTCCTCTCCTGTCCTCTCTCCTCTCCTCTCCTCTCCTCTCTTGTCCTTTCCCCTTTCCCCTTTCCTCTCCTTTCCTTTCCTTTCCTTTCTTTCCTTTTCCCTTTCCTTTTCCTTTTCCTTTCCTTTGCCTTCCCTTCCCAAACTTTAAACCTACTATACTCTGAAGCACATGACTATCATATTGAATGACTAGATGAATGGATAGATGAATGGATGGATGGATGGACAAACAAATGAACAAAAAAGTATTTATTAAGCATTTATTACGTGCAAAGTACTATATGCTGTATATATCAACAGAAAAATGAGACTGCTCCCACTTTTGAAAAGCTTGCATTTCATTTGACAGGGTTGTTCAGCTCTTTCAGTTGTGTCTGACTCTTTATGATCATAGTTTCATTTTATTGTTGATGCTTTGGCACAGATACTGGAGAGTTTCACTATTTTCTTCTACAGTTCATTTTACAGGCAAGGAAATTGAGGCAAACAAGGTTAAATGACTTGCCCAGGGTTAAAGAGATAGTAAGTGTCTAAGGCTGGATTTGAACTCAGGAGGACAAGTTTTGCTGACTTCAGTCCCAGCATCCATTGTGACACTGAAAGTCTGGCCCCAAGGCTTATGGGAATTCTAGAAAATCCTGTTGTTAGAGTAATAGGATTGATGGCAATTCCCCATATCCCTGAGATAATACAACTAGGTTAGAGGAACATATAGGACAGGAAGGTCTTGTAGGACATAGAGAATGAGTTGTAAACCTTGTAGACCTTAGGAGAGGAGTAGTTGGCTCCTATTTCATTCAAGCACTGGGTGAAGAGAAAGAAAGGGGGAAACATACCTGGAGACAGCTGCCAGTCTTGATAGGTTTGGGGATGACTGGGGGCAAGGGGAAGGGAATGAGGGAAAAGTTATGTGGGATAAGGCACTATATCTGTCAGTATTATCCTATACTCACAATTCTCCAAGTGGCATACTATCACCTGAGGGATAAAATACAAATTAGTAAACCTGGCATCTGAACCCTTAACTACTTGGCTCCCATCTGCCCCTGAATCTTGTGTTGTCTTTTTTCTCTTCATGTTCCCTGTCTTTTAGTGAAACTGGCTTACTGGAGCAGTTACATGGTGCAGTGGATACTGTTAGAAAAGTCTAAATCCTGACTTAATCACTTAGTAACTGTGTGTTCTTGGGCAAGGCACGTGACATCTCTTAGCTGCAGTATCCCCACTTGTAAAATGGAGACAATAATAGCATCTACCTCTCAACGGTGTAGCAAGGATCCAATGGAATAACATATTAAACTACTTTATAAACTTTAAAGTGTAATCTATGATAGTCTGGCTCACTAGCTATTCCCCTATTTACCTTTGTGAAAAGTATTCCCCATGTCCGATGAACTTAACCCCTCTTCACCTCCACTTTATGGAATCCCTAAGTTGTTTCCAGTTACAACTTGGAGATCAGCACTTACAAAAAAAACAAACAAACAAAAAAAAAACAAACTTTTCTAATTCCCATCTATTAGCATTTTCTTCCTTCCTTCCTTCCTTCCTTCCTTCCTTCCTTCCTTCCTTCCTTCCTTCCTTCCTTCCTTCCTTCCTTCCTTCTTTCCTTCCTTCCTTTCTTCCTTCCTTCTTTCCTTCCTTCCCTCTCTCCTCTCTCCCTCCCTCCCTCCCATCCTCCTTCCTTCCCTCAAAGTTGTTGTGTATGTTTTTAGTATACACACTTCTAAACATGTTGACTTCCTCTAAACCTCACTCTTAGTAGAAAGTGAGTTCTTTAAAGACAAGTTTTATTTCATTTTCTGTTTGTTATATTGAATTTGATTATAGGCAAGTAAAAGACACGGATGAAAGCCGCCTAAAGCAATGAGTGGATTCACAGTCTTTATACAAATAGGATTGTCATGTTTATATGTATATGAAAGTATTTTGTAATTGTAAAGCAGAATACCATAATTATATGATCAAATTAGATTTTTTTCTAGAGAAAGGTCCTTGTTAAATCTGTATATAGACAGAGGTGATTTGAGTTTCATATTTTGAATTGACTGAGGAATTTTTGTATAAATTGGGTATTGTTGTACAGCAACTTCAAACACCATACAAATAGAACTAGTTTAATAACACATAGACAGGAGATGTGATATGATTCCTAAAAATCTTTCATGAATTCCTATCCAATGAAAGCAGTGATGTCATTGTAAAATGATACCTCATATACCTTTCAATAGCAAAGGAATAATGTAACATTCTCTAATCCTTAAATGTATATAAATATAACATATCTACTATACAATTATATATACATTTATATGCATGTGCATGTATATGAGTGTATGAATAATTTTGCTATGTTCAGAGGAACAAGGAACCAAAATATATTAGTAGTCTCTTGAAATAAAATTAAAGATTCTTTTCTCCTAGAAACATAAATATCAATTAAAACTTTGGAATTCTAAAAAATAAAAAAGCAACTTGTACAAATACAAATGTGAGGAAAGATCTAAATCTCAAATAAATGAATATATAAGTTCATTGTGTATGTAGTTATCTTGAAAGAGTTTCTAAAAAAACATTATTATGGCAACATGATTTGAATCCCTATACATATCATAAAATGATCCCTTTCTCCCTTGGTCACATTTTCTCTTCATGGCTTAGAATGAGAATATTACAATTAATAGTATGTGGTCATTCCTTATATAGTCTATTGTGATATACAATAGATGTTAACAACAAACACATGGAAACAGCAATTGGCATAGTGGGGAGCAAGCTTGCTTTCTTTATTGTTCAATGTTACATAATCTGACTTAGTCAAAACACTTCTTGAGAATTGTGTTCATTTTTAAGCATCACCACTTCAGAAAAGTATTACCAAGTTGGAAAGTGTACAGCAAAAAAAAAACCCCAAATGATCTCAAATCCATGCTATTGGAGGATTGGCTAAAGGGACAGGGGTGTTAAGCCTAAGAAGAGAAAGCTCAGGGAAACATGATCACTGTGTTCAAATCTTTAAAGAACCATTGTGTGAAAGAATGACTAAATTCTTTTTTTTTTTTTTTGGCCTCAAAGGCAGAACCAGGAAGAATGGCTAATAGTCACATACTGGCAAATTTGGGTCTAATGTCTAAATGTTTTGTTTTGTTTTCTTTTTAACAATTAAATCTGTCCAAAAGTGGAATGGACTGCTTTGAGTGTTAGTGAGTTACCCCCTAATTAGAAATTTCTAATCAAAGGATAGGTGATCTCTTTTTTGAATACAAGTTGGACTAGATGGTCTCTGAATTGCCTCCCGATTCTCACTTTATGTGATGATGATGACAACAGTGGCTCCAAAACATGCCTTATGAAAGGACACAGGTATTCCTGTTTCAAAAAAACAAACAAACAAAAAACAAGTCAAAGTGAGGCATTCAGATTGTTTTAGTAGTCAATTATATATGTCGTTTTAAATATTTATTGCAAACTTTTTTTTCTAATCCATTTATATTGCCTGCTGAACCTACCTTTCCAGGTAACTAGTTAAACAGTATTATTTTCTACCTCTCCCCACTCTTCCATGGGATTTATCTTTTATTGCAGATATATTAGGCTTCAAATAGGTTTTTTTTCTCTTTGTTGATAATCCTAGAAACGTAACTATGATTAACAATATCATTTCAATGGAAAAATTCATTAACTAACAGAATGTTTTTCTAGACTTTAAGTTTGGGCTGGCCTGTATTTATTTCCAAGTGACTAGAATGAATCCAAGTTAAAACTAATTTGTCACTTTTGGGCCAACTTGTTCAACAAATTGTGTCTAGTACACAATTTGAAATGCTGAGTGAGAGTTCAAGAAAGACGTTGAAGTTAGGGATAATGTTTTAGGAGCCTTCTTAATATAACTAGTACCAATGGAAACTACATCATCAAGGAAAAGTATAGAGAAAAATAAGAGAAGAGGGTTAAGGATGGAACTTGGGGAAAACTTCATCTTAAGAAAAGGAAAGAAGCAGATGGATCATAAAGGGGAATATTGAAGGAACGTTTAAAGAAGCAAATGAAGAAGATGAGTTCTTTGACACAAGGACAAAGACAGTAATGTTACAATGCCAGTGGAGAGGGTGGGAGGAATGTCCTGAAAGTCTGTGAGCTCATTAATGAGGAAGTTCTCCCTTAATGTAGAATGTAACCTATTCATGGCTTTCTGTCCTATCTGATTCCTTTCTGTGTATTTGTGTAAGTTTGCCTTAATAAAGGCAAACTAAATACTAGGAACCCTCCTCATTCTTTCTTAAAATCTCAAAGATGGAATTTGACTATCCCTTATTTATCCTCCCTCATTATAGAAACAGACCATCTACTTATTTGATCGTGAACTTCTTTGATAATATACTTTGCTCCGGCTGTTCTTAGTGCCTTACGTTTTTGTGTATTGTGGCCTCATTACACTCACCATGATGCTCCTCACTGAAATCTAAGTGATGCTCCATTTTAATTCTTTCAATACTGTTATTTATATTGCTCTCAGCTGAACAATTATGCTAGCAGAATAAGCCACAACCATAATACCTCAGGTTCGCATAGCACTTTACATTCTGCAAAGTACTTTTTGTATATTGTCTCATTTGAATAGGGAATAGCTAGTAGTGATTATCAAGAAGCTCAAGTTGATAAAATAGGAAATGCCATAAAAAAAAAAAAAGGTCAAGGAGAATGAGGACTGAGGGGATGCTGGGAAAAGGTCAAGGAGATAATGACTAGATTTGGCAGTTAGGAGTTCATTAGTAACTTTCAAGACAGTGGCTTCAAGGGTGTGTTCAGGAAAGTCAAAGTCAGATTGCAAAAGGCTGAGGAGTAAGAGGGCTATTCATGATTTTTCCTTAGAGCAGAAGTTCTTAATGTAAAAAGATTTCTGGGAGATGGAGAGTAGGAACTAAGATGGAAAAAAATGCATTTTTATTTTCTCTCATCTCTTACTGAAGTTTCACATTTTCTTCCATTACCAGTGAGGGTTAAGGAACTTCATCAGATTGATAAAGGATTCTATCACACATAGTTATATATCTACATGCAAGCACATATACACACACATACACATAAAGTTAAAGAATTCTGTCTTGGAGAAACCATGTTTTCTTTCCTCTAAGAGGTTTCATATATTGTTTAAATGTTTGATGAGATTGTCATTTCTTAAGAGTTTTACTAGCTTACTAGCTATGAAAATGATCATAAGATTGTAATTCCCAATTTCCTCTTTCTATTTTTAAGGACAAAAGCCAAACACATTTTTTTTGTCATTCAGGTTAGCTGTAAGACCAGTTTACACTTGTAGTCAGTAATTCCTCAAAATTTAGTCCTTGAGTTTGTTCAGTACTCTTTCTTAGCTTCTACCTAGTTAATGTAGATTTGTTATGCTCATCTGGCTTAAGGAATTGATCAATATCTATTCAAATCATATCATAGCATCATAAATTATATCTGAATAACTTAGAGACCATTAATTCCAGGTCCCTTATTAATGGATTGTAGAGATTTTAAAACAGGGGTCCCACCAAATTCAATTCATAAAATGTTTACTATTTACCAATGCTCATAACAGTCTTCCCAGTCCTAGAGGTATAGAGATAAAAAAATAATAGCACCTGCTGTCAAGTACCTTCCTATCTACTGAAGGGATTGAGGGGAGGGGGAAATATAATGTACACACACACATGCACACATACACACACACAGACATGCACAATTTAAAGGAAGATGTATTATTCTTAGTAATGAAAAATGGGGAATCAGAGAATGTATCATGGAAAATGAGACCTCTGACCCTTAAAGGACTATGTTTACTCAGTCACCTCTGATGAGGAAGTATATTTGGGGACAGTATTTGTGAGTGTACAGAGTTGGAAGATGGAATGTCCACATTGGAAGACAACTAGTAATTCATGTACCTCTAATGCTGATTGTGTAAAGAAGAGAAATGTGAAATAACTGGAAAGGAAGGTTTGGGAAAATGTATAGGGCCTTGAATGCAGCCAGGTGGCAGGCAGAGTATATAGTATACTGGGCCTAGAGACAGGTAGACATGAGTTCATATCCTGCCTCAGTACATTTACTAGCTATATGGTCCTGAGCAAGTCACTTGGCCATGTTTGCATGTGTTTCCTCATCTGTAAAATCAACTGGAGAAGAAAATGCCAAACCACTCCAGCATCTTTGCCAAGAAAACCCCAAATGGTGTCAGCAATAGTCAGACACACCTGAAAAATACAGTTGAATGACTGTAAGACCTTAAATATGACACTAAGGAATTTGTATTTTATTCTATTGTCAGTAGAAAGTGACTAAAGGATGCTAATCAAAGGAGTGATAGTAGATCAAAACCGTCAGAACTTTTTAAACAACTTAATTCAGCAATATCTAACTTCCCAGTACAACAAGTACATCCTGACATTCGCACTGGTCATACCCTTTCCCTGATGAGTGGTTTATGTACTTGTGTTGTAATAGGTGAAAAGTAAACCAGACCATTATAGGAAGAAATTGGTCCAAGAAAACGGAATTTAACTGGACGGGAGCTTCACTGAAGAACTGTATGATAATCAAATTTGTTAGAGAGTTAATTTTAATTAAAGGAATCCTTCACTATGATTTATTTTCAATATAAAATCAGAAATTATGGAAAGACCATTGAATGTAGGAATGCTGGGTTCCATGTAAAAGGGACAAAAAACACCAATTGCTAGCAGAGAAGTTTGTCCATAAGGAGGGACAGATGTGCTTTCCAAACACTAGAAGCTCAAGTAACTATATCTAAAATCTGACCTCAAATCAACACAGCATTGCAGTGCCTTCAAGTACGGGCATACTAATTTAAATTGAAAATAATACGATGATAATTTGAGAGGATAAATATTTGACTTGGATATTAACTTATTTGGCAGAAAAGGATCTGGCAGTTGCTTATACAAAATAATAGAGGCTGTTAAGTATTTCAGGTAGCCAGGACAAATAATATCCAGAAAATAAATTCAACAAATATGCATTAAACATCCACTATATGCAAAGTCCTTTCTTAAGCATTATGGATGTGAATATGTAAAATGATAGTTACTAACTTTTCCTAGGAGGAGAAAAGATGAGAAATGGACACAAATAACTCCAGTTCAAGTTAGAAAATGACTAAGCACATAGGAGAGACCAAATAGCAAGACCTGCAAATTTCAAAGAAGGGAACATTTTCATTGAGGAAACCGAGTAAGGTGTCCTAGATGAGGTTACCTTTTCAATTAGGTCTTTCAGGAAGGGATGAATGTTCATAGGTTTTTGCTGTTCAGTTGTTTTCAGTCTGTCTGACATTGTGACTCCATTTGGGCTTTTCTTAGAAAAAATACTGGAGTGGTTTGCCATTTCCTTCTGCAACTCACTTTACAGATGAGGAAACTGAAGCACACAAGGATAAATTATTTGCCCAGGTTCACACAGCTAGTAAGCGTCTCAGCTCAGATTTGAACTCGGGTCTTTCTGACTTCAGATTCAGCAGTCCTTCCACTGTGCAACCTAGCTGCCCCTGTTAATAGATGCAAAAGTACTAAAATTATAGCTCCTCAATTATCATTAATCATTAGCAGAACTGAATCAAACATCAAAGCTATCCTGTAATTTATTCTGACTACAAGTTGCCAGGAGTAATTCCGTCTGTGTGAGTTTAGCATCTCTCATATAGTTTTTAATCATGGCAACAATACCTAGTGAATTGTAATTCAGATAAATTACATGCGTACTGACATATGACATTAAACTAAAAAATCATAAAACTACACTATACTCATGTTCAGAAAGCTCTTGTGATAGAATCATTATCCCTTCCCCAAATGCTTTTCTTTCTTTTGTCATGTCCCTTCTCTCTCACACCTTCAACAAGAAAAATCAGTCTGATTTAGACACATGGTCTGTTTTCTCCCACAATGCTAATGTTTTAAATTTCCTTGTGCAATCAGGGTATGTGTTAGGTAGTTTCTGGATTATGTCATCCTTATTGAGGTTTATTGGAGCATACTTATCTGAAGATAGGGTTGTGAATGTGTGAAGCAATAAAATAACCTAGACATTGAAAGATAAATTACTAAATTATACTAAAGATTAGCTAAATCCTAAAAGGCAATTCTAACTTTGAGGGCTGAAATTTTTGCTAAAGTTTTGAAAAAAGCTTGAGATTCTGTATATTTCATGCAGGTGTATTTATCCCAAATATCCTACCCACAATGGACACTGGAAGTCGCTTATATATACCATTCACATGGAACCATGTCACCATGGTAAACTTCTCAGAGTGAGTAATGATGACAATTGTTTTCAACAGGTTATCGAGCATGGCAGGAAGGATCTACATGCATTTCTCCTACTTGTCATGTGACATGTCATTAAATTCATATCTGACTTTACATGACAAGACCTACACCCCTACTGCAACTGTGGGTGGGTGTGACTAACATTGCTATGTGATGTAGTTGGTCCAAAAGGTCTTTATCTTACCAACGATGTACAACAAAGAATAGTGATGTAGAGAGCAATGAGTTGCACTGATAATTACCAGCCAGCTCCCTTACCTTTCCTGTTATAAATGTTAATGATGATAGTCTTGAAATCCTGAGGCACTTCTGTGGCATTTCTATTTCCATATGTGAAATAGAGGCCAAAGAGGTTAATCAAGTTGTGTAAGAATACCTAGGAGTGGTGGATTGACCTATATGCCTTCTAACATTTATTGCTGAGGTCTATCTTTTTCTTCATCATCTCTAAGAAGCCTTCTGGTCCAGACCTGTGATTTCATCTCTGTGGGGAAATCCTTATATGGAATTTCCCTCTATCTCATAATCAATAACTTACAGTCTTAGAGAGCTGCCTAGTACCTTGAGAAGTTAAGTATATAACATGATCAGATATCTGGGATGCTTTCATGTGTCTATTGAAAATATTGAGAGCTTCTTCTTCACATGGATTTTTGGCTAGACTGGGAGAGATTCTTCTGGGAATAGTGATAGCTGTCATGCCTCCAGGAAATTTGAGAAACTCAGTCATGAAAAAGAGTAATATACCTCAGTTCTTGAGCCTGTTCACTCTGGAATTTCTAACTATTCCTAGGACCTTATCAATCTAGAACATTACTATACTGGCCCCTTTTCCAAACTGATAGATTCCTCCCAGAATTCTGTTTAGTGAGGGAACCTGACTTCATTCTTATTTTTTGTATCTATTTATTTATTTTTAGATTTCAGCATTCATATCCACAAAATTTTGAGTTACAATTTTTCTCCCCATCTCTCCCCTCCCCCCACTCTATAACACCTTACATTCTGATTGCCCCTTCCCTCAATGAACCCTCCCTTCTATCACACCCCACCCTTCCCTTATCCCTGACTTCTCTCTTTTCTTGCAGTGCAAGATTAATTTCTATACCCCATTACCTATGTTTCTTTTCCCAGTTATATATAGTAATAATTCTCAACATTCATTTCTAATACTTTGAATTCCAGCTTCTCTCCCTTCCTCCCTCCCCACCCTTCCCCACTGAGAAGGCAAGCAATTCAATACAGGCTATCTATGTGTCATTTTGCAAAAGACTTCCATGATAGTCACGTTGGGTAAGACTAACTATATTGCCCTCTATTCTACTCTATTTCTCCTTTATTCTATTCTCTCATTTGACCTTGTCCACTCCCAAAAGTGTTTACTTCTAGTTACTCCCTTCTATCATTTGCCCTCCCTTCTATCATCCACCTCACCCTACTTGTCCCCTTCTCCCCTACTTTCCTGTAGTGTAAGATAGATTTCCATACCAAATTTAGTGAACATATTAATCCCTCCTTAAGGCATATGTGAAGAGAGTAAGCTTCACTTTTCCCCTTTCCCCTTCTCCCTTTATTCCTCTACTGAACAAGATTTTTCTTATCTCTTTTATGAGTTATAGCCTGCCCCATTCCATTTCTCCCTTTCTTCTCCCAGCATTTTCCTCCCTCACCCCTTAATTTTTATTATATTTTTTTTATGGATATCATCTCTTCTCATTCAACTCAACCTGCACTCTCTGGCTAGGGGTGTGTGTGTGTGTGTGTGTGTGTGTGTGTGTGTGTGTGTGTGTGTGAGTGTGTGTATATAATCCCTCCACCTACCCAAATACTGAGAAAAGTCTCAAGAGTTACAAATATTATCTTTCCATGTAGGAATGTAAACAGTTCAGCTTTAGAAAGTCTTTTATGATTTCTCTTTCCTGTTTACTTTTTCATGCTTCTCTTGATTCTTGTGTTTGAAAGTCAAATTTTCTATTCATTTCTGGTCATTTCATCATGAACAGTTGAAAGTCCTTTATATCATTGAATGATCATTTTTTTTCCCCTGAAGTATTATAATCAGTTTTGCTAGTTAGGTGATTCTTGGTTTTAATCCCAGTTTCTTTGACTTCTGGAATATCCTATTCCAAGCCCTTGAAATTTGGCCACAATATTCCTAAGAGTTTCTCTTTTCAGGTCTCTTTCAGGAGGTGATTGATGGATTTTTTCAATATTTATTTTGCCCTCTGGTTCCAGAATATCAGAGTAGTTTTCCTTGATAATTTCATGGAAGATAATGTCTAGGCTCTTTTTTTTAAATCATGGCTTTCAGGTAGTCTCGTAAGTTTTAAATTGTCTCTCCTGGATCTATATTCCAGGTCAGTTGTTTTTTCCAATGAGATGATTCATATTATCTTCTATTTTTTCAAACTTTTGGTTTTGTTTTCTAACTTCTTGGTTAACCTCACGGTCATTAGCTTCTTTGAACTTGATTCTCTCCTTTAAAGAACTATTTTGTTCAGTGAAGTTTTGAACCTTCTCCATTTGATTAATTCTGCTTTTTAAAGCCTCCTTCTCCTCACTGGCTTTTTGGACCTCTTTTTCCAGTTGAGTTAACCTCTTTTAAAGGTGTTATTTTTCTCAGCATTTTTTTTTTTTTGATTCTCCTTTAGCAGGCTGCTGATATGCTTTTCAAGCTCTTCTATGGCCTGAGCCCATTTCATATTCATTTTGGAGGTACTGGAGGCAGAGGGCTTGACTTCTGACAGTATGCCTTGTTCTTCCTCATCCTAAAGGATGGAAGGAGACACCTGTTTACCAAAAAAGTAATTGTCTATGGTCTTATGTTTTTTCCCCTTTTTCCGGGCATTTTCCCAGTTACTTGACTTCTGAATCCTTTGTCAAGAGGAAGGTCCTAGTGCTTCTCCTCTCCCCAGTACCATGCTCAAGGCTGAGATTCAGATCAGCTGCTCAATTCTGCCAAAGGCTTTAAGCTGAGCTGCCTGGACAATGGACCCAGGCTGCTTCCATGTAGCAACCTGCTGGGGGAATCCTCTTCCCCTCTCTCCCAGCTGGAAAAGCCCTCCCACACTGACCTTTGGAGCTTTCTTTGTGAGATCCTCACTTCTGGAAATTCTGCCCTGGAAGTCTGTTCAGTGCAGCATGACCAGGGCTGGGCTTCACTCTGCTCTATGTCCCATGAGATAGACCTTTCCTGTCAGCCTTCCAGGTTACCTTTGGCTGGAAACCTCTTTTACTCCATTGTTCTGTGGCTTCTGCTGCTCTATAATTTATTGAGAGTCATTTTTTACAGGTGTTTTTTGGGCTGTGATGGAAGCGCTAGAGTAAATGCTTCTTTCTACTCTGCCATCTTGGCTCTGCCCCCTGACTTCATTCACCTGTTTACTCTCCCCATCCCAACTTGGAGAGTCCTCAATCTTCCCTCCAATTAGAAATTAGACTACCTAATTTTGAATCTTGGTTTATATCCTTTTGTTTACTTTTAATGCATAAAAGTCTGTTTTCTCCTGTATTTGGGGTCCATTGCCAAGCTGAAAAGATTTGATCTAGATTTGTTAAGTAATTGATTTGCATTGCTTTACGAATCAATATGCTCAGAAGCTCAAATTTTTGTTTCATTGGTTATTTTGCATTTCACTCATTTCACATTAGAAATTCAGTTTGGTTGGATCATAAAATAGTTAAAAGGGAGTAATATATAATAAAGCTACAAAGGTAGCATGAGGTCATCTTGTAAAGGATTTTAAGTGCCTAAAAGAGAAGTTTACATTTGCTCACAGAGCAAGGAATCTTACATTCTTTTGTTTCATGGACCTTTTTGGTAGTCTAGTATAACTTACGGGCAACTAGGTAGCACAGTGGATAGAGCACTGGCCTGCAAATCAAGAAGATTCATCTTCATGAATTTCAGTCTAGGCTCAGACACTTACTAGCTATATAACCTGGACAAATCACTCAACTCTGTTTGCCTCTATTCATCATCTGTAAAATGAGCTAGGGAAGGAAACACCAAATCACTCCATATCTTTGCCAGCATATAAACTCTGGTCTTTTTTATTACAAAGTCAGTTTTGTATCAGCTATGTCATGCATCCTCTCACAGAAAAGGATTACCAAACAAAACACAACAGAATATATATATTGATCAAGGTCACATGGTCATATCCCATGTGGTCACTCTAGTTAGCTATTGAAGACAAAGGAAACCTCATGGTGACTTGTGGAAAAGTCCAACTTGATTGATCTTTATTGTTAGTATAATTTTAGATCATGAGTAGAAAGGTGGCATAGAAATTTTGCTTGTTTTCAAGAATATTTTGACAGGATGGAAATGGAAGGTTGTTTTGAGAGTAGTTGTCTAATATTAATTAGAGGGGAGAAAAAAGGCAGGACATATTATTTGAATACAAGGAGGGAAGTGAAATTGTTCCTATGTAGGAGAGATGGAGAGCAGAACATAAAAAAAGCAAAAGAATATTTCAACAAAATGACAAGTTTTCAAGTATTGGGGTTTATAATGAGGAAAATAGAGTTGAGCAAAAATAAACCTAGAAAGGATGAAGACAATTTCCTAAGATATTGAATACATAAAACATAAGCATGTTATTTATATTGCATTATTAATTTTGAAATTGAGGGTCTATTATTGCTCTGCTTGTCAGAAACACTATTTGTCATCCTCTACTTCCCAGATAGAATAATGTTGTATTCAAAACAAGACCAGATATTATTCCATTGTCAATAGTAACCAGGTAAAAAATGCAAGAGACAAATCAAGTAGAAAAGCAAAAGCTATGTGGGGAAACAAGTTAGCATGACTTTATGGCTATAAACATGCCAGCAAGGTTGGTTTTGAGGGGAAAAACATACTTAAACAAATTTAAGACAAAATATGATTTCAGTAATTCCCTTAAGTAATTCAGCCATGTGCTATCAGCTACTGGTAATGGATTCTGTTCCAGAGGTATAATTTATTCTCATTGTGCTCACAAAAGACAAGATACTATTCGCCACAGAAAGATACAAAAGAATCCTATCTTATTAACTGTATTGCCGCATTTGCAACACATATCTCATGAGCTACATATTAAATGATGAGAGGCTATTTATCTTTTAAACACAGAAAAGAAAATGGCTGAATCATTTCTCATTTTTTCCAAAAGATATACAATATATTTTTGTCTACATTCCAATTTCAGAGCTTCAAACTTCTGATACTTTTATCTAGTTGAAGCAGTAGGGAAAAAATAAATAATACTTTTTTCCCCTGAAGGTGAAATTTAATAACAATGAAAGTCATTGATAAAAATTGAATTATTAGTTTCCTAAAAAAACAGTCAGTTAAGTATTAGAGTGTTTGGGGAGTGCATTTATGTGTGCAGGTGTGTGTGTACATGTGTGTGTGTGTGTGTGTGTGTATGTGTGTGTGTGTACGTGTGTGTGGAGACCTGGGTTTTCATTCTTTTAGGAAATTTCTGGCATGCACCCTCCCTCTACCAAAACAGTCAAGCAACTTCCATGCAATTGACAGCCTTAAAGAGTTTGAGGAAACCATGATGCCATAGATAGAGTATTGACTTTAGCGTCAAAGTAATGAATTAATTTTAAATCTCACATCATTTGTTTACTCTCCAGGTGAGCATCAGTAAGTCATTTTATTTATGTAGGGACAGATTAGTGATCCTTAGAGTATTATAATTGAAAAAGCTTTCCAGTAAAAAAAAAAATAGAACATGGTCTCAAATATATGTATATTTGCTAATGAAGTATATATACATATATAGCTATTATATGACTGTCATGTTATACTATTAGCATATGAATATATCAAAACATAAAATGTAAATATCAATAACATGATTAAATAAAATTAAATTGATGATATTTTAAAATTTTGCTACTAACATTTAGACAACGTAGAACACTGGAAAGCATACTGCCTTTGAAATTATTATAAATCCAGCCTCATATTCTGACTCTCACACCTGCTACATGTGTGTATCCAAGCGTGTGACCACAGACTAGTATTTAACCTCCTTGTGCATCAGTTTTCTCCTTTCTTGAAAATAAGGGTATTGGACCAGGTGGCCACTGAGATTCGTTCCAACTGTACATCCATAATCCTACCTTCTCAAGGCACAATATAACCTTGAGGTGAGGTTCATTATTAATGATGGTGGACATAAACATATATTTCAATTATC
Organism: Bettongia penicillata ogilbyi; assembly: GCA_023548195.1. Taxonomy (NCBI): domain Eukaryota; kingdom Metazoa; phylum Chordata; class Mammalia; order Diprotodontia; family Potoroidae; genus Bettongia; species Bettongia penicillata. Next base: position 184,298 of record JAJHZJ010000233.1, read on the forward strand.
ATTCAACAAATAACAATTAATCTAGCAATCAATGAGCATTTTTAAATACCTACTAAGTGTCAGTCACTGTGCTGAGCACTAGGCATACATAGAAAAGAGAAGATAATATCTATCCTCAAGGAACTTACAATCCAATGCTATGCAAGTTATGCAAGATCATAAGGAAGATATGAAAATAAATAATATCTGTTTCCTATAATCAAAGAATCTATACTGTAGTGGAGATGTTAAGGGATGAAGATTTTAACTATAATGTACATAAATGGTGAATGATGAATAAGAGAAAAATACTACAGCTTTGGATGAAGGTGAGATCCCTGCTGGTTAGGAAAATTTTGGAAGGCTTTATGGAAATGTCATGTGAAATGGCATTCATTCATTGAAGGGCTGGTAGAAATTGTCAGCGGTTGGGATAGATGGATAAGGTCTTTCAGCCACAATATGAACAAATTCATGCAGAGAGGGAAGTATGAGCTATGTTCACATTAGATAGTCCTGATTGGCTAGATCTTTGAACAGCAAGAATCACATTACCATAAAGCCATCTTGAGGGATTATTTTCTTTACTCCTCTTCAGTAAGGACTATCAACTACCATTCCTCTCAAGCAGAACAGTTTTTGTTTAGTCAGTCATCCTGTCTGTCCATTTATTAATTCACTCCCTTAATTCATGGGTGACTACAATGATATATATCTTAAATGTGAAAATGAGTAGTATTTTATCCAAACAAGGTAACTTGTCAAAAGAAAAAGATTGGGGACAATGCTAAAAAAAAGAGAGAAAACCATGATTCATCATTCTCTGGGAGAAATAGGTATCTCATTGGACTATTTCAGCAGAAATAGGAAAAAAAAATTAACTTTTTCTATTTAGACAAAGTTGCACCAATTAAAAGGATTACTTTTTTTATTGTAATTCTCATCTTTTATCTATTTTATCACTTTAGAGCAACTAATTCTTTCAAAACCTCATAGAAAATAGGTCCAGAGAATCATAAGAATAGACATGATATGTAAAAGAACATACATTCCAGGATATGAGCCTCTTCATATCATCTGTTTTGTAACCTGTTAATTATAGATATAACTAAAGTCTCAGAACACTTTAAATGAGTGCTATTATATCCTCAATTGCTTAGTGTTGAAGTTCAAAGTTTTTCTAACATTTAAAGCAAAATGCATTTCAAACTAAACATAGTATCAATCAGTTTCATTGGAAATCATTAGAAAAGGAAAATAACAAATGATGGGCAAGATATGATGGTGCCCATGCTTATTCACCTAAATTACATTTTTCAGATTTGTATTTCTGTAAAAAAGAGTGGCACTTTAATTACCTAGAGGTGACTTTTCCAGAAAATTCAACTGCATAGCTGAAAGTAAGGATGTAAACCAGAAAACCTTTGAATATATACACTCCAGAAAGGAAAATGAAAAGAAAAGCAGTTAGTGAAGTTTAAAAAGCTTAGTAATTTTTAGCTTAGGGGCATTAGAGCCTGGCTAAATAAATATTGTGTGTGAAAATATTTTAAAAACAAAAATAATGCTACCTAAATGTAAGATATTGTTGTTTCTTTGGTAAGATCAAGTTCATTTTGCTTCTGACAATTGCCTTCTTTTATATTTATTTATAATATATTTATATATTGACAAATTTATTTATACATATATAATAATATGTAATATATAATACATAATTTATACATATATAATACACAATTAATTATATAATTAATATAAATATATATTTATAAATAAATTTATTTGTTTTATGGGTTTGATTAAGGCTTTGTAGTCATCCAATTACTGTTAAATTATCTTTCCTTCCTATTTTCTAAGTAAGTTGTTTTTCCTATGAGATATTTCACATTTTCTTCTCTTTTTTCCATTCTTTTGACTTTGTTTTATTTATTTTTTCTTTATGTCTTATGGACTAATGTCTCATTAGCTTCCATTTACCTAAGTCTGATTTTTAAGGAATTATTTTCTTCAGGGAGGTTTTCTACCTGTTTTAATGGAAATTCTGAGACAAAAAGTTCCAAGTACAGTCAATTTACTAGTAAGGCCAGTAGTAATCAATAAATGATCTCTCTCATTGATGACATTCTCACAGTTAAGGATGATAAGTGATTAACAGGATGACAGAACAAAAACTTGTGCAACAAAAATGTCTTTTTATTAGAACTTTAATGAGTAGGACAAATGTCATCCCACTTCTTCTCCATTGTAACACTGAGAGATGAGATCAATTCTTATGTGATGGGATTAACCTGAAGGCAGAGAGACGTGTTACAAATGTTTTAAATTGTTGAGACTGACAAATAGTTTAGTTTGATGAGATTGATCTTTAGTTTAATGTGGTTTCTCTAGAAAGTGGGTGACCGTAAAGTTATAAGGGTTATAGGTAAAGTTATAAAGTTATAAGGTAAATGTAAGGATAGAATTACATATCACCAGGGAAGAATCAGGACCCAAATATCTAGAGGTCACTTCAGTGGTTTTGCAGGAGTAAGAATTTTAGGCACATAAAACAAAGGAGAATAGTAAATCTACGCTAGCTTAAGTATTAACAAAATTGGATTAAACATCAGTTCTCAATTTCACCTATACCTTTTCATTTGGCCAATTTTGCTTTTTAAAGAGTTATTTTCCTCTGTGATTTCATGTACCTCTTTTTTCCATTTGGTCAATTCTGTTTTTGAGGTGTTATTTTCTTCAGTTTTGTGTGTGTGTGTCATTTTTTTTTTTTTTTTACCAATCTTCTAATTATTTTTTCATAATTTTTCTTCTTTGCTTTTATTTCTTTGGTAATTTTTTTCTTCTATCACTCATATTTGATTTTGAAAATCATTTTTGACTCTTCCAGGAATTTTTGTTGGGCTTATGTCAAATCCCCACTTTTTTCATTGATGTTTTGCTTGTAATTGTTTTGATATCGTCTTATTATAAGTTCCAGTCTTGGCACAGTCTTGGCATGGTAGAAGGCCTGTAGCTGAGAAGACTCATCTTCCTGAGTCAAATCCGACTTCAGGCATTTACTAGCTATACAAGTCTGGTCAAGCCACTTAACTCAGTTTGCCTCAGTTTTTCATTTGTAAAATGAGTTGGAGAAGGAAATGACAAACCGCTGTGGTATCTTTGCCAGTAAAACCCCAAATGGGTTCATGAAGACTTAGACATGACTAACATTGCACGCAACAACAACAGTAACAACTCAACTATGACCCAGAAGTGGGTCTAGGTAATTGAGCTGCCAAACAGAGTCTGGTCCTCAGTCAGTGCTAGAGCAGGCATCCCCTGTTCTAGTCTCTTTCTGACCACTTGCCAGGCTTCCTACCTCTCTCTGACTTGAATGCTCTTGAAGGTTTAGCTGCCTTTTGCTGCCACTGCCTGGTCCTCCCACTGGGTTTTCCTGCACATGGATTCTGGATCAGCCTCGCCCCCTGTGTCACAGATCTCTCTTTCCAAATTCCTCATTTGTCATGGGCTATATGAATGTCTCATTCTTTTCTTTTCTTGTCTCTGGCACTCCAGAATTCAATATTTGGCGTTATTTTGAAGTTGTTCAGAGGAGAATATTGGGAGGGCTCAGCTGAGTTCTTTCTCTATTCTGTCATATTTGTTCTGCCCCATTCAGTTATTATTGAATACACTACCTGTATACAATTTATATTTTGATTACCATAAACCAGGGGTGGGAAACCTGTGGCCTCAAGGTCACATGTGGCCCTCTAGATTCTCAGGTTCCATCCTTTGACTGAATCCAAGCTCCACAGAAACAAATCTCCTTAATAAATTTATTCTAAAAAATTTGGATTCAGTCAAAAGGCCAAATACAAGGACCTGAAAGGTCACATGTGACCTTGAGACTGTAGGTTCTCTATTCCTGCCCTTAATACTTTTACCCAATTCCATGATCATGTCTTATTAATATTATACTGCAAATAGTTTAAAAATTCTGAAATATAGTGAGAACATTAGTACAGTTGATGTTTACATAAAAAAGAAAAATACTTTAAAAGCATACCAACAAAACAATAATGCCATGAAAAATTGACATTGTATATGGTATTTTTCAGATAGTTTAATTCTGTTATGAATCTCCCTAGTCCTAAACTCATTATCATATTTCCTGTGTAGAAGTACTTAGCCTAATGGCTAAGTAAAAAAAAGAAAATCTCCCCAAAACATTGTCTTATTTACTTGATGTACATTGATGAAATTAAGTAATGTGCTTCTTTCAAAAAGTATATTAAACAGCTTCATTTCATGAAGACTTGCTTCAGTGATAACAATGTTATATGTACGCAATAAATGGAAAACTAATGTATACTATTAAAAACAGAATAAAAGCTTTTAGTCTGAATCTGGATGTTACTTAGGAGCGAGAGATGAAATAATGCTTCTAAAGATATTGGTCAGTTATCAAGGACAAAACAGGATCTACACATGTGAAAACAAAATAGTGACATCCTGAAATTAAAAATTATTGGGAAGAACACCTTTAGAACAATTATAACCTTCCTAATATTAGTCAATGTAATATGAATAACTACAGATGTAGGAAGTGGTCAAACAACTCATAGGATATTAACAGATCACACGTTCTATGGCATCAAAGAGTCATTAATATTTGCTCATTTAAAATGTGAAAAAACATTTATAAATACTCTCAGAGTGAACCAGCTCTTTGGTACAATAGAGAGAGTACTGGCCTTAGAGTGAATGAGATTTGAATTCAAACCCAATCCCAGACACTTACTGTGTGACCCTGGGCAAGTCACAACTTCTGTTTACCTCAGTTACCCAACTATAAAATGGAGATAACGATAGAACCTACCTGTCAAGGTTATTATGAGGGTCAAAGGAGATGATATTTATAAAGTGCTCAGCACAGTACCTGACCCATAGTAGGTGCTATATGAATGTACATTATTATGGTTATTAATAATAATGATGATGAACAGTTTAAAAACCTCTAGAAATGTTTCTAGTATCAAAAGACATTACATCAAAGAATGGATGTGTAAAAGCTGACGATAGGTATTTGCTATTTGACCTATTTGAGGTGGCCATTGTCGGTTTACCAATAGATGAATTGTATAAAGAAACTCAAATCCAACAATGGAACCATGTATGATGCCCATATGATGTCTATTAAAAATATATTGGAAAAGAATGTTAAAAAATTGACTGAGTAATGCAGACTCGTTTTGAAATAAATGAACACATTTATGATAGCAATATAGAACCAAGCCATTGCTACCATAAATAAAAGAAAGATCATCATTAAAAAGTACCAAAATTTGTGATAACCCAAGGTCACAAAGATTACAAGTTACAGAGCTGAAATTTCAACCAGAAATCTGGATGTGAAATCAGAGAATCCTGATTTGAATTTTGGTTTTGCAATCTGCTGCTTGTGATTTTGAGAAACCTACTTAACCTGTCTCAACCTTAGTTACTTTGTGTGTAAAGAAAAAGTTTTATGCTAGATGACTTCTAAAACCCCTACTATTTCCACATCAGGGAGTCAAGAAAATTTAGATTTAAATCTTTTCTGTGACATTTACTATCTATGTCATTATGGGCATTATATAATTTCCCTGAACCTCATGTTCTTCATCTCTACAATGGAGCTGATAATAATTCCTGTATTACTGCCTCAGAGAGATTGAACTGAGATCATGTCATTTTGGCTTGTTAGTTGTCCTAAATCAGTAAAGAGTCAGAGACTAGTATTTCTCCCTATCTTTGAAGGAGAGGGAACTAATGGGAGATTAGAACTCAGTAATGGAGTTTACTCCCTGGAGTTTAAATGTTATGGATCTATAGGAAGGAAAGAGAGAGTAGAGAGGAGGGAGGAAATGAAATTTCTTAGTATGAAACAGCAGAATGGGAAGCAGCAGCAAAATAAACAGTTCTCTCATTCCAGTGAAAACTAAGAGGGATAGTAGTAGGGTTTCTAACTTAGGTAGCTGGATCTATGAGAGGGGAATGTGGGGGGAATAAATAGTCAAAAAGGAACTTAGTATGTTGCTGCCCCTCCACAGGTTTTAGTCTCCTTCCATTTCTGGAGGGACCCTACCCTCCTTCCTCCATTTTGTCTGTGAACATAACAACTCCTACCAAACAGTTGCTGGCCATAAAACAGTCTGGCAACTGTAGTTCTTACTACTTTAGGAGGAGAAAAAAATGAGCTAAGCCCCCAAATAGAGCAGAAGTTTTCACAGACTTATGATGAGTTGTGTGGCACTCTTGAGGAGAAAAAGAGAAGGAAGAGGTGACACATCCCACAGGAGTGGCATGAGACCAGAGTAGCAGCTGGTGCCAACCATGTTTTCAGTTCCCTTTTCTTAGATCAGAAGAGATCAACTTCATCTGAATGGACAAGTTAGGAGGTATGGAGTTTTCACCCTGTAGCATCGGGGAAGAAAGTAACAAGCCCTTAGAGAGAGAACTAATGGGGCTGGTTTCTTTCCTCTTCCAGCCTTACTTTTGTTTGTGATTTTCCTAACTTTATTCTGTTAAAGAATACATTTCCAAGATTTTATATTTTTTTTCTCATAAACACCTGTGATGTTCACTACTATTATGGTGCAATGTCCCTTTATCTGTAGCCTGTATAATAGGATCCCCATAGTACAAGACTGGAAGCTCAATACTATTTTAAGAATACTATTCTTAAAAGTTTTGTTTTCTACTTGGTTTAATAAGTATGAATCATTTCATAATTTGTCTTCTATGTGCAGAATTATTATGAATTTTTCATAAATCTAGCATATAGATAAAAGTACAAATGACAGTATTTTCTCTCTTCCTTCTTTAGAGACTGCAATCTACAGATAGAAAGGGGAAACTCCATTCTCCAGAGTCTTCATCTTTAGAGAGCTTCTTCACTTCCTAATTTGGGAATTAATCAAATTCCCAGGGACTTTAGCAATTTAGACCCTTTATCAAGCCTTGCTGAAATGTGGCATGTGTAAATCCTTGTGCAAACTTTAAAGCATTGTCATCCATCTCACACATTCTGTCTCCTCCATCCATCCAAGACTTTGGATGCCTAACTTCCCCACATACCCGCTCCTGCCCCCCCCATCTCCCCCACTTAGGGGCAGTATGTGGGAATCATAACATCATAGATCTAGAGCTCAAAGGTACTCAAGGGACAATCTGGTTCAATTCCTTCATTTTTACATATGAAAAACTTAGGCCTACAGAGGTCAAGTCCAGGTAGTAAGTAGCAGAGATGACTCCATTTCCAGTCATCTTTACGCTCTATTACCTTGCACTGAGTCCAATGCAGACTATATATTTGAGGGGCAATATGTCAAATATTTGATAATGGACTAGAATATAAATGTCAAAAAAATATAAAATTAATAAAAACACCATTTTTTTTGTTTTGTTTAAATACAATCCTATTTTCTCTCTTTACTGTGTATTCTGAGGCTTTATTAACCAAGGATTGCTACACAACATGGGAAAATGTGGAAGTTCTTTATCTTCATAGTTCAAATGGTGGAGCTGTCTCCTCTTAGAAAGAAAATTAGGTATATAGCCAAACTCCCTAATGAAATAGGTCTTATTTTCATTTAGATGCCTAATATTGTTTATGCAAAATTTGAACCCAGAGCATATTGATTTAAACTCAATTCCGTTCAATAATTCTTGAAGCAAGAGATTGTTCAGGTTGGTCTGAGGTGAAAAGAATTACCCTAGAATTGCCCCTATGCTCAGTCAGCAAAACCAAGAGTTAGGAATGAAATATTTTCTCCACTTGTGTCAATGATATCTTCAGCTGGAAGTGGAGATTAATTCTGAATCATTCAACTTCCCTTGCTGAAACATCTTTCCATTTGTGTTTTGAGGCACTATTTCCTAGTATCTCTGGGCAACTTACAGCTCCATATCTGATCCCACCTATGCATACACACACACACACACACACACGCACACACACACACACACATGCTCTGAAGTCTTGTAACAGATGTATATATGCTTATTTTATTCACTGAAATTTTCATTAAAATGTCAGATTGATCCATTTTCTTTTGAATTGTTACATTCCAGTTTAGTCCCTGATCATTTTAATTTTGAGACATCCAATTCTATTCTATTTTGCAATAAATTATAATGAATGTTTTGCACACAGTTTAAAAAATTCTACCTTACCAAAGTCTTGTAAATTATCTGTTGTTAAGTAGGTTGCTGAATAAAAAAAGTAGATAATCATGCCATTCAGTATTCTTCTATCCTAATCTTTGAGCATTTGTCTTTTGGCAATGTTACTGTTTCATTGGACACACCACCACCAACAAAAAGAGAATTATGAATCAAGAAACATTTATCAAATGCCTATATTGTGCCTGACACTGTGCTATGTGATATATTCTTCCCCTCTTGCTCAATATCATCATTCAATATGAAAATGGTTATAATAATTTGTGGGTAGACTAAATGCGTCTTAAATGAGTGAAACATAGGCACTGTATACGTCATTGCAGCTTCAGTCTGATTAATATCCATACAGTAGCATAACCATAGCACAAAATTTATTCCATTTGCAAATCTATATTGTGAACTTAAAGAATCATTGTTATGAAATGGACTCTGAATTCAATGCCTTTTTTCTACTCAGAAACAGATAAAATGACTTCCTCCCCACCCTCTATTAATTGATCCCTATGTTCTTACAACAAAAAAATCACTTTTTTTTTTTATTTAAAGAGGAGCCAGAATAGGACTGGAAAAGAATCCCATCTTGCATTATTATACTATTTAGCAGTAAAAGTTAAGACAAAAATTACAGTTTAAAAAATTCAGAGATGTTTTCTATTAAAGAATGGTTCACAATAGGTGTTAAATGCTCTGGGCTGTCTCTGCTAAGGAAAAACTATGGCATATCCATGAAACTCAGTTTAATGTGATTTTCTTGCTGAGAGTTTCTCCTACTTCCTCACAGATTATTGTTGCTACAGGCAGGAAGAGACTTTCTCACCATTATATTTTATGATTATATTCTGTATTTTTATGTCCCTGAATTCTAATGTTAGCTTTGTTTAAAAGCTCAATATGTATAAATGTACATGTGTATGTGCACTTTAACTCATAGAAATAAACATTCCCTTCCTTTGTTTTTCTTTTAAAATCTTCTTCAGTTCATAATCACCTTCTGATATCTCCAAATAAACTTGTGTCTATTTTGGTCATATGTTGTATCTTCCGTTAAATCCTGGGCTCCTTGAGTCAGAGACTCTTTTTACCTTTCTTAATATCTCCATTGTTTAGCACAGTGCCTATCCCATAATAAGTTTCTCAATATTCATTTCTCAATATTCCTCTTCTTTCTTTTTCTGCTCAAAGACCTATCCCTTATAATAAACAATAAAAAGCTGGGAAAACAAGACTTCACTAAATCCAATCAATAAATGAGTCAATTTCGACAGTATTTTATGTAGTCCACTTCTAGTTCCCCACTTTCGTAAAAAAAAAAAGGAGTGAAGTACATATTTATTTCTCTTCTTTGGTGCCAAGTTGGTAATTATAATCATGGGGTACTCAATTTCATTTGTGATTGCTCTTTCAATTTACATTGTTATAATCATTGTGTATAAAGTTTCATTATTCTGTTTGCTTCGCTTTGAATTACTTCATGTAAGTTTTCCCTTGCTTTCTGGTATTCTTCATATTATTATTTTTTCTTACAGCACACTTATTATTCCATTGTATCCATACACTATACCTTGTTCAGGAATTCACCAACAAGGGACATCTACTTTTTTACCAGTTCATTGCTACAAAGTGTTCCTACAAATATATTTTTGCATGTTGGAATATCTACTTTTGAGCTCCTTGGATTATATGTCTAGGAGTGACAATTTTAGGTCACAGGGCAGAGATGTTTTCACCACTTTGTCTTCATAATTACAGATTACTTTCTAAAAACATTTGGCCAATTTATAGCCTTAAATGCCTTTTATTAGTGTACCTAGTTTTCTTCAACTTGTCTAACACAAACTATTCCCACCTGTTATCAATTTTGCCAGTTGGCTCTATGGGAAGTTAAACTTTAGATTTATTTTCATTTGAATTGACTTCAGTATTAGTGATTTGAGCAATCTTGCTTATAACTATTACTATATTAGAGTTCTTTTTAAAAACTGTTTGTTCATATCCAATAAATAATTATCCTTTGCCAGATTGGACAATCAGGAGAGACATTTTGACCTGCTGTGACCTTATCCTACTACAATGCCTTGCATGATCTGGCATAACAGACATACTTTACTTTGCTCTCTGAGTGAACTCAAAATGCCCCTTCCTTTGTCAGCAACTACAAGGTCAAATGAAGCTGATAAGGAGTATTCTTCTGTTTATTAGTACCAAGGACAGTATCTTAAAGAATGGGACTTTTTAAATCTTAGTATTCTTGAGACATGTTATATGGTGTTATATCATGTCATGTTAATGATAGAAGAAACACAGACATCCTGGGTTTACCATTTCAACTGACACTTTGACATTTTCCTATCTTATTGTATTTATAATTTATCTACTTAAGAAATTTCTTTTTCAAATTATGGTTGACACATGGAGACTATAATTTTGTGTGACATAGGCATCCTGAGCCAGACAGGGAGGGAGGGGTGAGAGGAGATTGCTCTGAAGATATAAAGTCCCCTTTGTCTGTCCATCCATTGTCTACAGTGAACCCCATGTGTATACCTACAGGCATGTGCTATAAGCTTTGAGAGAAATAAATACATGCAGCCTAATTTTGTTTGTCTTTCTTAGAACAAACTTTCTTAGAAAAAACTCAGAAACTTAGAACAAACTTAGAACAAATATATAAAGACCTTATATATTTACTTTAGTTCCCTTATATTTTAGATAAAAGACTTATAGATATTTAATGCAAATGCTTTCCCAATATTCCCTTCTTTATCCTAACTGTGTTGATTTTGTTACAGTTTTTCACTTTCATATCATTGAAATAATCTCTTTACTCTCTTCTAACTGCTCTGACTTGTTTAAAATTTTCTCTAAGACATACTTCTGAAAGGTGCGCGATCTAGCTTTTTTCCCCTAATTTTTGTGACATAATATTTTATATTTAAGTCATATCCATTTTGAACTTGTTGTTTATAATGTGATTTACTGGTCTAGTTTTAATTTCTGCTAGCTTTCTTTGTGTGTTTTCTAGAAATCATTGACAAATTGGGAACATATTTCTTTTTTCCTTAGTGGAATCTGCCAATTGTTATCTATCCAAAGTGCGTCCTGAGGCATGGTAAAGAAATGTAATTAAAATAAGCGTCAGCATATTTACACGAGGAGATGTATATGCCTGTTTATAGAGTTATTTTTGAGAACACAGAATAGTCATAGAATTTAAGAATTTGTTCAGACCTCAGTAGTTAGGTATATCAACCTATAACCAAACTGGAAAAAAAAAGTTGCCTGTGAAATACACTTATGGTTAGGTAGCCTTTGTTTGAAGATGGTTAATGAGGTTGAACCTGCCACCGGTGGCTTATCCAGGTAGTTGCAATTTTGAAAGCTCTAAAATTTCCTTCTAGCACATTCACAACTGCCTTTTTTTAACTTACATCAGCTGTTTTTATTTATTTTTTGCTTTGTTTTGTTTTTTAGCTCTTCCCTTGGGAGTCAAGCATTGCAAGTCTAATCAGCCATGTGGAAAGTACATTTGACTTGGAGTCAGGAATACATGAGTTTGAATGTGGCCTCAAAATTTTACTCATTGTGTGATCCCAAACAAGTCTTTTAACTTCTGTCTGCCTCAGTTTCCTTGACTATAAAATTGGAATAATAACAGTGCCTACCCCACAGAGTTATTTTGATAACAAAAGTCAATATTTATAAAGCATTTAGCTTACTTCCTGGCACATGTTATTATTGTTCACTTATTTAGTCTTGTCCCACTTCTTCATGATCCCTAGACCATACTACATGTATGTCATTACTGGCAGAGATCCTGGAATGGTTTTCCATTTCCTTCTCCAGGAGATTAAAGCAAACGGAAGTTATGGAACTAACCCAGAGTCATACAGTTATAGTAAGCGTCTGATGTGGGATTTGAACTCAAGTCTTTCTGACTCCATGTTCAGCATGTTATCCACTGAGTCATCCAACTTTCCTTCCCTGGCATATAGGAGGTGTTTAACAAATGAATACTCCCTTCCTTCTTCGATATGACAACCCTTCAAATTCTTGAAAACAACTATCATGTTCACTCTACATATTCTTTTCTCCAGATTACTCATCCCCAGTTCCTTCATTTGGTATTTTGATTCAATATTTTATTTTCCTCCAATTACATATAAAATTGATATTTTTTTTATTTTTAGAGTTGAAAATTCTCCATCCCTCCCTCTCTTCCTAGAGAAGGCAAGCAATTTGGTATAGATTATACATGTGTACTTATGCAAAACATATTTCCATGTAAGTCATGTTGTAGAAAAAAACAGACAAAATTCACAAGAAAAATAAAGAAAACTAATGTTTTAATCTGCATTCAAATTCCAACAGTTCTTTATTTGGTGATAGATAACATTTTTGATTGTAAGTCCTTCAAGAATTGTGTTGCATCCTTGTATTGCTAAGAATAGCTATGTCATTCACAGTTGATGATAATATAATATTACTGTTACTGTATAAAACATTCTCTATATTCTGATCATTCTGCTCATTTTACTTGCATCAGTTCATGCAAATTTTTCCAGATTTTTTTCTGAAAGTATCCTGCTTGTCATTTCTTATAGCTCATTAGTATTCCATCACAATAGTATGCAACAACGTGTTCAACCATTCCTTAGTTGAAGAATGTACTCTCAATTACCAGTGCTATAGATAGTTTTATACAAACAGGTATTTTTCATGTTAGTTATTTTGGAGGGGATATAGATCTAGTGGTACTGTTGTTGGGTCAGAAAACATGCATGATTTTATAACCCTTTGGGCACAGTTCCAAATTGCTCTCTAAAGTGGTTGAATAAGTACACAACTTCACCAGTAGTGCAGTAATATTTTAATTGTCCCATATCTTCTCCAATATTTGCTATTTTCCTTTTCTGTAATACTAACCAATCTGATAGATGTGGGGTGGTACCTCAGAATTGTTTTAATTTGCATTTTTTGAATTAATAGTGATTTAGAGAATTTTATATAAATAAAGATAGTTTTGATTACTTTGTCTGAAAACTACCTGTTCTTATCTTTTGATCATTTATCAAATGGGAAATGGCTTTTCTACTATTTTTCCTTTCACCTTTTCCATTCTCAAAAGTGTTTTGTGCTGACTTTTATCTCCCCCAGTCCACTATCTCTCCTATCATCATCCCCTGCTTTTCTTATCCTCTTCCCCTCTTACTTTCCATTACAAGCTAGGAATAGGAATGATGGAGTTGGGAAAAGCAACTTCTATGCCCCATATTCTTGATTTAATAGACTAGCAACATTATTGAAGGATAAAAATTTGTTAGGGCATAATTTGTTTATGTGGAAACCATATTCATTTTTAGAGACTGAGTTCCCTTCAAGTGTTTGCAAATTATGCATTATCTTTCTTTAGACACTTTTCCAGTTAAGAAAGTTAAGTGGTGCCAATGTAGGGGTGGGCAGAGCCAAGATGGTGGAATAGAAGCAGAGATCTGCTACAACTCTCCCCTCAAACCACTCAACAAACCTGTAAAAATGACTCTAAACAAATTCTAGAGCAGCAGAAGTCACAAAATGACTTACTGAAGCAAATTTCCAGCCTAATAGCTGGGAGCAGTGGTGGATTTTTGACTTCTCAACACATAAAAGCTAAAGACAGCTTCAAAGATCAATAAGAAGGGTCTCTCACTTGGCTGAGAGGGGAACATGGTCCAAGCCCAGCCCCATCCTGAGCCCCAGGGCTGCTGCAACCACTGCTGAAGCAGAGGCTGCTTCTGGAGCCCTTCACTTAATAAAGCTCAAAAAGTCAAGTAATTGGCTGGAAAAATGAGCAAATGTGGGAAAAGAAACACTGTAGATTCTTACTTCCTAGGTGAAGAGGTACTTTCTTACACCTCTGTTGACAATGAAGATCAAAACATACAGCCAGAAAAAGACAACAAAGCCAAAGTTCCTGCATCAAAAGCCTCTATGAAAAATATGAATTGGTCTCAGCCTAATGAAGAACTCAAAAATGATTTTGAAAATCAAGTCAAAGAAGTAGTGGAAAAATTAGAAAGAGAAATGTGAGCAATGCAAGAAAATCATGAAAAACTAATCAGCAACTTCCTAAAGGAAACAGGAAAAAATACTGGAGAAAATAACACCTTTAAAATTAAATCAACACAAATAGCAAAAGACATCCAAAAAGCCAATGAGGAGAAGAATGCTTTAAAAAGTAGAAGGAGCCAAATGGCAAAAGAGGTTCAAAAACTCACTGAAGAAAATAATTCTTTAAAAACTAGAATGGAGCAAGTAGCAGCTAATGACATTATGAGAGATCAAGAAATTATAAAACAAAAACAAAAGGATGAAAAAATAGCAGACAATGTGAAGTATCTCACTGGCAAAAACAACTGACCTGAAAAATAGATCCAGGAGAAGTAATTTTAAAATTATTTGACTATCAGTATGCCATGATCAAAAAAAGAGCCTAGACATTATCTTTAAAGACATTATCAAGGAAAACTGCCCTGATATTCTAGAACCAGAGAGTAAATTGGAAATGGAAAAAATCCATTGATCATCTCCTGAAAGAGATCCTAAAAGGAAAACTCCTAGTAATATTGTAGCCAAATTCCAGAGTTCCCAGGTCAAGGAGAGAATATTACAAGCAGCCAGGAAAAAAACAATTCAAGTATTGTAGAAACACAATCAGGAAAACACAGGATTTAGCACCTTCTACACTAAGGAACTGGAGGACTTAGAATATCATATTCAATAGATCAAAGGAGCTAGAATTAAAACCAAAAATCACCTATACAGCAAAACTAGATATGATACTTCAGGGGGAAAAAATGGAACTTCAATGAAAAAGAGTACTTCCAAGCATTCTTGTTGAAAAGACTAGAGCGGAATAGAAAATTTGACTTTCAAATACAAAAATCAAGAGAAGCATGAAAAGGTAATCAAGAAAGAGAAACCATAAGGAACATATTATAGTAGAACTGTACATTCCTACATGGAAAGATGATATTTGTAGCTCATGAGACCTTTATCAGTATTAGGATAGTTGGAGGGATCACATATATATATATATATATATATATTTGTAAATGCATGTATATATGTGCATATATGTGTGTATATTTGTATGTGCATGTGTATGTACATACACATACATATCTATACAGAGAGAGAGAGAGCAAGCACACAGGGTGAGCTTAATATGAAGGATTATATCTAAAAAAACAAAATAGGGGTTGAGAGAAATGTACTAGTAGAAAGAGAAAGGAAGAGGTGGAATTTGATAAAACATCTCACATAAAAGAGGCAAGAAAAAGTTTTTACAATGGAGGGGATGAAGTGGAAAGTAAGAGGGAATAAATGAGTCTTCCTATAATCAGATTTGGCTTCAGGAGGCAATAAAATACACACTCAACTGGGTATGGAAGTAGGAAAGCAGGGGGGAAAGGGATAAGAGAGGGAGGATAACAGAAGGGACAGCAGATTGAGGGAAGAGGTAATTGGTAGAGATACAGGTCAAAGGAAAGTATTTAATAAATGGAGGGTGGAACAGAATAGAGGGAAATATAATCAGTCTTTCACATTACTTTATGAAATTTTTTTGCATGACCACACATGTATAGCCTTTATTGAACTGCTTGCCTTCTCAATGAGGGTGGGTGGGGAGAGGGAAAGGGAGAGAATGTGGAACTCAAGGCTTTAAAAATGAATGTTAGAGGTTATTTTTGCATGCAACTAGGAAAAAAGATATATAAGCAATGGGATATAGAAATCTATCTTACCTTACAGAAAAACAGAAGGGAAAGGGACGTGGGAGGGGGTATCATAGAAGGGAGGGTAGATTGGAGGAAAGGGCAAAAGGGCAATCAGAATACATGTTGTCTGGAGAAAAATGTTATGGAAGTGAATGTTGAAAAATGAAAATAAATTTATATCAACTATCAAAAAAAACAACACAGCAAAGTGACATAACAGAGTGCTGGGCTTGAATTCAAAAAGACTTGACTTCAAGTCCACCCTGAGAAAATTATTAACAATATGACCATGGACAAGTCACAAACTTTTATCTCAGTTTCCCCCACTATAAAATGAAGATAATAATAGCACCTACCTCTCAGAGTTGTGAGGATCAACTGAGATAACATTTGCAAAGTACTTAGCAAAGTACCTGGTACAGGATAGATACTACATAAATGCTAGCTATTATTGGCTCATTTTTATTATTGGTTTATTCATTTTTAGAAATATGCCCTTAAAAAATTAAAACCTTTTTACACACTGCACACTTAATAAATGTCTCAATGAATGAAATAAACTACCTTAAATTTGGTCACATAAGATGAAAGTTACAAATATTTCAAAATGAGGCAGAGTAAGAAGTTTGTAAAATGTTTGGGTGTTAATTTCTAAGTGAGAGAGTGAAGTCTGTAGAAGAGAGTCTTGGTCAAGTAGAGATTGCAATAAATGGTCACTGAGATGCCTTTGAATTCTGAGATCTGCAATTCTTGATCTAAATCTAATAGTGATGGGGAGAAGAGATAAGATCCTAGTAACTCTAATGTAGTAACTAAAAGGAGTTATGGTAATAATCACAACCCTTCGATGTTTATAATTTGGTATTTCAATTTAGTAACAATCTATTATTTGATTTGGGTTATGAAACTAAGTAGGAAAATGTGGAAAGAGAATCAAAAGGAAAAGAAAAAGTAGATAAGTAGGGAAAACACACTTTCTCAAATCCACGGCTGTTCACTTGGCTTCTTGCCGCTGCATCCCACATTCCCTACAGTTGCAGCTTGCTCTGTCCCCAGACACAGATTGCCCCGGAATTTTCAATGAAGTTAAGCCATAGTCAAAGTAAATATAGAGATGCTTAGATACATGGCATCCTTGTTACTTATCTCACTGTGATTCCAGTTCTGTTAATTAATTTCTGTTTTTGGTGCTGCTGTTCTTTGTTTGGTTTTTTTGTCCATAAAGCCCAATGTGTGCCTTAGTGAACTCAGCTGAGTTCGTTTCATCATCTCCAGTTCTTATGTTCCTACTTTGGTGACTTTCCTAATATCACAATTCCCTTTGGATTGGAGCTTTTCTTTACTATTGCTAGGTTTTCATGCATTGTAACATTTTGACTCAAGCCCAATCTATTCCTTTTACCCCACCCAAGACCTGTTTGCCCAAATTTCCATTTGGAAATTTCCAAAATTCCCCAACTGCCAGACTTCTCTGATATGCTTTCCACCTGAATGCCAGTATCCATTGGTTTCTGCTTAAAGTTCTATCTCTTTTTGGATTTCTTCTATCCCTCATGCTGGGTGCTAGGTGATTACTATTGATCCTCCCTAGACTTGATTACATGTTTATCTCATCTTCATGGCATTTTCTGTGACTAAACTCTCCTAAGGGGTACCTTCCTGCTACTCCCTGATTTTTTGCAAATATTCATGTTTACCCTGTCAAAATCTGAAAAGGTTTTTCAAAATCTTTGGATCTCATTTAACCCCATCAGTGGACACTCTCTCACAAATCTGACTATTTGTGAAAGGAGAAAAGAACTCTAAAAAAAAAAAAGAGAGAAAGAAAAGAAAGAATAGATCATATGATATGTCACCACTGGAAACCATTCCCAGTAGCTACTTCAGGAAAAAAAATGCACTTAATCTTCTCTGAGGCAAGAAAATTGAACCTTAAAACATGATTGCCTTAATATTAACAAAAGAATAGCACAAAATACTTTCTGGACTGAAGGAATGACATGCATATTCCTTAGTTCTAATTAAAGTGAGAAATTTTGAGTGCAGGTGCCTTGTTAGCTCAGTAACCATGCACCACTGTGTATCTAATAATGTTAGGGCAATGATTAACAGGAAGGTTAATGCACTTTTATTTGCTGAAGATCTTTTTCCTTTTTTTATTCTTCAAAGTTGACTTCTTGTTCTACAACATTTCTGCCAATTCATAAATTAACCTACAGTAAAGTACATTAAGGGGATAGTTTTGTTCACTAAATTACTATGATACCATATGGCTTGGATGTTGGTATGAAGCAAATCGCAAACCACATGGTTGACCATCCTGTTGTTTCTCCATAATTAATTACAAATACAAATGATGCTATTATCAACGCAGTATGGAACACACAATGCTGGTAACCTTTAGAAGAGAGAAATTTAACATTCTAAAAATTGTACTTCCTCTTCTCCAAACATATTGAGAAATCACAATAATAATAAACCAAACATACACACACACACACACACACACACACACACACACAGAGGAAGGAGAGAGGTAGAGAGAAAGAGATAATATCATAGCTTCTAAGACTATAAAGTACCTTGAGATCAACTAGACTTCTCATATCATTGTACAATTGAGGAAACTGAGGCAAACAAGGCGGAGTGATTTCCCCATGGTCATGCAAATAATAAATAGAAGAGACAAAATATAAAGCTAGGTCATTTGCACTTTAAATCCAATATTCTTTCCTAGTAGCTAGCTGACACAGTGGATAGACCAGTGGGACTAGAATCAGAAAGACTTGAGTTCAAATGTATTCCCAGGTATTGACCAACTGAATAATCCTAGGCAAGTAAGTCACTTTACCTCTGTCTGCCTCAGGCTCCTCAACTGTAAAAGTAAGATAATATTAACAACTACCTTGAAAGATTGCTCTGAGGATTAAACGAATTAACATTTGTAAAATGCTTAGTACAGTGCTTGGGATGTAATGCCTGGAATAGACATGCACTATCTTTACTTTTGACAACAGTAAATAGTTTTGTTATTTTTTTCCTTAGGCTAATACTCTCCTTAGAAACACATCTTCAACCAGACAACTTTCTAAAATTTCTACTCATTGTGGCACATTTAAAATATCCACACAAGTTGTTAGAACACAATAACATTCAATCAGTTCTTTGACAGTGTGGTTATTCACATTTGCTGTGGCTGTTGTTCAGTTATGGTTGATTCTTTAGTTTCATTTCAAGTTTTCTTGTACAGATACAGGAATGGTTTGCTATTTCTTTCTATAATTCATTTTATAAACAAGGAATTCACACAAACAAGTTTAAGTGACAATCAGAGTTGTACAACTGGTAAGTATCTGAGGCCATATTTGAAGTCTAAAGGAGGAGTCTTTCTAACTCCAGGCCTGGCACTCTAGCCATCAGCTACCATCAGCTGCCCTTAGTCATTCACCTCAGTGTAGCACCTAAAGCAGGGAGGTAGATAGGTAGATAGTATGGGCCTTCCCGCTACCTTGTCCCTTTTTTTTTATTTAATATTTTGTTTTCCCCCAATTAAATGTTAAAACAATTTTAAAAAATCATGTAAAAAATTTGCTTCTCACCCCACCCCCATTGAGAAGAAAAGTAATTTGATATGTTATACATGTGTAATCATGCAAAACACATTTCCATATTGATCATGTTATAAAAGAAAACAGAACAAAACAAAACTCCAAAAAAAAAAATAAAGTAAAAAGAAAAGTATGCTTCAATCTATATTTGTATTCCATCAGTTCTTTCTCTGAGGCTGGATTGCATTTTTAGGGTTGTCTTGGACCTTTGTATTGCCTAGAAGAGCTAAGTCATTCACAACTGACCATCTTGCAACACTGTTTTTACTGTGTACAATATTTTCCTGGTTTTACTTATTTCACTTTGTGTCAGTTCCAGTAAGTCTCTCCAGGTTTTTCTGAGAGCATCTAGTTCATTGTTTCTTAAGTCACAGTAGTATTCCTTCACAGTTATGTGCCACAGATGGTTCAACCAGTCCCCAAGTAATGACCATCCCCTCAATTTCCAATTCTTTGCCACCAAAGGAGTTGCTATAAATATTTGGCCATATTGCACTACATAATAGTTGAATCATTTCACAATTGCATCAATGGTGCATCAGTGTCTCAATTTTCCCATGTTCCCTCCAACATTTGTCATTCTTCTATGTCCGATTAGCCAGTCTAATAGATATACCTCAAGACTGCTTTAATTTGCATTTCTCCAATCAATAGTTATTTAGAACTTTTTTGTCATATTACTTCATTTGAAAACTGGCTTCATATTTTTTGACTATTTGTCAATTGGGGAATGGCTCACAATTGTATAAATTTGACTCATTTCTCTGTATAATAGAGTGCTTAGGCTTTTATTGCTTCAAAAATGTTTTCATAGTTATAAATGCTAACTGTATTTCCCCCTAAACTATCCCCCTTCTCATTTATTCTATTCTCTCTCACCCTGTCCCTCCTTAAAATTATTTTGTTTCTTACTATTGCCTCCTTCAATGCACCTCAATCCACCCTGCCTTCCCTTTTCTTTTCCCTCCTACTTTCCTGTAGGTAAGACAGATTTCTATATCCAATTGACTGTGTATGTTACTTTCTCTTCGAGCCAATTCCACTGAGAGTAAGGTTCAAGCATTCCTTGCCAACTCCCCCATCTTCCTTTCCATTGTAATAGCTCTTTTTTGTTTCTTTTATGTGAGATAATTTACCATATCCTATGTTTCCCTTTCCCTTTCTCCCAGTGCATTCCTCTTTCTTACCCCCTAATTCTATTTTTAAAGATATCATCCCATCATATTCAACTCACACCTGTATACATACCTCTTCTAATAACTCAAATGAGAAGTTCTTATGAGTTACAAATACCATCTTCCCATGCAGGAATATAAACAGTATAACCATATTAAGTCCCTTATGATTTTCCTTTCCTGTTTACCTTTTTCTGTTTCTCTTGAGGCTTGTATTTGAATGTCAAATTTTCTATTCAACTCTTGTCTTTTCATCAGGAATGCTTGAAAGTCCTTTATTTCACTGAATATCCATTTTTCCCTTGAAGGATTATGCTCAATTTTGCTGGGTAGATCATTCTTGACTGTAATCTAACTCAGTTGCCCTCTGGAATAGCATATTCCAAGCCCTTCTCCTTTAATGTAGAAGCTGCTAAATCTTTTGCTATTCTTACTGTGATTACATGATACTTGAATTGTTGCTTTTGGGCTGCTTGCAATATTTTCTTCTTAATCTGGGGGCTCTGGAATTTGGCTAAACTATTCCTGGGAGTTTTCATTTTGGCATTTCTTTCAGGAGATGATGGGTGGATTCTTTCAGTTTCTATTTTACCTTCTGGTTTTAGAATATCAGGGAAATTGTCCTTGATAATTTCATGAAAGATAACATCTAGGCTTTTTTTTTTTTATCATGACACTTTCATGTAGTACAATGATTTGTAAGCTATCTTTTCTGGATCTATTTTCCAAGTCAGTTGTTTTTCTAATAAGGTATTTTTCATGCTTTTGGTTTTGTTTTATTGTTTCTTGATGTCTTACAGAGTCATTAGCTTTCACTTGCTCAATTTATGTTTTAAGGAATTGTTTTCTTCACTGAAGTTTTATACCACTTTTTCCATTTTCCCAATTCTGCTTTTCAAGGCATTCAACTCATTGGATTTTTTGTACTTCTTTTACCATTTGAAATATTCTGTTTTTTAAGATGTTATTTTCATGTTGTTTTTTTTTTTGTGACTCCTTTACTAAGATATTGACTCCTTTTTTCATGATTTTCTTACATCATTCTCATTTCTCTTCCCAATTTTTCTTCTACTTATCTTACTTAATTTTTGGCATCATTTTTGAGCTCTTCCATGGCCTGAGATCAATTTATGTTTTTCTTGGAGACTTTGGACATAGGGATTTTTACTTTGCTGTCTTCTTCTGAGTGTGTATTTTGATCTTCCTTGTCATCATAGTAATTTTATATGGTCAGAGTTTTTTCCTATTGTTTGCTTTTTTTTCCAGCCTACTTCTTGAATTTCCACTCTTTACTGAACTAAGGCTCCTCTTTTAGGGTAGAGAGTGCACTCTCCTGACCTTCACGGGTTTCATGCAGCTGTTTTCAGAGATACTTGTAGATAGCTGTAAGTTTTTAGTTTTTCAAGTTGGTACAATCTAAAGGGAGGTATGTTTACTAGCCTGTGCTCTGGTATATAAGTGATGACAAGCACTCTTTCCTACTCTGGAGCTGTGATGAGGGTCGCTGCTCCACTGCACTCATAAGCTGTTGTTTGCTAGCGCTCCTCATCCTCCCCCAACTGCCACCCAGGACTATGATCTACATCCGAGTATGGGCAAAGCAACAGAGTCCTATCCCAGTGCCAGCAAAGAGACACCTGTAATCTCCTTTTGACCAATTTTTCAACCCCCTTACTGTCTAGAAGCTGAGAACTCTGGAAGCAACCACTGCAGTCACTGATTCCTTCACTCCCGAGGTCTGTTTCTGTTTTCTGTTGCCTGGACTACACTGGATGTTGTTCCACTCTCACCCAGATATGGCAGATCTTTTGTGCCAAATTTCTGAATTCTCATGGGCTGGAAGTTTGTTTTACCCCATTGTTTTGTGGGTTCTGCCAATCCTGCATTTATTTAAAGGTCTTTAGAGGGATTTGGAGGAGACCTTGGGAAGTCCATGCCTTGTCTCTGCCATCTTGGCCTGTCCCCTCTCTCTGCACCTTGTCTTTTGGTCATTCACAAAATTTCTTAAGATATAAGACAGAAAAAGTCACTTTTTGTAGTTCTTCAGTCCCCTTTCTGTCAATACATGTAGAACTCAGTTTACACTTAATAGTTATTCAATTAATATTTGTCAAATGAAGAACTTGACAAATCATGTGGATTTCCCAAATTTGCTCCAAACTGATTTGCACGTTTTCTAAATTACCTTAGCAATCAGTTGCACTCTTTTATGTCTCAAATATGGATAGCTGTGTGACCTCAAGTAAGGAACCAAATTTCTCTCTATCATAGTTTTCTCATTGTACAACAAGGGTAATGATACCTACAGGGCTTATATCACCTGATTATTGTGAGGTTGAAATGTATAGAAAGTATCTTGCACATCTTAAAGTACTATCTCATTGTTCATTATTTTTTTTGCATTTAATCATAAATGATGCCATATTATTATTATACTTCATTTGTTTATGTCTCTTCTTTCAAACTAAATTGTAAACTCCTAGAAAGTGGGGAACATTTCTTTTAATTATATTTGTTTTCTACAAATTCAGTGAGGGCAAGGTCATTCCCTGTCTTATCTAAATTTATATCCCCCTCACCCTGACATGATATTCTGCACACAATAGATCCTAAATAAACGTTTCCTTCAATGAATGAATGAATGACTATATTTGTTAAGGTTGTGCCCACTGCCATCAATGTGCAAAATCAATTATGTGTTAAATGAATGAATGAGTTTCCACAGGTATATGACTCAGAACATGATATGCTTATGTCCTAAATATGTCCATGTGGTGGTTTTTGTAGTTATCTTGCAACTGATTACAGTTATTAAATACCTTTTCTAAAGTTTTCAAGAGGATAATGACTTGGAAGCCTAATATGGTCTGTACCTCCTGAAATATCAAAGGAAAATCAAGTTTTATGCTATTCATAGTATGGGGAAAACTACACTGTGCGGAGAAGCATAAATGTTTTGCTATTACTGTTGATGGCAATATTACCACCTCAAACTACCCAATCTTACAGCCTCAGTGTCATCCTCCATCTCTCATTTTTGCTAATCCATCATATCCATTCCACTGCTAACTCTTATTGCTTCTGTCTCCTTTTCTCTATTCATACAGTCAATTTCCTGGTCAAGGCCCTCATCACTCCTCACTTAAATCGTAGATTTTGAATTCATATCACTGCCTCTTCTTTCTCTGTATTCAGTTTCCTCCTCTATTCAGCTGTCAAACTCAGCTTCCTAAAACACAAGTCTGACCTTGTCATCACTGAACTAAATAAATCTCAAAGGATATCATTCATCTCCAGGATGAAATAAAAAGTCCTTTCTTTGGTATTTATAGCTTTTTAGAGCCTAAACCCTTCCTCCCTGCCCAATCTTCTTATATTTTACTGACCCTGTATTGAGGGTAGTTGGCACAGTGGAGAGAGTGCTTAGTTTGGAGTTGTAAGACTCATCTTCTTGAGTTCAAATTTGGCCTCATACCCTTACTAGCTGTGTGACCTTAGACAAGTCATTTAACCCTATGTGCCTCAGTTCCTCATCTGTAAAATGAACTTGAGAAGGAAATGACAAACAACTCCAATATCTTTACTAGGAAAACCCCAAATGGGGTGATGAAGAGTTTGAAACAACTGAGCAACAACAAAATCAGAAAACCTAAGCCCAAGACTGAATTTCATACTTACTCTCCCTATAACCTAAGACAATACTACTTAGCATGCATATTACCTGAAAAATGATGGCACTGGACCTTTGAGTTTCTACCTTGAGATAGCTAATAGTTTGCCATATGGCATGTTGAACACAACTTGTATAAAACTACAATACTATAATCAACAAACATGAGCCTCATCTTCCCTATTGACTTTTTAATATTTTTTTCAGTTCAGTTAAAAGAGAGTGGTGGAATTTATCCTCTGGCAGTCCTGGATGCTCTCAAGGCTTTTGGCTATAATTTTTTATACATTTTTCTTTAGATAAATTTTAGTCACATAAGATTTGGCAAAAATTAATAGGACACAGCTGCTCAACTTGTTTTGCTTCTTCTTCTTCCACAAATTAAACATGGAAACTTGTCATTAGCCTCATTGTTGTTTGAATTTTAAGATTTATTGTCTAATGACTGACATGATTAATCTTCCATTGAAATATGCATGAATAATCACATTAAATGTCCCATCTCCAAAGGAAACATCAGCTGATCATCAATAATATCATTTAATTTCTTTATTTGTTTTCAGGGCACTGGTAAAGTGAAATCAATCATCTTGAAAAATCTCTCTATTGATATCTGAACTAAATAATCGTTATCTATCTTTGCTCTTTAAATAAAAAAGAAAAATTAGAAAGTCTTATATTCTAGTATTCCTCATCATCTTCCTGTTGCTGTTATAGATTCAACAATTCAATACCTCAAAGCACCTCAAAAACAAAGTGTTACTAGATGTGCGAAAAACAATTGGTTCCCCAGTTACAAGAAAGTTTATAATCTAAAGTGGGCAGATGAATGATATCTACCAAAAGAATTATGATATAAATCAGAATGTGATAGGTACAAATAAATCCTAATTTCACCTAACTTCTAGAATTGTATCTCTTTTTGATCTCTTGAACTGATTCTCTTATACATCTTAAACTCAGCACATGCAAAGCTGAACTCATCATCTTTCCCCACAAACTCTCTCCCTTCCAAATTTCTCTATTACTGTCAAACTCTCACCTTCTACATGAAGTTTTTACTCTTGATTTTTCTTAATGTTAATGCCTTCCCTCTGTTAATTATCTCATTTATTTATGATATATATATTCATATTTATTACATATATTTATCATAATTATATTATAAAATCATAACACACATATATAATTTTGTTTGTGTATAGCTGTAAAAATGTTGCCTTCCCATTAGATTGTAAGATCCTTGAGAGAAGAGAATCTTTTGCCTTTCTTTTCATTTCCAGCACTTAGCACCAAGTCAGTGTTTAATATATTCTGACTGACTTACTGAAATGAAGAGCCCAAGAAAATGAATCTAGAGAAGAGTTGAGGAGAGAGATCACTCTCAGCTAGGAAAGTCATGAAAACCTTCATGGAAGATTACACCTCAAGTTAGTATTTAAGATTTCAACGAGAGTGAATGTTCCTGGAATCAGAAATAGGTTTACTGAGAGGCAGGAGTGTACAGGGTGAGGATGAGCAGATAGTGGGCCAGTTTGACTGAAATATGGGGTGTGTGAAGAAGCATAGACAAAAAAGCTGGAATTCAAGTAGGATCTAGCTTGTGGAGACTTTTAAACGTCAGGCTATATAATTTGTATTTTGTTTTCTAGGAAACACTAAAGATCCTATACTTGTCACTCAAATGTCAGTCCTATCCTGACAAAGAACATTGTTAATACTTAGCATAATATTCTGCTATGACAACTGACTTAAGAATGGTACATTATGATTAATTAAATACTCTGATAGAGATTTCTACTCTATTCTGTCCCTGCTGTATGGGTTGAAATAGCTATGCTAGATGAGGGCAGGAATGTTCTCTCACTTCCTCAACTTAAAAGAATTTTCAGATCCATAAACAATAGAAATTATAGTTTAGTCATCTCTTTAGTCATCTATCCTTGGTTTCAACCTCCCGGAGTTTGATCTAAGAAAGACAAATGGGACTAAGTTGAATCCATTGTTTTATTTCTCTCCACTTGGTGAGCATGTACACATAGGAGCTGTAGTTTAGAACTGGGTTCCCTAAGGGATCCAGTCTACAGTTGGGCTCCTATTGAGGTTAGGGTACACACTTTATATAGTGTGCATACGAGTGATGCTACCCAATCATCATTTTACCTCTGGACAGAGTAAATAACTCTTTTATTAGACCACCCCCCAACCATACCAGGCCATTCCCAGACTTAGGCTATCTAGACAGAAGAATCTATAGCCTGAGCAGAACACAATGGAGCTTCTCTACTTTAGATTAAATTCCTGGTAAGCTTGGAATGGGCTGAGTGGGATAAAGAGAGTCAATGCAATCTCATTATCAGTAAAGTCTTCCTGAGGAGAAACTGAATGTAAATCTCCAAGATCTGAATCTCCAACATAATGATTATTAAAAATCATTTTTCATGCTGGTCATGAGCTCTCTGTTTGACCTCTCTATGCCCTACTATCATTTCAAACTTCTCTCATCCTTGTTTGCCCCTGTCATACTCCTCTTTAGCCTCAGTCCTGTGGTGCTTGTATAGTGAACCATGGCCATTCTACTTTGGTCTACTAAGACCAAAAGAAGACATTTTTGCTTCTGCACTCATACGAAAAAGTAAAGGTGAATAGGACATACGTACTTACAGTGGTTATTTTTATTTCTTTTCCATGTTGTTTGCAAAATACATTGCAACACTATCAATCAAACAATTATTGATTAAATACCTACTATGTTTCAGGCATTGTGCTAATCACTGCTGCTCTTTGTCCTTCTTTCTCAAAGAGAACCATGTCATCAGGGATGTGTTGTTATGACATTCAAGTGAATTGGATTTAAAGTGAGGAAGGGCTCTGCAAAGTCACTAGCCTCATTTTCTCCTCCAGAGCCATCTGGGTCCAGCGGTCACATGTGGATTAGGACAACTGGTAATGGACCAGGATATAGTGGTGGACCTTGGCCTTTTCAAGCTAAGATTAAGCATCTTAGTTTAATCTTAATTTAATTAGTTTAATGAGTGACAGGTGTCACCCATCCATTGATTAAAGCATCATGCAAAATGAGGCAAAGAATGGCCTGTGACCTATTGCTGACCAATTGATGAGAGCCAGGATGATTCGGGGTTGCGGTTGGTCTTTAAGAGAAAAAAAAAGTTTCAGAAATTAAAATTTACATTCCCTTTGCTCAGAGCACAGGCAGTGGAAGAGTGTGATACCCTATTTGGAGTACTGTGCCAATTCTAGGTGCTGAGTCTACTAAGCACCAGTCTAATAAGACGAGTAGAAGATTATTTGACTCTTGCATCCATCTCCAGAAAAATGCTTTATGTGGAAAGTGGTAGTTGAGCTGTGCTTTGAAAGAGACAGAATACTAAAAGACCAAAGTGACAAGGGAATACATTCATGGCATGAAGTACAGTCAAGTCAAAGACATAGAGATTAGAGATGGATTTTTGCATGTGAAGAACAGGGACATAGAGAGTACAATATGCTTTCAATATAACTGAGTAAAAAACTATGATATTTTATGCCCTTTTCTTCCCCACTTTCTACCATGACATTATGTGGAACTATGTAGCAATATCCATTTTGAGATTTACTTAAGTCACTTGTACTTATGCTTATATTCCAAGTAGCTGCCACCAGAAAGTGAAGGTGAGGCTCTACCTAGTGTAGGTAAAATTGATTAGACTCAGAGTCAGACAAGGAGGTCTGAAGAAGGTCTGCTACTGGACATATGCATGTTCTCATGCATTTCTAGAACAAGTTTTCTCATTCATAAATGAAGAACTGGACTAGTTCATCTCTAAAATTTATATTTTACAAACGTTTGTGATACCTTCATTATAGCATAACATTATCTTTTTTAGTATGACAAACAGAAAAAGTAAAAAAAAAGTCTTATAACTTGTTCCTTAACTTCTATCGAATGAACACAAAATTATTGATCTTTACTGATAAATTTTAAGAGACTATAATAACTGAAACATTTAAAGAAAGAGAATCATGAGCTCAGACTCATTGCCTATGAAATGGACAGAGTAAGTAATTCACAGGCAAGAGTCAGTTGGGAATTTCGAGAGCGTCTTTATTAGCCAGGCTAGTGGCTGCCTCATGGAGAAACCCAGAGGAGACAGCCCGGAACTAAGGTGGGTGTGTGCATTTTAAGCATTTCAGCGCTTTTCAGTACAGCCTTGCAGTTTCTACAACAAACATAGTTCTGACAGGGTGGAGAGCTTGCTGCTAGGCAAGGGGCCCAACAGAAAGTAGGTGCCAGGAAAGGGACCCAATCAGAGAATGGTTGTCAGGAAGGAGGTACCCAACAAAAAGTGGTTGTCAGGAAGGGGGTTGCCCAGCAGAAGGTAGTTGCCTGACAAAGGGGGTCTAACAGGAACAGTTTGGTAGGGGGGCACAAGTTGTTGCCAGGCAGAGGGGAATAACATTTTAACAGGGCCCAACAGAAATGCTGCTGCTAGGCACTAAGGTTATCCAACCCTACCCAGCAACCTAACAGATATCTTTCAACCTAGGGGCCCCAGGGAGGAATAATGCCCACTTCAGGCTATACCTAACCAGCTTGCTAGATTGTTTTCCTTAAGGAAGGCTAAATTTTCATTTTCTCCCCACCTGGTCATCAACTTCACAACCCAAGTAATCACCACCTATTTGAGGCCAAGGGTGTTGACAGATGCTATAGTAATGTGCAGAAAAGATTGTTTCTTGAGGGAAGCAACTTGTTTCTTGTCATGACTGTTTTAAAATAATTTTGGAACATGACCAGATAGAGCAGATAGTAAAAAAGTATTTTAAAGTGATATTTCCAAGACATTGTCCCAGTTATGCAGCATTATGACCCTTATTAAGTTACCATATCCTAAACACGGTGCTAAATGTGGAGGGTACCTAAAAAAGAAAAAGGCTCCTACCCTCACATTATTATGTGTGAAAAACAATATGATAAAGGGTGTGTATGTGTATGTGTGTTCAGTCATATCTGACTCTTCATGACCCCATTTGGTATTTTCTTGGCAAAGATACTAGAATGGTTTGCCATTTATTTCTCAAGTCATTTTATCGATGAGGAACTGAGGCAAACAGGGTGCAGGGACTTACCCAAGGTCACATTGAACTCACGATGCTGAGTCTTCCTGCTTCCAAGCCCAGTGCACTGCACCATCCACTGCACCACCTAGCCACCCTGATAGAAGACATACAAGATATATACAAAGTCAATAAAGGATAATCTTAGAGGGAAAGGAAGGCAATAGCAGTTTGAGGAAAGGTCTCTTGAAGAAGGGGGGATGTTAGTTGTCTTGAAAGATGCCAAGGAAATTAAGAGGTAGAGGTGAAGATGGAAGGCCTACCAGGAATGGAGCATAGACAAAGAAAATCTTTTGTGAGTATCAACATGGAGTTCTTTGGGGTTGTTGTTGTTCAGGTGCTTTCCAGTCATACCTGACTCTTTGGGACCCCATTAGGGTCTTTCTTGACAATGATACTGGAGTGGTTTGGCATTTCTTTCTTTCAGTTCATTTTACAGATGAGGAAACTGAGGCAAATGGGATTAAGTGATTTGTACAGGGTCGCAGAGCTAGTAATTGTCTGAGACTGAATTTGAACTCAGGTCTTCTAACTCTAAACCCAGAGCTTTTTCTATTGAAGTTTGGGGTACTGGGAACCCCCAAAATGTAAAGGCACAGGGAGGTCTGCCTCGAAAGAATTTGTCCACTTAAGCCTTCTTTCAATCAGAGTAGTGAGGTTTTTTTTAGCACTAGTTAGGCAGGCAAGTTTCCTAATAAATCTGCTCTATCTCCAATAGGAGCAGGGAGAGTTCCTAGTGAGTCTACAATTTAATGGGGTTAAGATTGGCACTTACATTGATACAGGATGGGATTAAGGAGTGACAAATTGCCTGGGATGCCTGGGGGCAATAGAGAAAGGGTCTGAATAGGATTAAGGCCTGGCAAGTAGCCTGGGGTGTCACAAGTGTAGACAATGAAAGGAGAAAAGTGGTCAAAGAGCCACAGTGAAAGGGTAGTTAAAAGGATTATTGAGTATCTGGGTAGTCTGGTTTATGCCTGATGCCTCAGGCTAAATGGTATTATGAGAAAGTTCAGAGGCTTTGGCTGGGTTTTATTCAGTTCAAAGACATGGTCTTTTCCTTTTAGAGGTTCAGATCCCATAACCCTATGATTTCCACTACACCACCTTGTAGCTTTTCAGTCGTATCTGACTCCTCATGACATTTTCCTTTCTTTCTCTCTCTTTTTTTTTTTTTGGCAAAGATATTGGAGTGGTTTGCCATTTCCTTCTCCAATAGATTTAAAATCATGAAGATGAGTCTTCCTGACTCCAGACACAGCACTCTCTTCACTGTACCACCTAGGTGCTTCTGATTATGTAGATAATCTGTTTCCACTCTATCACACTCTTTCTTCATAGAGAAGCTCAAATTAATCATGCTTACTAGGTTTAGCTGGATCTGCCACACAGCCTCCACAGAAGAGCTAACTGGGGGAGGTGAATGTTGTTTTCTTTAGGAAGAGGGGGAGACAAAGCCATTGCATGCTTGCGTGTCTCCCAGAAAGAGGAGGGAGAGGACCAGTAAGGTGTAATGACTTGTTCTCAGTGGCAGAACAAGAAAATTTCAGTGATAATGTTGAGGTTCAGGGGTGCTGGGGACCCCAAAATACCGACACGCTAGGTCCTGCTTGAATGAATTTGACTCAAGCCTTTTTAAAGCCAAAGACAGACAAAGTTTATTAAAGATTAGCCATGTTGTTGACTCTTAAGGAGTCTAAGCATTTGTAACATACAGGCTGGCCAGATAGACTCTCAGCTAGACAGAATTGGAGCTGGATTGAATCTGAGCGCCTTCATGGAGGTGACATGGAACTTAAATACAGAAAAGACTGAGGGAAGACTCCAGGTGTCACCAGGTAGTCTGGGGTCCCAGGGATGGTCTTCGTAGATCAAACCATGGAGGATCCTGATGGGAGCGGCAGTAATGGGATTAAAGGGAGGAATATCAAAAGAATGCTAAATAGAAGATAGAAAGTATCTGGCCTGAGAGAAATGGAAGGGGAATCCAAGGAGTCCCTCCCAAAGGCTAGACTTTCCACAGCCCTTCAGACAAATGGGACAAAAGCCCTCCCGATACAAGGGGAAAAGGTCTTGGCTTGGGCTTGTGCCCCATCAGTAGGATCTTTAACCAGTTCTTCCCTGAGTCCAAGGGTAGCACCTATTCCCTCCCAGATATAATTATAACATCAATCTTTTACAACTTAGTGGTAATAACTTTAGATTGACATGTGGGATTCCTGCAGTTCTGTTATCAGAAACTATTGGGGTGGAGGAAGGTCTGCAGCTGAAACATTATACTGTAGATTTTGTGACGTTTTCTGTTACTCTTCATTACAAATAAAAGCTTTTAAAGCTTTTCAATAAATAGGATATAATTGTCTAGAATGACAACTTAATCATGTATATCATTTTTTTCTTTCTATAGGTAAATATATCCTAAGTCTCAAATAACTAACTTAACAGGACTTTTAGAACATTATTTGCCAAAAACTCAAATTAGAAAGTTTTTTCACCTTCAAACTGTAAAATTAAATATAACTTTAAATGCTAAGATATCAAGTTCTCATTGGAATCATATTAATTAATTTTTTTTTAGGTTCCTAAGTCTGCATAGCTTTGTAATCCTTACAAAGGGAGAATTTAAAGAATGAAACAAGCCCCCTACCTTCATGGAGGTTACAATTAAGAAGATGACTTTATGAAGTATTATAGCAATCTAAAGACTCAATTCTGAGACACTCGGATGATTAAAAAAGTGAAACAAGTAATTCTGGAAGACAGGAGAAAGTAGTACCTGAGGAAAATGAAATTTGTCCTATATTTGTCATCAACCCAGAAACATCCCCTCCACTGACCAGTCAGAATACCAGCTTCCCCTCCTACCTAGAGTCACTAATGAATCAAACAGCAAGAAGAACAGTGGGTAATTTGACTCCGTATGGCCAAGATTAAGGTTCCCATATTTTATCTGGGAGATATTAGCATAACAATGTCCCTAATCTGTGCAGGTGGAGAGAGGAGCAGGTGCATCAGCGTCTACAATAAGTCAGTACACTCTGGGTGAAGGAGGAACTGCTTGCTGCAGCCATTTCTTTATACTATCCCTCCCTCAAGTCAACAAGGATTTTATTAAGTCTGCCCTGTGCTAAGTGAGGAATCAGGCATTGTGTAAATAATGTTCAGAAAACAAATGTGAGGAGAAGCAAAGAAAGATTGGTCATTTCAAGGCTGCAGGTACTTTCCATTCTTTACATATTAGGGACCTAAAACCACACCTTCTATTCTGAGAACATTATATAAATGCTTCCCCGGGTATCTTTTGATTTCACTGTGCCCACTACAAGAGTATATCAGTAGGAATTTCTGGGACAAACTTGACTGTCGCTATGACAGGGCCTTCTGAGGCAGCTTCTCTTTCCCTCTGGGCTTACTTGTGGCAGTTATTAGGGATCCTGGCTGGAGAAACCTTCTACTTCCACTCTGGCATATTAGCACATTCATTTGGATTTTCCAAATCAGATAATTTAGTTGACACTGAGGGCTGCATGTTTGAGATGTAGCACATTTAATAGTTTGTTAGAGGAGAAGGTTATAGCCAGCTCTGGTTGTCAGAAAAGAAAATATTACAGATGCTTGCAGGAGAGATACTCTAAGTCTGGTAATGGAACATATATATTAAAAGCAAGAACAAGGCTGGAACAAACATTTATTGAGTTCCTACTCTTTGCAGGGCACTGTTTTATTTCTAGACCCCGGTGAGAGAAAGAAAAAAAAAACAAAACAGCCAGCCCTTGAATTCAAGGAGTTCACATTCTTTTTGAGGAACACAAATTATACCCCTACAAGTATTATATGAAACATATATAAAATCTGTACAAACACAAGTGCAAAATTATTTTTATGAGAGTAAGTTCAGAAATGAATTCCTGCAGGAGGTGAAACCTGAGCTCTTGTCTTAAATGAGTCTAGGAATTCTAAGCAACAGGGATGAGAAAGGAGATTAGTGTAGATGTGGGACAGCCCCCTGTGAAAAGGTGTAATGCATAGCTTCTTAGGGACAGGCAAATGAAGAAGAGGATGCTTAAAGATATTGAATGTTCCACTGGAAGGGAACTTCACCAACCTAGTCACTGTAAGTCCAGCTGTCAGTTCTTGTCTTTTGTTTTTCCCCCAATAGTATCACTTATAACCATATAAATAGTCCACATCTTATGGGTTAAGTAATTAATGTAAAGATTCTTATACAGTTCAGACATAGTAACTCAAGCAACTGAAAGCTTTTTATTAATAAACTTGAGTATATATTTAAAGTCTATGTGAAAATAATCTAAGCTCATTTATTTGTTTTATTCAATTATTTACTTATTTATTTTAGTTTCATGGGACACTTGTGTGGGGAGAGAATTTTGTTTTGAGGCCAGACTGCTTCAGAGCAAACCACTGATATGGATACATCAGGTTTGTTTTAAAATTCCTGGCATTGAGGATTACTCTGGCATTTGCTTTCTTCTTGTAGGAAACATTTTTTGCCCTGCTTACTCTATGCTGGAATTTTTTTTAATTTAAAATTTAATTTAATTTACTTTTTTATTACATCTTATTATATTTTAAATTCTAGCTTCTTTCCACATACCACATTAGAGAAGGTCACTATTTGATGCAGATATATAAAGATACGTATATTGATAGAGATAGATGGAGTCCGAGGTGGAGTAAGATATGTCTCTCTGTCTGTCCATCTATCTAAAACCATACTGTTCATCAGTTCTTTCTATAAAGGTGGATAGCATCTTTCTTCATAGATCCTTTGTAGCTGATTTGAGTATTTATAACATTTATGTTTATTATATATGTATGTATATCGTACAATATGTGTATTTATGCAAATTACTTAGTCTTTCAGTTATTCTTCGAACAATATTGCTGTTACTATATATAATGTTCTCTTGGTCCTGCTCATTTCACTCTTTATTATTTCATGTAAGTCCATGTTTTTCTAAAGTCCACTTGCTCCTAATTTCTTGCATGATGGTAGCATTCCATCACAATCACATACTACAACTTGTTTAGCTATTCCCCAGTTGAGAAGCACCCCCTCATTTGGCAGTTCTTTGGCACAGCAAAGAGAACTGCTAAATATTTTAGAACATGTAGTGTTTTTTTTTCCTTTTTCTTTGATTACATTGGGAAACAGCCCTAATAAATAGTACTTTTGCTGGGACAAAGAGGATATGCAGCTTAACTCTTTGGGTATAATTCCAGATGGCTCTCTAAAATGATTGGATCAGTTTACAATTCTACCAACACAGTATAAATATCTCAATTTTTTCCCAAATCCCCTTTGACATTTGTCATTTTTCCCTTCTATAATTTTAGTCAATTTGAAACGTGTGAAATATCTCAAAGTTGTTTAATTTTCATTTTTCTAATAAAGAATTATTAAGATAATTTATGACCATATAGAGCTTTGATATCTTCATCAAAAATACTTCCTGTTCATATCCTTTGACTATCAATTGGGGAATGACTCATATTCTTACAAATTTTATAAAATTCTCTATATATTCAAGATATGAGAACTTTATTTGAGAAACTATCTATAAAATTCCTCTGATTTTCTGTTTTCCTTCTAATCTTAGCCACATTGCTTTAATTTGTAAAAAAAAAAATAATTTAATGCCATCAAAATTATCCCTTTTGGATCTTACATTGCTCTTTATCTCTGGTTTTTCATCAATTCTTCTCCTATCCTTAAGTTTGATAGGTAATAGGTTTCATGTTCTTTTAATTTATTCTCAATATCTCCCTTTATATCTAGGTCATGTGTCCATTTTGAACTTATTCTGGCAAATTCTGTAAGGTATTTGTCTATACTCAAATTTTTTCCAGAACTGTTTTTCAGTTTTCCAAATAACTTTTAAAAAATAGTGAATTTTTATCCCCAAAGCTTAAATTTTTATATTTGTCAAATGCAAGATTACCATAATCATTTACTACTGTGTGTTGTATGTTTATTCTGTTCTACTGATCTACCCTGTCTAGTCACATACCTGGGCCTCAGGCCCAAAACCAGTGGGGCACAACAATCTTCCTCTAATCAGCTGTCTGACCCCCACATGGTCCCTGGTTGGGACTGAAGTTCTGGAACCTGAGGCTGCTGCCTACGCAGTTGCCTCCAGGACTCATTGTATATTTATTCAGAAGCATCTGCCCAGAGGCATGTGCACTTCTGTCAGGCCAGAGCAACACTAGGAAGGTCAAGTCTTTCCTGAGATCCTCCCATGTTGTCTTAGGCTGGACAGCCACTTAGCACCAACTTTAATTATTTCTGCTGCTCCAAAGTTCACTTTCAGGGATTATTTTAAATTGGGGGGAATTTGGGAGAGGCAGATAATTTCTTACCTTATTACAACATTTTCCTGGAATCCCTATGCTGGAATTTTAAAAGCCCACTTCACTTCACTGAAAGTGCATCAAATATGCTTCACCATAGTACTTTCAACTAGGGTTTGAGTCTAAACTCAAAACCACTGACAGAAGTGAAAGTTTTTGGAAAAAAAAAATCTAGTATTCTAATGATGTTGTACCTTTATATGTAGTTTCATCAGAAAGAGCAGGAAGCAGCATGGCCTAATGGATAGAGTCTGGAGTCAGGCAGCCTTGCTATTTGACTCAAGTGAAGTAAACTCTCATTGCCCCTGGTTTCTCTCAAAGACTGTAAGTTGCACAGAAGTTGCTTATCTGTATGTGTGGAAAGTACTGCTATGTAAGGGCTTCCTTACCCTAATGAATCACAGGTTTGTCTAATCCCTGCCTCCCCCTTCTCATTTTTTCCCCTTAGGAAAACTTCATTACATTGATAGAGTTAAATAATACCAATATCAGTGATACTGAAATAAGAACCTAAATTGAAGAAATGGTGATTTATTCCTGACATCCATTTTTTTTCCTTTTGTATAGTCTTAATTCATCTTCAATATTTCAAGAAATGAGTGATTTCTCAATCACCTAAAACTAACGAACAATGAATCTCTTATAAATTGCTGCAACTATAGAGGATGTCTCTGCCTCATACTGAGAAACACCTAATATGTCATAAATATGAAAGTCACTAGACTATATTAACTTTCTTTTATGTATACTTCAGATATAATGTCCTCTTACACATTTCTGATTTCCCACTTAATCTATTAATCTCTGTTATTAGGCATTCTGAATGAAGCAGAACAGCCCTAAATGTAAGCCTTCATGTCTTGCAGTATATCCCCCTGAATGTCCTACTGAGACAGTTTTAGTTTTTTTATTGGGCCCCACTGTGTTTTTCTCTTCCAAGGATTTCTTGGACTTCTGCAGTATTTGATTCTTTGCAGCATTGAATGGTGACTTCTAGTTTCAGAAAAAAAAATGAATAACATCTGAAGAATGCTCTGATATATCTATTTTTTTAGAAGGGATAACTGAGCCTTTCATATGAAATTTTACTTGGTAGTCCATCAAGAAAAAATATTCAGATCCTTAGGGATCTGACAAGGATGTTAAAAAATATAGTAGATATATTTGGGTATAAATTATTTGATTCCTTCTAGCAGTTTTGGCAAACCTACTTGCATTACACACTTAGTGCTGAGAATTAAAATTCAAGTATACCAAATGTTCATTTTTGAATATATTTTTGAGGTGGATGAGAGGCCATTTACACATCTCAAACTATTTTTTTCTAGTTCTAAACTTTTCATCTAACCATGCATTGTTTTGTTTTAATGGCAAAATCAGGAATAAAACTCAAGCCCTTTGAGTCCTTATTAAGTAATCCTTCCATTACCTCTTTAACTTTTACCACAACTAAGTAGTATACTGTGGGAAAAGGAGCTGCTTAGATATGAAATATACATATGTATATTATATAAAATATGGAGACAATGATGTGCTTGAATATTAAGATAACATTTTATAACAATGAAGATGACTGCATATATGCCTATATCTATAAATATATAAAGATTATAGACACATACGTACACATATGAATATAGAAATATAATTTTTCTTCATCTTGTTTTTTCTTTTAATGAAATGAGAATTAATTCCTTCTGTGTAACCAGGAATTATGGATAACTTTAGACCATCCTCTTATGTGTTGAATCATTTTTTCATTGTTTTTGACTGAAATCTTTCCAAAATATGTTACTTTCTTTCTTGACTTCATAAAATATTTTGAAAATAATTTAGCCTGTTCTTGGTGATGTAGAGTAATTGTTACGAAATAACTATGAGTGTAGCTTTAGCATGGTAGAGAAGGAAGTACTCTAAACTAGGAGTCAGGAGAGATACAGTTTCTAATCCTATCTTTGACACCTATGAGTAATGTGGCCATGGGTAAAGAATTATATATACTTAATTTCTGACAGGGTCAAGAACAAGAGAGAGAGAGAGAGAGAGAGAGAGAGAGAGAGAGAGAGAGAGAGAGAGAGAGAGAGAGAGAGAGAGAGACAGATAGACACAGAGACAAAAACAGAGAGAGACAGAGGCAGAGAGAGACAGAGACAGAGAGACAGGGAGGGGAAGCAGGGTGGATAGACTGGGAAACAAACAATTGTAGTGACAGGAACCCTCAAAGACGATGCAGAAGAGATTTAGAAGGACTGAGGCAAGAGGTTAAGATGGAAGACTATGAGCTTGTGCTCAGAGGATTCAGAATTCTGGACATGTACATAAAACAGTCACATCAGTAAGGATCAGATCGATGCCACACATATCAGTGTGTGTGTGTGTGTGTGTGTGTGTGTGTGTGTAATTGAGATACAGTGAATGTATTTGTCATGGCAACTGAGAAGACATTAGCTGGGAGGACAGGGGTTAAGGGGGAATTAATGTATATAGTAGGTAGTTCAATTCCATAGAAAGTGTGCTAGCTAGGGAATCAAAGAACCCAGGTTCAAATATTGCCTCTGACACTACTTTTGTTTTGTGGAGCATGTCATTTCACTTCCCTCAGTTTCATCAGTAAAATAAAGAATTTGGAGTAGAGACTCTCCTGAGATCTTTATAGCTCTAGAATTCTATGAGACTATGACCTGTGAAATCCCCAGATATAGAGATAGGATTTGTAGTAAAAGAAAAACTTGTGAGCCAGATACTGAATTACCAGAGAAAGGTAGAGGAATGATTCAGGACAGGTACATTAGAATGAGTCTGGGGACTCCCAAGCTTAAGGTACAGAATCAAATTTCAATGCCTCAAGCTCAAGAGGCAGCCTGGATTGGGTTCAAGGTAGCAGAAGGAATGCATTCAGAACTCAGTTCCTACCTGGTTTATTACCATATTGCACAAAACATAAGTAAAATGTACAGCAGTGTAACAGGGTTAGAGGAGGAATTTGGTAGATAGAGAATTTTGACCACACAAGGCCACTCATATAAGAAGTGGATGCCAGGTTCAAGGTGCCAAGGAGGCCTGGGGAGATGGTACCGTTCTTGACATGATGGTTAAACAGGGGAATTCTTAGAGGGTAAAGTGGAAGGGAACCTGGTTAGTCTTACAAGAGACACCTTAGGGTTGATTCATTTGCATATTAGAAAAACCTGAAGGTTAGTTCATTTGCTAATCTTATCCACCTTATCCTTAGATGAGTCACATAGAAGAGTATTGGGCAACTTAAGGCTTTCTTGCTTACTATGGCCATTAGGGCCACAAAACCTAAGCAATTGCATTTTGTCAAACATAACAGCACGGGTTCTCATTATGTTGTCACTTACATAAAACCATAGATTGATCTCTCAAAAATTGTGACATCTTTATGTTACTCTTTATATGTCTTATCCTGAGAAACCCTCTCATACTTCAGAAACATGAAGGTCATCAGCTATTTCTTCTATGTATGCTTCACATATAAAGTCCTTACAAATATCTTGGCCTCCTAGCTAATCTACTAATGTCTGATCGTCCATAAGATCCTTTCAGAGGCACTGTGAGGTCCAAACTTTTATTTTTTTCATAATACTTTCTTTTTATTTATTAATTTTATTTATTTTCAGTGTTCTACAATGACTACCATATAACTAAGATTTTTTCCCTTTCCCTCTACTTTCCCCCTCCCTTCCTGAGATGGCATGCAATTTTATGTAAGTTCTACACACATTCCTATTAAATACATTTTCACTATAAGTCATGCTGTATAGAAGAACTAAAATCAATGGGAGAAATCACATAACAAACCAAAAGGTAACACAAAAGAAAATGATCTGCTACTTTCTGCAACTGAATTCCATGGTTCTTTCTCTGGACATGGAAGGCATTTTGCCTTAAAAGACCATTGGGAATTTTTTTAAGTCCTTGTATTACAATGAAGTTCCAAGTCTACCAGAAAAAAAAAACCAAAAAACAAAAAACTCTTGCACGCTGTGGTCGCTGCTCAAACCAATTTTATCATCTTTTAGTTTTATTATGACAAACTGCTAGAACCCACATAAACAAAATCACTTTGTTCTCATTGAGGGGATCCTCAGTTTTTAAGAATGTAAAGGCTTCCTGAACCTAAAAGTTTGAATATCACTGATCTAGTGATTTAGTGAAAGTAGAATCTTCAGATGGAGACGTTGACAGAGAGGAGGGAAATCCCAAGTTGTTTCATGGCCACCCAAAAAGTGTTTATGAGTAATGCAGAGAAGGGAGCTTTTGGAAGGGCTCATTTAAATTTTGTACTTTGTTCGACATGCCATTCTTGAGGCCTATAGAAGTTACCCTTTCCAAATCCTCATCACTTCTACAAGGCAGGCACTTCCATTTTCAAAAGATAAACTTCCTATAATATTTATGACTTTGTTTTGTTCATTCCTTTCTGGGTATATCTCTATCCAGAGTTTACAAAGAAATTAGACTGAATGGTGATATGAATCCCAAAGGAAAGATATGCCTCTCCTGTAATGTTCTGAAATGTCAGGAAATCATTTAGTGAGCCAGCAATGCTGTTAGTGACTGGTTATAATTTGCTTCCCTGCCTGATAATGTGTGTACTTGTAGATCAATTATCTGAAGGCCTCCTTGGAGCCAGAAGGTCATCTCTGGCATATTTGTCTGCTACCTCACTGAAGATATTGTTTGTTG
This sequence comes from Bettongia penicillata ogilbyi, assembly GCA_023548195.1. Taxonomy (NCBI): domain Eukaryota; kingdom Metazoa; phylum Chordata; class Mammalia; order Diprotodontia; family Potoroidae; genus Bettongia; species Bettongia penicillata. The sequence continues at coordinate 224,898 of JAJHZJ010000233.1, forward strand.
AACTGAATTGAAGATGTGCTTTTTTTTTTCTTCTTGCACTTGGGAGATTTTTTTTCCCTAAGAAAAGGGAAGGATTTATTAAGTGGGAAAATAAAATCCTATTACATTAGCCTAATGGTGTCTTTAAAAAATACATTCTGTGTTATTAACATCAAATCTTAGTTATAAAAAAAAACCTAAGATTTACACCACAGCATCTTTTACAGCCCTCTTTAAGACAAGGACTGAATGATTAGTGTTTCCAGTGTCACTGGCACAGCGTCAGACTCATTTCTCAGATTGCCTCAGTTGCTGTTCCTGCCTTTGTTATCCATCATTATTGTTATTTTTTTTGCCATGCAGAAGTCACTGAACAAAAAAGATTTCAGACTATCATGTTCAGAAACTGACCTGAAGGGAGAAGGTAGATTTTTTTCCACATAGAGATTAATGAACAAATAATGACAATGATAATAATAAGAAAAGTTTATAGAGAAGATAGATAGGAGATGCAGCAAGAAGGGTACAGTTGGGGAATAGTGCTTCATGAGCCTGGAACAGAAATAAAAGCCTTAAAGATGTTAAGGCAAAGAGAAGAAGCAAGCAATTCAGTATCTCCATCGTGTTCATCGTTATTAGAAGGGGAGCAGTAAAAGAACCTCAAGATACAGATTGCATTGTTGGGAAGTTTGCAATTGTTTCAAAATAAAAATAAAAGTTGTAATTGGAATACTGAGAATGTTCCCTCCAAGAACTGCCAACAGTTCAGCTGTTCAGGCTTTGATACATAGATTTCATAAATTCTGAACAAAATATTTATCTGCAAACTAACCTTTTGATCACAAGCATCAGGGAATGTGGCTTGGCTAGTTCTTAGGACACAGACTATCAACAGGAACATACTGAAAGCTTATTTCAGAGTTTGCACTCTATTGATATGTATTTGATAATCTGCTGTAAGGAGCAATTGCTTTTTTTTAAATGGGTAAATTGTTTATGAAAAGAAAAATTTCTGCTATATTTTGAGACTTAAATATTAGAAAATGGCAGTATTGCAAACCAGATGGGGATTGGACTTCAGTGTCAGGAGGAGTTGCTCTAACAAATATTACATGGCTTGTGAATTGGAGCACCAAATTGCTTAATGTCAGTATCTCTAGAAAATTAGTACCATAACTTTTAAAATCATTGCTAATCTTTATTAGTGGGCAGAGTTTTCTCAGTGGGACATCATAACACCAATAAAATCAAAGGAGCAGGTTCTCCAAAAACTAGTTTTTAAGGGTAAAAAAAGGAGAACAATTGAAAGGCATCTGGGCTTCTTTGCCCTCTTTCCTCTGTGCCGTTACATATACTATTGCTTCTCTTTTTTTAAAGTTCATTCTCTAAGATATATTTTCTGACCCATAATTCAGAAACGCAATGGAAGTGGAGTGCCATTATATTTATGACCTTTTGTGTATTCTCTGACAAACACTTTGAGATTGCTCTGAAAGAAACTGAAAATAATTTCTTCCTAAAAATCTTGTTATCACAAATAGGTTCATGTTTTCTATAAAAAAATTAAGTTATTACATGCATAAATAGATGTTTGTGGGTTTTTTTGTTCTTAGCTTTTTCTTTTTTAAATAATTATTTTATTTGTTTTCAGTGTCCTATAATCACTTCCACATATCTTAGATTTTTTTCCTCTCCCTTTCCCACCTTTTCTCCTTTTTCCCCCCTCCCTCCCTGAGACAACTTGCAATCTTATATAGGGTCTATACATTCATTCCTATTAAATACAATTTCACCATAGTCATGTTGAATAGAAGAATTAAAATGAATGGGGGAAATGATAAAACAAAACATAACACAAAAGAAAATGGTCTGCTTCATTCTGTGATCCAATTCCATAGTTCTTTCTCTGAATATGGAAGGTGTTTTGCTTCAAAAATCCATTGGGAATTTTTTAGGTCCTTGCATTGCTATGAAGGACTAAGTCTACCAGAAAAATTCCTCACACACTATGGTTGATGCTGTGTACAAAGTTCTCCTGGTTCTGCTCCTTTCATTCAGCGTCAGTTCATATAAGTCTTTCTAGGACTCTCTGAAGTCTTTCTGTTCATCATTTCTTATAGCACAATAGCATTCCATTACAGTCATATACCACAACTTGTTCAGCCATTCCCCGATTGATAAGCATCCCCTTGATTTCTAGTTTTTGGCCACCACAAAGACAGTTGCTATAAATATTTTTGTACATGTGGGACCCTTTCCTATTTCTATGGTCTCTTTCAGATATAGTTCTAGAAACAGTATTGCTGGGTCAAAGAGTATGCACATTTTTGTAGCCCTTTGGGCATTGTTCCAAATTGCTCTCCAGAATGGTTGGATCAGCTCACAGCTTCACTAACAATGAAATAGTGTTCCAACTCTCCCATATCTTTTCCAACATTTATCATTTTCCTGTTTTGTCATATTGGCCAATCTGATAGGTGTGATGTGGTACCTCAGAGTTGTTTTGATTTGCATCTCTAATCAGAACATTTTTTCATATGACTATAGATAGCTTTAATTTCTTCCTCTAAAAATTAGCTTTTCCTTAATAAACAATAGTTTTGGATAACCTCAAAGTTAAAGGAAAAGTTGAGAAAAATGTCAACTTTGAAATCCATTTAAAAAAATACTTCAGGATCAAGAACGCCAGGAAACATAAAGACTTTCCATTAGTTTATTTTCTTAGCCTTCTTTACATCCTCTCTACCTGCTTCCTTACTTCCTGGAGTAAACACTTAAAGACTGACATTCATAGAAAGAAAAGAATGTAGAGTGAAAATAACCTGAGAACACCTGTATTGAAGGCAATTTTCTTTAAGGTCTCTGCTTCCTTCTTTGTTTTTTTTTTTTTTGCCTTTTCTAAGATAAACATATTTAATTAAAAGTAATCAGTTAAATTAAGTCTATGTCCAGAAATTTATAGTAAATAACTGAAAAACCAAACATTTTTGGCATGCAATTTTAATTTGGGACCCAAATATTCCTTAAATGTGTCAGTATCCCTTAATGTCCCAAGGTAATTATGTATTTTGCTTACCCTGGTCATGTTGTAGGAAATGCTATGTCACTTTTATATTCAACAAACTACAGAATTAAACATTATCATTAAAAGTGTTTCCAAGATTGAATTCACCTTAATTAATAAATTTTGTCTTTTTTATTCCTGACTTATTACAAAAAAGTCCTGTCCATATAAAGTAAACCTCACAGGTTCTTGTTAACACTGGAACCTTACTAGTTCCTACTGAAGTGTTGATTTAAAGGCTTTTAAACTTAAGTCTTGTGAATTTCAGTGACTAATAAAATGATCAATGGTATATCACCAACAATTTCTAGGCCAGGATTCAGAAATCTTTCTTTCCATCTCTTGAGTTTATGTACGATAATATTTTTTTTGTAAGCTTTTTCTGAATTGTAGTAAATTATCCCAGTTAATTAAGCAACTGAAAGTCTTCATCAGTGAGGTCAGGGAAAATTAGCACTATGTTTTCTACTATAATTGAGGACGCTAATTAGTATTTACATTTTCAACTGAAAATTGTTACTTTTTATTGTGAATTAATTCTGCATAGTTTCCATCAAATAGCCATATTTCTGATTTTAAAAAAAGGTCAGTGTAAAAATGAAACATATATGTTATTTTCTTTCTTTGGTGCCTTTAATAATGTAATATGGAAAGCATAATGGTATTCTTAAGTATTGAATGTTGACATATAAGAAATCAGACTCATTGCTGGGCCTGAACCCACTGTCATGAAGCAACACGTATCTGTGATACTTTTTGAAAGAAATGGGGAGTTATGATTAGAGACTGTAACAAATAGAGTTGTTCTGGCAATGAGTAAATAAATGTAAGGGAAAAAATAGACAAATCCCAGCCTTGTTGATCACAGAGTAAATTAAAATTCAGGTCAAAGAAGCACTCTTTGGGAATGATGTTTAGTCACTGTGTCAACAAGAATTCATTAACTGTTTATATTATGACATATCATGCTACACATTGAGGATACAAATGTTAAAGTGTGATACCCTCAAAGAGCTCATGTTCTAATGGAGGAGTCATCATATACATATAAAATACACACCAAGTACATATAAGCTAACCTTAGAAGTGAAGGTATTAGTAGCTGGAGAGAACAGAAAAGGCATCCTGTAGGAGATAATACATGAGCTGAATTTTGAAGGAAATCACGGAAGCTAAAAGTTCAAAATGAGGAGTGACTACATTCTAGGTATGGAGGGATAACTAGTGTAAAGGAAAAGAGGGGAGAGAAGGAACATCATGACTGAAGGAGAAGAGGAAGGTCATTGTGGCTAGACTGTAAAATATCTGGAAAGAAGTAATGTGTAAAAGGATTGAAGAAGTCATGTAGTAAAGAGCTTTAAATGCTAAACAGAAAAAAAAAATGTATTTGACCATAGAGGTAATGAGGATCCCCTGGGAAGGAGGAAATTGTGGTGGGAACTTGGGTAATCAGATGAGAGATTGATACTTGTCAATAATAAGGAGTAGGTATTGTCTGTAGGCAGCATGGCAAGGATCAGTCAAAAAAGACACACTGAAAATTTGAGAAAAGGATGATAGTATAGGTAGTGGTGTCAAACTCAGAAACATCCCCACAGGTTGTATATTAACTGCGAAAAATATTGTAGTGTATTTTTCTTTACTTTGTTAAACATTTCCCAGTTAAATTTTAATTTAGTGTGGCTATACTCTGGAGTTTTGCAGGTGTATGTAGCCAGCTCTGTTTGTCACGTCTGGTCTTTTACATATTGTAGAAGATGAGAGATGGGTTCAAAAGTATTGAGAGTAGTTGTCCTTTGGGAGGTTAAGCACCACTTTTCATCAGTCTGAAGTAAAACAGGAAAAAGTGGGGAAAGGTGTCATGTGTATGTGAGATAAGAGGAATCTTATGGTGAATAGCCTCATTCATTTTCATTGATGAGTGAGGTGAGGTCCTTAGCTGAGAGCTTAGAGAATCATGCTGTGAGAAGCTTGGGGAAAGAAAAAGAGGTCAGGAACTTGCACTATTATGTGTAGGTTATAGAGTTGAATCGGGAAGAGTAGAAGAATGTCTTGTCACAAAAGGAGTCTAGTTGAGAGTCAGTAACAAATGTGTAGAATATTTTTAAGTATCTTCAGGACGAAAGAGAAAACTAGTCTGTACAGGAATATTTTTGTGTACCTTGTTACATTACTTTCTCTCCTCACAAGCATCTATTAAATTTCTGAAAAGAAAATGATAAGGAGATTCACTTTCATTTCAAAACAAATTCAAATTCAAAAATTTTTATTAAGTATTTTTCTTCAATTGCACACTCACACTCAGTTTATTTTTCATTTGTTAATGGTCATTACTACACTTTATAGGCTTACAGCTGTGTGATGTGGGAAGGATGTTTCTTACGCAATAATGTAGGTATATTTCCTTATATTTGGATTGATGCCTTTCTCTCATCTTCTCCTCAATTCAGAATTCCTGTTCTTGGATTCTAGTTTTCCTTTCTCTGGAAAAGATATGAATTTCAGGATGGGTAGCAATCAAAGCCAGTCATGCCACAGGCCAGGGTTACTGGCTGCGGTTTTGTTTGTTTTCAAATCAGTGTTTGACATCCTTATAGTTAGTCCTCTTGGAATTATGGTAACATCAAATTAATCTTTTCAAACATTGTGTGCTGCATATAACTGACACCATTCATACCATATGAGTAGAAAATCTTTATTAACATGTCACAGATCAGATAGCTAAGAGAATTTCATGTGGCAGGCTGTAACCACTTTTGAAAGATGGAGAGAGGGAAGAGAAAGAATGCCAACACAGTGCAGCAGAAATATCATTGTTTTCAAACCATAGGCCCTATATCACAATCTCACCTCTGCACTAACTACTTGTATTCCTAAATTTAGCTATGTAATTTCTCCGGGCTTCAGTTTTCTGATCTGTAAAACAGGGAGGGGATAGACTAGGTGCCTTCAAGGTTCCATACAGCTTCAAATCTAAGGTCTTATGAGAATATTAGACACTTGTTAAATGACTATTGATTGATAGATTGATGTTTTGAGACTGGAAGAGAAGCCTGGGTGAGATTCCTCCTTTGGGCAAATTAAGTAGGATGGAAGTAATAACTGTTGACTATGCTGTATGCAAGTCTGTAGTTTTGCTTACCCCATTATAGCAGCCAAAATGAAAAAGTTGGTAAGTACCAATTTCTTTAAACATGTTTTTTTCCAAAATGGCGATGATAAACTGAAATAGCATAGTAGGAGACAGGAGAAATTGAGAGATAAAAAGTAAAGAACCAGTTTCTAACCATTAGTAAAACTTGTTTTACTTCATGCTTATTTGCATTTCCAGTTAGAGGCTGTGATCTGTGGCATAATGAAAAAATTTGGGGGTCTGAGTTTGAATTCTGGTTGTGCTACTTATGCCCTATATGACCTGAGGTGAGTCATGAGCTGTCTGGGCTTCTGATTCCTCATCTGTCAAATGTGGAGTTAAACTAAGATCCTTTCAGCTGTAGAATCATATCCCACAAAATTCATTTTCTATCAGAAAGAGAAGAATCAGCAGTTCCAACCTCTAGGCCAGTACTAGGCTTTCACAGAACCCCTTTTGTTTTCTGTTCACCTCTGTACTTCAGCTGTCTGACTGCTTTGGTTATGATTTCTTGTCTATTCCGTAAATTGTTTCTCTATTTGCTTTTCTTTGGCTTAAGTTCCCTCCCTTCCCACCCCCACCACACACACACACACACACACACACACACACACAGAACAATAAATTAATTGACATTTTTACCTCATACCCATCTCTTTGTCCCATTGCCTTCCCTATATCACTGCCCTCCTGCCTTCTGACTTGGGCTGAATTCCAAGGACTTAGAAAGTTTCAAGTCCCTCATCAGCCGGTCCTCAGTGAGGCTTCCACTACTGACAGACAGTATGTTATAGTTATAGACTGTTATAGACTGCTGAAATTAGAGTCAAGACATCAAAATCACCAGGGTTTAAATCTTGCCTTTGGTACTTAATTACTGCACAAGTTGTTTAACCTTGGAGACCTATTTTCTCCATTTGTAAAATGTAGTTAAAAAATCTCTGTCATCGTCTACCTCACAAGCTTGTTATGAGGTTCAAATGTGATAATGTCTGTAGACAGCTTTGGAATTTTTCTGATCTATACAAATAATACTTTGATGTAATGGAAGAGCTGGTATCAAAGCTAGTGAAACATGGGTTCAGATCCTATCTCTGACACACTGGCAGAATGATCCTGAGCAAATTGTTTAAACTTTCAGTTCTCCAGGCAACCCTTGAACATAAATGGGTTGATTTGCATTAGTAGAGACAATTTCTTTCATGTGGGAGTTGCCTATAATAATGAAATTATAGGACTAGTCCTTAATCTAATGAAAATGTCAGTTATAGTTACCCTTTTGTAAAACACCAGTAAAATCAGAGTCCCTAACCTTCCTTCTAATCTGTCCTCTCCTTTCCTACCTCTCCTCATCAAAATCCCACTACTGATTGGCATCAGAGTATTTAACTGCGCTATTTCCGTCTGAATTTGCCCCTTTTAAAATAGCTTGTGCTCAGAGGTGACCACATTGGTGTAAGATTTAGTACAAAGGGGTTAGAGAACTGAAAATCAGAATTTCCAGATAAGCTCAAAAGATTTTCTAGCTTTAGCCTCCCCAGTACTACGAAGTACAATGATTCACCTGCTCATCTTTTCTTTTACTATATTAGGAATAGAGGCCTATTAAAGCTCAGGTACATACACATGTACATGTACATCTCTCTCTCTCTCTCTCCATATATATATATATATATATAAAATCTTGAGTTTATAAGACTTAAGAGTCTGACAATCAAGCTTCTTTTAGCTTAAAACAAATCCTCCAGCATCTGATAGCTACGGGGAAACTCATGCGAAAATGTACTCCTGCATTTGTCCAAATGTCTACTTAGAATCTGCAACAGAAAAAAAAAAAGATCATGTTTTGGATCTTTAAGAACTGACAGCAAAAAAGCTAATTTGCTTTGAGGCCTTTTGATGCATTTAATTTAATTTATTGAAAGCAAATTAATGCAGAATGATAAAATAATTATTAAAATGGAAATATAAGAAAATGAATGAAGCAAATCAACAGAAAAAGAAAAGAGAGTGGTTGATTACTGTAGTTCAAAAGATAATTCCCAGTTTAATCACATTAAACCTAATTGGTAGCAGACTGATGATGGGAAATGCAGCTTTCACTTTACAACTGAGAGAGAAAAAAAATGAACAGGCGAATGGAAGGGAAAAGCATGACTGTAGAGGATAAATAAAAGAGAACCTGATTATGGAGGCTGGAAGAGGCTCTTTTAAAGAATCAGTAGCCCTTTTAGAATGTTTGCTAAATAAGGTACTAGAACACATAAGTGGCTTGAAATGTATGTATATGTAATTCTTCCTTGGAGAGGCTTTAGCAGACCAGAGTACCTTGAGCAATAGCGGAGCCAAGTCTAAAATCCAAATTACATGAACTACTTATGCAAGAAATGGAGCATCTCAAAGTGCATGAGTTAAAATTACTATTACATAGTGGGACCGATCTAAGGATCAAGAGATATTGTAGACAAAGTCTTTGGGTCCTGAGGCTCTCCTCCCCGCATTCTACTCTCCCCCCTCCCTGCCATGGCTTAGGACTTGTGTTCTACGTTTCAATAAGCTCCTATTTCCTGTTTAATGCATAGTTATTTACTGAACTGAAATGCATAATAAACACTTTGAGTGAACTACTCAGGTTATCAGGCACACACACACACATTAATGAAATGTATTTTCAATCCCTTTTTAATTCAATAATTTTTATAAAAGAAAAATTAAAGCCTCATAAGAACCATCCATAGTCTAACAAAATAAATGCCCACATCGATGAAGCACTAAGCTGTATGTTTTACTGCGCATTTTTAATCCATCTCCTCTTTAGTTGGAGGAGGGAACAAGGTTTCTCAGCACTCAAGAATCATCCCACCCACTTCTTTTTTTAGGGAAGTGGAGTAGGGGCACTATGATGAATCACTTAGGCATTCCTAGGGAAATGATACCCCAAACTCCTATTATTGTAACTCTACATAAACTAAATTTTCAAAAAGTAATAATCTAGGCACTTTCAACTAACAAGATGAAGAGAGCCTTTTCTCAACAATTATTTAAAAAGGGGAATAGCGTACATCAGAAGGATGGAAGTTAAACTGTAAGTAAACTCAATAAACCTACCAAATTAAACTTAACTAAAATTAAATTGAAGTAACAGTGAAAACTAAACAACTAAAATGATCTACCATTAACATAGCAACAAAAACTTAAACTGATGAAGACAGGAGGAAGCTGATCATCTCCAGAGGTCTTTGAATGGAGACTAGATAACCATTTTTAGAAGAGATCCCTACTTCAGGCAAGGCTTAGGTAAGAATGATGTCCAAGGTTCCTTTCAGTTTTGAGCCTATGATTTTATTTTAAAAGGCAATATATTGCAGTGGATAGACAGCTGATGTGGGAAGACCTAGTTTTCAGTTTTTGTCTGTTACAAATTAGCTGTGCAACCCTAAGCAAATAATTTCCCCTGCTGTGGCCTGATCAGCATTTTAAAGTTCCAGTTGAAGTTAAAGATTTGAGTAAAAGGAAGAGTTAAAGGACTGATTATATTTCCCTACAGCAAGACCCTTAATCCCATGAAATTACAGGTGGACAGTTTTACCAATGACTTTATATGATAATACACAAAAGGATCTATGATCTCAGATATATTGACCAAAATCCTGGATTCATAATTTTATATATTTCATAAAAAGGATGGACTTAATTTCCAAACAATCTGATTTTGTTTGAGCTCACAATTTTAGAATCAATTAATTTTTCCCCTTTGATATTCAAAAATATCTGCCAAAAAAGGAGGGGAATAAGGAATATCATTTTTTTGGTAAGAAGAAGGAGAAACTCTAATAATCAAAGAGAACAGAAATGTTTGAAAGATGACGGTAAGACCATTAGCTCTTGGTTGAATCCCCTAGGTCAAAATCCTTTTGCGTCCCTCACTGATGAAGTGGGCAGATTACCAGACTGCTCTCAGAATTAATTAACATTTGAGAACTCCTCTAAGCTTTTTGAATGAGAGCCCCTTGATAAGGATCATTAGTGAAGGGGATTTTGAGACATTTCACTTTCCTCAAAAGTGTTATTATCTGGATTCCCTACCCACTCTGGTCCAAAGGAAACAAATAAACAACTTTGTATTTCTGGAAATGTCTTCCAATTTTAGGTAATAATTAATGAAATTTTAATAATGAGTGGAAGAGAACACAAAGAACACTCCAAGTATCCTATGTAATAACTAAAGCCTTTTGAGGAACACTTTGATATTTTTAAAGGAAGTGCTGACTTTTTAAGAAGGCTTTAAGTAATTAAAAAAAAATTCCCTAAAGTATAGATACTTGCACCAGATATCAAAGTGTGAGATTGGCAGTGATTGAAATAAGCATTTATTAAGCACAATACTAGTCCCTGGGGAGGGGTGGGTTACTAAAAAACAAAAACAAAATAGACAAAAGAAACAGTCCTTGTTCTCAGAGAACTTATATCCATTGGTAGCACTATCCTTTAATGAATTATATGCAAGAAGACAAAAAGAAAAAAAATGGAGGATCTAAATCGAGACAGTTTTAAATATATAGCTGTGACAAGACATGTCCAAGATTTGTGACTCCTTTCTGGAACTAAAATAAAATGTCTGATTTGGAAGGGATCTCAGAGACTATCTAATCCAACTCATACATGAAAAGAATCCTTACTATGATATACATGACAGTAATTTATCCAACCAGTGCTCCGAGATCTCCAAGGAAGGGAAATTCACCACATCTCAAAACAGACAATTCTAATTTCCTGTAGCTTGACTTGTTAGGAAGTTTTCTTCCTGACATCAAGCCTCAATTGACTTTTTGTAACTTGTTCTGCCCTCTTAGTCCAAATACAATGTGTCTTATCCCTTCTCCACATGACAGTTCCTTGACAACAATTATGTTCTTCCTGAATCTTCTCTAGGCTAAATTTTTACAATTCCTTCAGGTATATCCTCATATTACTTGAACTCAAGGAACTTACCCCTTCTGGTTACATTTTTTTGACATCTCCATCTTTTTTTGAATCATGACACCCAGAATTGAATCCAGTACTACAGATGAGGAATGTTTCTAGATCTTCTTGTCTCTCCTTCCTCTTTAAATACCTACTTCTCCACACCTGAAATCCTCCTTCAACTTCTGCAATCCCTTAATGGGTCCTAGTTACATTCATTCTTACCCTTAAAGCCTTTTCTAACTTTGCCTCTTTCATACTCTAGTTCTTTTTTCCCTTGCTGCTGAAGAGTTCATTTGACTCCCTGGGCTCAATCCCAATTGTTTCATCCTAGTTGCAATTCTAGATCAAACTGTACACTGCACTTAAAGTCAGGAAGATCTGAATAAAAATCCTGCCTCACACACTAACTAGGTGTGGCTCTGACAAAACACTTGTCTCCCTAACAGATCTCTCCATCTCAGTTTCCTCATCTTTCAAAGAGGGGAGTTGGATTTCATGGTCTATGGAGACCCTTTCAGATGTAATTTTCTTTTGTGTTACTGTACTCCTTTGCAATAAACATAGTATTGACATTAAAAAAGGTAAATATCATTTCTGCACAGAGGGTGGAGTTTTTCTTCTTGGAAACTAGGAATTTCCTAAGTATGGGTGAAATGCCCTGCATTAATTACAGTCACTCATTCTACCATTTTTAACAGTAGTCAATGGAAGGTTTGCAACATTTTAAGGACTCGATTAGACTCTTCTTTGTTTAAGCTTTGTTTTGTTGTATTTGGTCAATAATTTTTCAGTAGAATCTGACTCTTCATGACCCATTTTTTTTTTTTTTTGACAAAGATACTGGAGTGGTTTGCCATTTTCTTCCCTAGCTCATTTACAGTTGAGGAAAATGAAGTGAATGGAGTTAAGTGACTTGCTCAGAGTCACACAGCTAGTGGTGTGTGAAGACAGATTTGAACTCAGGTGTTCTTGATTCAAGGCCCAGGCCTCTATCCACTGTGCCACCTAATTGCCCTATTCAAATAATTAGAGTTTTCCAAAGGTAGAATGGGCTGCTCCTGGTAGATAATGGATTCCCTTTTACTGAGAAAAGTAAACTGATTAATTCTTCAATATGATATAAAGTAGTTTCTTCTTTAATAGTTTAGAAAAATAGTTTAGAAATCCCCTGAGATTCTGCCTTTGAGATTCTTTCCAAATTTGAGATTCTGAAATTATTGGAGCCATGCCTTCCCCATAGTGTTAATTATCCTGTTTGACCAAACTTAAAGCACTATGTATGTGTAAACAATTATCACTACAATGTTGTCAAAGGAAATTTCTTGTAATTTCTATTAAAATAGAATCAACTAAAAGGCTTGAAACTTTTTTTTAATTTCACATTTAGCCTCAGGATCACTTGAATAAGCCATAGATAGTCATTATGCTTAGCAGGCAGGATAAATTTTTATCATTTGATTTGAAAGATTTTTTTTTCTGCTTCTTACTACAGTGACCCCTTTTCACATTCTCTCTCTCTCTCTCTGTATATACACATACACATGTAACATATTACATATATACATATACATACACACACATACATATGCACACAAATATGAGTGAGTTGTCCTTAGTTCTTGAAGAGGACCAAAATGACATAACTGTGCTGGAGTCCAGTTTTAATGTGTCCAACTGTGACTGATCAGACCAATACAAGCTCAGCATGCTCTGCCACAGGTCAGGCACAAATAGTCTGTGTGAACATTTGGGGTGGATGCTCTAAATCTGCATTTCCTTTGAGCTGTTTCAATACTGCTTTGCTCATAGAGCATAGTACCTTCTCAGATGTGGGCACACCATGCTGAGTGTTCCTGTGCCAGTGTCTTCCATATCACACAATCAGTTACAGAGTTCTTGAGAGACCTTGAGAGCGTCTTTGTATCACTTCTTCTGACCACCATATGAATGCCTGCCCTTTGTGAGTTCTCCATGAAGCAGTCTTTTTGGCAAGTGTGTGTTTTGCATTGGAACAACATGGCCAGGCCATCAGAGTTACGCTCTCTGAAGCAGAGTCTGAATGCCTGGCATTTTAGTTCACAGAAGGACCTCAGTATCGGGCACCTTATCCTGCCAGGTGATCTTCAGAATCTTCCTAAGACAATTCCAATGGAAGCAATTCAGTTTCCTGGCATGGCACTGGCATACTGTTCAGGTTTCACAGGCATACAACAGAGAGTTAAGCACAACAGCTCTATAGACCTTCAGTTTGGTAGTCAGTCTAAAAACCTCTTCTCTCCCATACTTTCCTTTGGAGCCTCCTAAACACAGCTCGGGCAATGTGTCATCAACCTCATTATCAATGTGTCCGTCCCTGGAAAGTATACTCCCAAGGTAACTGAACTTAGACACAGCATTTAAAATTTCTCCATTTGCTGTGACGGATGGTTCCAGGTATAGATGGTGTGGTGGTGACTGATGGAGTGCCTATGTTTCTTGGTGCTAATTGTAACAGTAAAATTAGCACAAGCAACAGAGAATTACTCTCATGCCTTCCCAGTCAGCAATGAAGTGAAACAAGGCTGTGTGCTTGCTTCCATGCTTTTCTAGCATGATGTTTTCAGGCATGTTGTCAAATTCTTTCAATGAGGATGAACATCAAGGTCAGCTACAGTCCTGATGGTACATCATTCAACTTGAAAAGGCTACAAGCCAAGACCAAAGTGGAGGGAGTTTTGACGCATGATTTTCATGCAGATGATTGTGCACTCAATGCAGTCGTTGAAGCTAAGGCATAATATGTATTTATTTATACACACATATCATTACTAACATTTTGAATCTCTTACTACATGTAGTAGCTACAAGTAATCACTACATTTTCATGTTTAAATCCCATGTTATGATTTACTAAAAATAGACACAGATATTGTTGCGGGTTGACCTTAGCTGAATTCTAAGTCAATAAAGTAAAAAATAGGAAGAAAATTCCAACTAAAGTTTAGATAAATGCCCTTAAAACATAATAAATAAACAAATGACCAAATGAATAAATGATTGAATAAATAATAAAAATAATATGTAGTACTTCGTAAATGCAAACACTGTACTAAGTGCTTTGCAAATATAACCTTATCTGAGCCTCACAACAACCCTGCAAGGTAGGTACTATTGTTACTTACAAATAAGGGAACTGAGCCAAATAGGGGGTAAGTGATTTGCCCAGGTTTGCACAGCTAGTAAGTATCTGAGGCTGATTATGAACTGAGGTTTCCTGGCTCTACATATTATAACACCTAGCTGAATATAGTCCAAAGTGCATCTTTTATAGATGAGGAAACAGACCACTGGGAATCTAAGTATCCAGTACTTAGTACAATGTCCAGTACAATATACCCAGGTATTTGGCAGGATTTCAAAACAAATGTATATTTGTATATACATATATGTATATATGTATATACATATAAATGTATATATATATGATTAACAAAAGAAATAAGAAATAATAAGACTTTTAGAACTATATAACTCTTTATCATTCACCTATACTAATCTCATCTTATAGATGAGGAAACTGAGGTAGAAAGAAGTGAGATATTTTCCTATTAATAATAGTAATACAGCTCCTACTATGTGCAAGACACTGCACTGAATGCTTTGCAATTAATCTCATCGATTCCTCACAACCATCCTTCTTAGGAACTGCTATTAGTATTCCCATTTTATAGATGAAGACAGTGAGGGAGACAGAAACTTAGTGACTTACCCAGGGTCACATGACTAGCAAACATCTGAGGCTGGATTTGAACTCACTTCTTCTAAACTGCGGGCCTGGCAGGCTAATGTACCACTTAACCTTGCCTAGGTTAATTATACCTGTAAGTATAAATAAATACACATAGTTCTATTTAAATCATACACAGTTAATTAGTAGTAGAATGTGGACTAGAAATTCTGTCTCTGGGTTCACAGTCCAGAAGTTTTTTCACCACTCTGTACTGCCTCATGAGTTTATATTTATCATTGACTACCTGCTGAAATTTTGCAATCAGACATTTCTGCTTCCTGGTGTCTTTAAAACATTTTAAAGGAGAGAAATTCCTTCACATGCAAGGTTTGTTTCATACGGCACAGGCAGTGAAGGGACTTTTCCATTCATTTGGTTGTCAACACTCCCAGTGCCCATGTGGGGGCAAACGGTAATCACAATAATGGGCATGACATCCTTGCACATAAACATTTGGATACTCACAGCATGAGATGTCTTGTCAGCACCAGGGATAAAATAATGGACTAAAGATTAACTGTCAGGGAGCCTAGCCAACCACAGCGGGGTGGCAGCTAGGAGCAGATAGATGGCCTGGCATGCTTAGGTCACCTGTGTTTACACTGATGAATGTGTGTGGTTCTCCTGGTCTCTATCATTATATTGAGTGCTATAGCTTTCTCAGCACCTGTAGCTCAACTCAAAAAATGATTTTTCATGAGACAAATGTACTCTTATTTTGACCTCAACTATTCATTTAGATAATTTTAAGTCTTAACTAGTGAGAGGAATATCTCTTTAAGTTTACAGTAGTGCTTTAAAACTGAGGAGTCTTTCTACTCACATTTTGCTGAATGAAATGATTATCCCATGACTATTGATTTTATTACATAATTTAAGATTTTCATTGTGTCTTCCTTCCTTCCTTCCTTCCTTCCTTCCTTCCTTCCTTCCTTCCTTCCTTCCTTCCTTCCTTCCTTCCTTCCTTCCTTCCTTCCTCCCTTTCTCTCTCTCTCTCTCTCTCTCTCCTCTCTCTCTCTCTCTCTCTCTCTCTCTCTCTCTCTCTCTCTCTCTCTCTCTCTCTCTCTCTCTCTCTCTCTCTCTCTCTCTCTCTTTCTCTCTCTCAACTCTGGATTTATTCTTTAAGCATTAAAGCCCTTGGAATGTGAGTTTGGGGTTTAATATGTAATTTTATTTATTTGCCATTTTTTTGAGGTTTCTACTAGAACTTTCAGGATTCATTTTAAGTTTATTGTGACTAGATAGGAGACAAAACCAAAATTTGATTTATAGGAAATAACATAAAACTATCTTTGTCCATGCTTAATAGATGTCAGGCACAATGCTAAGCCCATATGGAAGAGATAGGTATGTTTTCACCAGAATTATAGTGTAGCAGAAAATATAAGGGAAAAAATCTTCAGTTAAGGGGAAATTATACATTTCATGTACTTAACTAAATTATTATGCTTCCTAACAACTTGTTATCAGGAGGTACCTTAAGAGGAATTTATTATATTATTTAATCATAAGTCCAGCATAAACACATACTACACACATTCATATACACACATTTGTACACAAAGATATACAGATTTACTGGAAAATACTTCTATTTTTTTCCCTCATTTGTATATCATCTTTCTAAAAATATAAATTCAGAATAAAAAGTAATATGATTGATTAACAAATGAAACAATGCACACAGTAACAGATCTTCATTGCTCTCACCTGTATAATTGCAATATCTATCTATCTATCTGTCTGTCTGTCTGTCTGTCTGTCTATCTATCTGTCTGTCTGTCTGTCTATATTCACTCCAATCCACTACCCTAATAATGAGAAAGGTGCCATGAGTTACAAATATGATCTTTCCATGTAGGGAACGTAAACATTTCAACTTTAGCAAGTCCCTTAAGATTTCTCTTTTCTGTTTACCTTTTCATGAATCTCTTTAGTCTTGTACTTGAAAGTCAATTCTTCTATTAAGCTGTTTTTTTTTTCCCTAAAAAATGCATTAAATACCTCTAGGTCATTGAATGTCAATTTTTTCCCTTATGTATTACACTCAGTTTTGCTAGATACGTGATTCTTGGTTTTAATCCTAACTCTTTTGACCTCTAGATTATCATATTCCAAGCCATCTGATTCCTTAATGCAGAAGTTACTAAATCGTGTGTTACCCTGATTGTGTTTCCAAAATACTGAATCATTTCTTTTTTGGCTACTTGAAATATTTTCACCTTGACCTTGGAACTCTGGAATTTGGCTATAATATTCCTGAGAGTTTTCCTTTTGGGATTTCCTTTAAGAGGCAATCAGTGGAATTTTTCAATTTCTTTTCTTCCTCTCTGGTTCTAGAATATCAGGGCAGTTTTCTTTGATAATTTCTTGGAAAGTGATGTCCAGGCTCTTTTCTTCATCATGACCTTCAAGTTGTCAAATAATTTTAAAATTATCTTTCCTGGATTTATTTTCCAAATGAGTTGGTTTTTTTCCAATAAGATATTTCACATTGTCCTCTATTTTTTCATTCTTTGGTTTTGCTTTATATTTTCTTGATTTTTTATAATGCCATCAGCTTCCATTTGCTCCATTCTAATTTTTAAGGAATTATATTTTCTTCAGTGAGCTTTTGGACCTCCTTTTCCATTTGGCTAGTTCTGCTTTTTAATGCATTCTTCTCCTTGTTGCTTTTTGGAACTCTTTTGTCATTAGGTGTTATTTATTTTTCTGAGATGTTATTTTCTTCAATAAATTTTTGGGTCTCTTTTACCAGGCTGTTGACTCATTTTTCATGATTTTCTTGCATTACTCTCATTTACCAATTTTTCCTCTAGTTCTCTTATTTGATTTTCAAAATACTTTTTGAACTCTTCCATGCCATTTCATATTTTTCTTGGAGGCATTGGATGTAGGAGCTTTGATTTTGTAGGATGTTTGATTTTGTTGACTTCTAAGTGTGTTTTGATCTTCCTTGTTACCAAAATAAATTTCTATAGTCTGAGCTTTTTCTCTCATTGTTTGCTCATTTTCCTCACATCTTTGTTAAGCATGTTGTAAACTATTAACATAACTATTTTACCAGTAAGAAAATCAGTTCTATTATTGGGGACTTAAGTAATTAGGAAATTCATCCTTGTATTTGTCTAGTATCTGCCTCCCTGGAATTTCCAGTCATTGGTCCTAGCTTTACCCTCTGCAGCAATACAACTTTCTTCTACATGACTTTCATACCTTTGAAAATATATATCATTTTCCCACTTCTCCATACTCTTTTTTTTTTCCATGTTATACATCCCCATTTATTTCCTGGTCCTCTTATGACATGATTCCCATATGACCTCCTCCACCATCCTGCTAATATTTCCCAAGATTTCTTTCTAGCTTTTTGCCACCCTTGTGAAATGGCATCCAAACTGAGTACAGTATTCCAGATATGGTCTGAGTTATTAAGAGTCTAGCATAAATTTGAAGAATTGTTTTCACAGTCAAGAGGAGAGAAGGGAAGAGAGAGGGCATAAACATACAATGTATCAGCCACTATGAAAAGTACTGTTCAAAATTAATCTCCTTTGATCTTTTAACATAGAGGTAAATGTTGTTATGATCCCTGCTTTTTAATAAAAGAAACTGAGTTATACAGAGGTTGATTGACTAGCTCATAGTCATGTGGTCAATTAGATGTCAGATTGTATTTAAATTAAGTTCTCCCTGACTCTAAGCCTGGCACTCTATCCATTGCACCACCTAGTTGCAAAAAGATTCTAATTCTGTCATTATGGTCTAAGGTTGCATTAATTTTTTTTAGCAAATATGTAACACTAATATACTAGCCAGCTCTCTGTTAACTTTGAATCTGATAAACTTGGCTTGTAAGTCTTTATCTAAGTCACTGATAAAAACAGAATACAACAGGACAGAGGAAAGAGCTTCTTCCCCACCATCCCTAATGAGCCAAATCAGATCATTTAGTAACTACTGCATGATGATAAGTTAGCCCCTTTTTGAAGCCTCATTAATTCTTTCAAGTTCATTCCCTCCCCCCCTCCCCAATATTGAGTGACATGCCTAGCCTCACTGTCAGGAGTCCAATAAGCCGTATGTGATTTTCCTTCAACTATATATTTTCATGACTTCTAGTCAGACTTTTTTTTAATGGAATAGGGGAAGTCTAATTATAGGACTGTACTATCTAGGTTACCATATAGTGAATTAATTTTGTCAAATAATAACTGCAAAAAAGAACTTGCTATTTTTTTTTACAGTTATTAGTCTTGCCTTTTGACAAGATTTAATGGGGCTGGGGATTAATGGGGTATGTCAATCATTAAAGTATCTAATACTACCTCAAGAATAGTTTGTGGTCTACTGTTTGGGTAATGACCCAGAGTTAACATTCTGTGTTAATAGTTTTGATTATTCAGGTTGAATTTTTATTCACTTTATAGTATTTTTATCTGCTTAGAAATAAAAAAATAAAACTTTTAAATATCTTATTATTGAAAATGATATTTCTTCAGCTTGCATAACAATTTGAATTTAGCAGATGTTTCGGGAAGCAGTAGGCACATCAGTCATCCACAGAGCCATGATCACGAGAGGACAAATAGGGCTTTTATCTAGACTGCCAAAATCAAGATAGAGTTATAAGAGTGTGTGTGAGATAAGCTTTCTTACTGCAGTAACCATCATCCTTGTACCTTTTAGTATTTTTCTGACTGATACTTGTTCATGTTAGTTACCTAATCTCCCCAGATTCTCTCACTGTGGTGTATGTTTCCAGACCTCCTACCTAACTGATAGTCCTTTGAAAGGGCCAAGTACAAACTTTCTCAGGAATGTTTTCAAACTGTTCTCTGTGTTGCCTTTCTCTTGCTGGTTTTTGCCTCTGATGTGGGAAAAAAAAAACACCCACAACAAGAACAACAAAACTCTATCTATGCCTTTAATCACCGATTTCTTTGGACTGTAATGTAGGGGTAATGTAGGAAGTGACCACATAGGTATTGCTCATCTTCTCTCTTCAATTGAATTCACCTCCATAATCCTACTCCAGTGTGCAGTGATGTTCACTTAACAATAACAGTTGGTAAGATCAGGTCCCCACAGCATCAATGAATCTTTTTGTTTATGTAATATTAATTCGAGATCTATTATGTTAACACTCATGCATACTAAGGTACTGTGTCTTGAGAGCATGACCAACACTATGACATCAGGGTGCTACAAGTTTCACTGAGGGATGAGTGGTTATCATTCTAAAGCTATACCTCACAGACTCCTATGAAGGGCTTCTCACTATGGTTATCAATTAATATCATTTAGTCATCTTTAGTTAATTAGAAATTTATAAGGGATATTTATTAACTTGGTATAGGAAGAAAAGTTGGAATAAAATCCCCCTCTCCCCAATTTGATACTTTCTCAGAAGGACATAGAGTTTAGGAGAATATGGGTTCAAACTTCGAAAGAACTTGTCATAAAGTGATACCAGCTTCTGGAAGGTTTTTTTTTTCTTAATTTCAAGATATTACTCTTGCCTTGTATTCTTTTTCTGTTGAGCTCTTCTAGAGCCCTATCTTCAGTCAGTCCATGACTCATAATGAAGACATTGTGATCAGCTGTTTAGATTTTTCTAGGATGCTATCTTATTGCTGGCAAAATGGAAAATCACCCCTACTACCTTTCAGAATTTATGAGGTCTTCCTCCAATCATGGTGAGAGGAGATGAGGAGAAGCCCAAGCACTCTCCTTTCTTCCCCAAACTGTTTCTTCTCAGGTTTAGCCACCTTCTTTTCTGTTGGGTTCCCTGCAGTTTGAACTAGCTCTCTTGTTTTATATAAGCCCAACACTGTACTATCAAATCCTTAATAGAATTAGAACAGACTTTTTTCTGTTGCACTTAATTGAAATGCCTTTGATTTAAGGAGGTGTCCCCAATTTGTTCACTCTGATTTACACTGAATTATGCAACAAAGAAATATTGTAACCTAACATTCAAGTGAAGCAGGGTAACCAAAGCATCTTCCACCACCACAATTGATAGAAAAGAACAAAAGATACTCTCCCACAAACACATAGAGTCCACGGGAAAGTGGGTTCAAGCTTAGAGGGAATATTACACAAACCACTAACATAGATTTTGTTGCTCTTCCTCTTATTTTCCCTCTTCCTTTTCTTCCTTTTTCTTCTTCTTCTTCATCCATGGTTGTTAGAAGAAAACTGTATACACTGAGGAGATTGTAGATGTTTTCTAAACTCAAATAATTGGCCTTTGATTATTGATACATTATTTTGCTAAGAAAGTGGAAATCAAGGAGGCAAACTCTTCAGTCAGTTCTAGTTTTTCCTTATAAAATGTTTTTTTAAAAGTCTCACCTTACTTTTTAAAAAATTCTCTAGCCTCCTTATTAAAATTTAGAAAGACTTCATACTTGCAAATATTTAACACTTGTTGCTTAAAAATAAAATTTAGCATGTATTCTGACTCAATTGTCTCTACACGTATAATTATTCTCAGGGAACCTATCATTAGGTTGGTTTTTGCTTTTACTTGACACTGAGTTGCTGCCTTTGCCAAATATTTTCTCTGTTTTTTACATTTAGGTTCTATGAAAAATGTTATTAAGGGAGTATAATGGTTTGTCTTTTTCAGAATGCTTAGTGCTTCTAGAGGTGGTTTAGCTGAAAGAATCCTCCAGGGAAAGCAAGAATCATTGGATTTTAGTCTTGATTCAGTTTTTTGGTGATGTTTAGCAAGTAGATTTGTATCTCTGTGCCTCACTTTCCACTCCCCTATAAAACAAGATTTATGGGTCAAATGGGGAATTCTTAACTTGGAGTCCATGATCTTATTTTTGTTCTTGAATTGATAGCAATTTCAATGTAATTGGTTTCCTTTGTAATCCTTTATATTTTATATTGTGAATTAAAAAAAAAAAAAAACAACAACATGATTCTGAGAAGTGGTTCATAGGCTCACCAGACTATTGAAAAGATCCATAATGCAAAAAAGAAAAAAGTTAACAACCCCTGAGCTATAAGCCCTTATCTAGATTTGAAAGTCTATTCTGTGACTTTTTTCCTTCAGAATGGTTTTTTTTTAAATCATTTTTGTCTTCTCCACACCGAAAATGATTTATTGGATGATCTTACCTTCATTTTCTGTTAAAGTTGTGGTATTCTAAGGGCAATCTTGGTCTACTTATTTTTAAGTATTTGTATGAACAATATAATAGGGATGTATCAGAAAGAATTCATGCCTTTAGAACTAAGTTTGACTTTAGGAAACCTTTAGAGTAATGGACTTAGAGTGAGGAAAGCTTTGTCTCAAATCCTGCATCAATACTAACTATATAGCCCTGAGAAAATCACTTAGTCCTCTTCTCTAAATAAGACTGTTGGCTATAATGGCCTCTAATGTCCCTTCTAGCTTGAAATCCATAATGCTATGATACAGTGACCTCTCAGGTACTTTCCAACTCCAAGAGTCTTTATCCTTATAAGTATGCTACTTGAACAGTGCCATGAGCCAATGAAGAGTCATGTATGTGAGCGTCTATCAGGGTCATTGTTGATAAAGAACAACAATAACCCAAGGTATTCAGTAAGGCTTCAGCAAGTCAATTCAAGGTCAAAGAAAATAAAAAAGCAAAACAAAACAAAAACCAGAAGGTATAGAATTAATAGGACCAAGGTTTGAGAGATAAAGGAGGAGTCAGGAGTTGAAGGGATGGTAGAAAAAAAAGTAGAAATTTTACTGTGCTAGTACCCAGAACAACCTGAAAGACTGTACCATTATTTAGTTTGTTCATGAAGCAAGCATTTGTTGAGCAGCTTCTACATACCCAACTTGGTATTGGGTCACATGAAATATGTAAAATGATAAAATCATAAGCCCTTTCCATTAAGGAGCCTGCAGTCCAAAACAGAGGTGTCAACATCAGATAGAAATGGTATTACTACACAGTATATAAAGATCATTGGAGGCTGCATACTGACTTTGAAAACTATATATTAATATTATCTATTTTATGTTTTATCTATTTTGTTAAATATTTTCATTTACATTTTAATCTTGTTTGGGCTGCAGTCTGATGTGTTGCTGGGCCACCTTGCTAGGGTACCTACCACCCTGGTATAATAGAAAAGGCAGGAAAAAGTGAAGAAAATTTGATTAAAAAAGCAAAGTAACAGCTGTATCAGACACCACAAGAGAAGTATATAGAGATGTAACAGAAGCATAGAAAATACAGTGTTAAAAGAATATTATAAAGAGAAAGTTTATAGAACTTAGAAAGTCTGGGATGGCTGATTTAATCTTACCATAGGCAATGCTTATGATACTACTTTCCTGCTCAAAAACTCTCAAATGCACACTAAACACAGTCTGAATTCTTGAGAATAGCAGTAGAAGAGACTGTATTATGTGGCTTTATCTTATATTACTTTTCATTAAGCATTCTACATTTTTAACGAACTGGATTATTCACACTTTTTTCCTTTTTACCACTTATTGTGAGGTCCTCTCTATGCCACCCCTTTCAGGAATCCTTCCTTGAACACCCCAGCTCAAAGGAATCTTTACTTCCATATATCTTTCACTGTATTTTGTACATCTTCTGTATACTTTTCACTTCTAACCTCTATCACTTGGAGGACTTACTTTTTCCTGGTAGATTTCAGGGTGCTTCAGAGTAGAAACTGTAACACTCACTTTTATACTCTCCAATACTTAACATAAGGCCATCTATATAGTAGCTACTTAATGTGTGTTTATTAAATTATACAACTTTGTAATTCATCTACTTATGCTTGACATGTAGTTAAGAAAATGAGACACATTTGTTAAATTAAACTTTCATGTCATTTAGATGACAGTGAAGATTAGTCTGTGTCTAGAGCCAAATGTTTATACAAGGGAGTAGCAGAAGATAATCTTTTTTATTAATTAATTTTATTTATTTTCAGCATTCTACAATAACTACTATAAAACTTAGATTATTATTTTACCCTCCCTCCCCCCACCTCCCCCTCCCTCCCCAAGATGGCATACAATTTTGTATAGGTTCCACACATACATTCCTATTAAATACATTTTCACTATAGTCATTCTGTATTGAAGAATTATAATGAATGAGAGAAATCATCTAACAAACCAAAATGCAATACACACACACACGCACACAGCTCATCATCATCATCATCATCATCATCTACTACTACATTCTGTGATTGAATTCCATAGTTCTTTCTCTGGATGTGGAAGGCATTTTGCCTTAGAAGACCAAAGGGATTTTTTTTTTTGTCTTTGCATTGCAATGAAATTCCGAGTCTACCAAAAAATACTCTCGCACACCGTGGTCGTTGCTGTGCACAAAGTTCTCCTGATTCTGCTCCTTTCTCTCAGTATCAGATCATATAAGTCCTTCCAGGCCTCCCTGAAGTCTCCTTGTTCATCATTTCTTATAGCACAATAGTATTCCATTACATTCACATACCATAATTTATCCAGCCATTTTCCAGTTGATGGGCATCCCCTTGATTTCCAGTTTTTGGCCACCACAAAGAGTGCTGCTATAAAAGAAGATAATCTTGAAAAAGGTATTTAAGACAAAACTATAGAAAACTTTGAAAATTGGTTCAATGAATTTAGCAATTTTCCAATAAGCACTGTGACATCATGCATTTTTTTTAATGCAGAGTAGTGTAGCAGGATGAATAGACAGTATGCTAACTTGTAAGTGGGTATCTTCACTTGGACAGGTTATGAGACAAATATTATATGAGTAAATATCATACTTTAAGAGTCTAGGATGTGGGATCAGGAAAAAAAGAAAAAAAGCACCTTAAAAAGATGTCTTGACTCAAAAAATCCCCCTAAAATAACCCTTTTCTTTATAAACAGCTCCCCTGGTGGGTTTCATCTTTGTATTTGCTGGTCTTATTAAGTAATTCTATGTACTTGTCAGTCTGCAAAGTTAGTGTAGAGGACAAAAGTGAAGGCAAAATATTAGGAGACTGGGGAAACACATTTAATTATTATGGGTATAAAATTAAGTTGTTTCGGTTCAGCTTTCTAAAATCTTCATGAATCAATGCTAGTGTCTAACATTACTTTAACAGTGCTTTGAAGAGTTGGCTGTATATTTGTTGTGATTTTTTTTCATGAACAAGGATATTTTTCATTTTATTCTTATTTCTAATTTTCATGATTCAGTAACTTGAAAGTTAGAATGAATAATAATGAAGACAGAGGACAGCTTTGCCCATTTCTACTGCCAAATAAAACAATTTGGAATGCAAAACAAGTGCATGTGTAATGATCTTTGCAGAAGGAAAGGAAAGAGATATAATAGGTGAACTTTGGGCTTGGGCCAAAAAACTGTAAAGGCTGAAACATGTACAACCACTCATGGTGATTGAAGGTCTTTTTGATATTTAAAGGAGTTTTGTTTTTACATAGTGACTTGCTGTAACTCAGGGCAGTAAATTATAAAATTTCTAAAAATGACTGTGGGCCATCTGTTTCTCAGGAACTTTGCCACCACACTGTCCAGGAAAATGAACTTGCTGAGATTTCATGCAGAAAAAGATTTATTTCTCATATTATGGAAGGAATGCACATGGAACATTGAGGGATAAAGAGGACACCCTCATAGCCAAACCAGCCACCTAAGTTAAATTATCTCTGGTGATATCACAGTCACATTGCTCCAAAATGCATTTTTCATATTCAGCCATGGGATATATAGTAGTTAATATTGATTTTTTTAAAAAAATTGTTTTGAAAGAATATGGTAGCTATAATTTTTTAAATATTTTTATGATAATATCCTTACATTAGCTAATGGGGAGTAGAGCCAATAAAAACAATGGGTCTTTTATTTTTTTAACCACAGATTAAGCTATAATGTACATTTTAATTCTTTTCCCAGTAGTCATAAATAAAGAGAACTACTATTAAAACACTGTTCACAAATTCTCATATATTTATGCTGTTATATTACCAGTAAAAATTAAATAGTTCTAGTTTAGCCTTGCACAAGGGAGCATTTAGAATCAATAGAATGTAATCCTTAATTTCTATGTCATGTTTGCATTTTCTTAATATGCACAAGGTATTTCAAGTTGAGAAAGAATTCCTCTTTCAGCTATTAGCTCACACAG
Organism: Bettongia penicillata ogilbyi; assembly: GCA_023548195.1. Lineage (NCBI taxonomy): Eukaryota > Metazoa > Chordata > Mammalia > Diprotodontia > Potoroidae > Bettongia > Bettongia penicillata. The sequence continues at coordinate 250,962 of JAJHZJ010000233.1, forward strand.
TTCTTCTTCTCATTTTTCTTAATACCTTTCTTTTCTCTTCTCCCTTATCCTTCCTCTAAGTGATAATTTTCCCTCTTTTTTCCTATTCCTCCTACTTTGTACCCAATCAGTTTGAAATTATGTATTATGTCAGATAAGTGGATAATTCCATGATAGGCACTTTCAAAGAGGGACACACTATTTAAGAAATAGTCATCCTTACACATGACAACAGGAATTAAAAAGAAGAGAAAATGGGACAGTTAAACATGCTTGTTTGTAAAATGTTTCAGATTTACTTAGGTTTGATAAATAATCTTAGTGGTAAGAGCACACTAGACTTAGGGAAGGCAGATCTGGCTTTGAGTTCTGCCTCTGAAAATTACTAGGTATATGATTATAGGCAATAAGCTTAAGCTCAATGCCCTCGGGAACAAAATAGGGATAATAGTAATTGAAGTACTCATCTGTTGTCATTTGGAAGGTACTGTTTATGTATGCTTACTTAAAAGTAGATGATGAGTCAAGAAATGGCAATGTGGAATGGATTTTTGCCTTGCATGACAAAGTTGGACCCTGAAATCATGTCTTAAAAATTTTAACATTCTAAAGAATAAACTAATTGTGGTGCCACATAAAAAAAAGAAAAATGTAAGTATGCTAAAAACACATGGAACAAATGATACATTACTACATATTTCATAAGTTTGGAAGAATACAAACCGTAGCCACCAAACTATCAATCCTAAGAATCAGAACCATGGCTAGCTCTCACATACTCCTGGAACTCATATCTCTGGAAAGAATGATTTTATATTGTTGATAACATTACAGTCATGTTGTCTTTTTCTAAGAATAATCACAGGGAAAGCAGTTGAGAAGACTGAAGGAGAAATGGGATTTTCTTCACTCTGTGTAATGGTGTAGACCATAAAACCATAAAACTCTTGATGGCAAAAGAATTGAATATAGTGAACATTTCACTATTCTAGGAAAAAAGAGAAACTAAGGCATGAAGGAGGATGGTAAAATACCCAAAAAGGTAGAGTTTAAAAAAGATATTGGTGAAAAAATGATCATTTAGAAATGTAAAATAATTCAATTTTGATTTTGTCCCAGAAAGAGTAAATGGTCCCAGTCTATTTCCTTGAATTCATACCAGCTAGGAATTGACAGAAATAAACATCCACTTCTGCTATTTATTCTTTTGCTTCTAGCAGAGTATCTAGCTTATTCTTATGTAATATGATTTTAGGAGTGTTGAGAAGGTCCATTATCTGAAACTTACTTCTTCAGAACTCGGACATAAAACGTGCAATTCCACATTTAGTGTTCTATTCCTTTGGTTCAAGGCTTTGATTTCTATTATAAATCAAATACTTTTGTGAGGTATCACATTTCAATATGTTGCAGATTAGCAGGAATGTTTCAGAATATTTTTATATTCACCAAAGTGAAGGAAAATTGAGGAAAGTGAGGATCACAGGGTTTAGAACTGAGAGAAATTCTAATTGAACTGTATTATCTATCTAAAAGAAGAGGAGAGTGAAAAGAATTATAATGGGACAGTCAAGGAGATAGCTAAAAGTAACCTGAGTGGTCAGTAGCAGAGCTAAGATTTAAGAATGAGGGCTCTCATTCCCAGTCTGATCCTCTTCTCAGTAAATTGTTGCCAGATCATTTGAATTCAGATTAAGCATGCTGGAGGAAAGGAAAAAAGGATGGAATAGAGGTGGTGAAGACATATTTCTTTAAAAGTTTTCCTCTAGGGCAAACCCTATTGGTTAACATGGTTCAGATAGTAATTTTTTTTTTTCCGATTCTGTCAGTAAATGCCACACCCAGTTCATTTCTTCTAATGTACTTATTTTTGAACTTTTTGTCCTATAAATCTCGTGAGCATTGTAAAATAGCATTTAGAACATTTTCATTTTTTCCCATCTTTTCTTTAAGAAGTTAGGCTTGAACACACAACATTATGTATTTTGGGGCAGTTCTTTGCATAATTAAACATTATTGTGGTTCCTTGTTAAAAGTGCTTAGTTTAAGTTTTTGAATTGGATTAGAATCTGCAAGAGAAAATTCAGATAAAATGCAAAATAAATGTGGTATGTGTGTTTGTGTTTTACATTAGGGATCAGACTGAAAGTGACAACTCATGTCACAGCAGGTGAATTTTTAGAAGCACTGTCCTGGAGGGTTAATCTAAAGCCCAACTGTGGTGTTGGAAGAAGCTACAAAATTTATGAGGTTGGGCATTCAAAGGGAACCCTGTCAGATGAATAGGTCTGTATTAAAATAAACAAAGGGCAACTAGGAGGGGCATTGGATACAGCAGTGGACTTAGAATCAGGAAAATGCATCTTGATGAGTTCAAATCTGGCCTCAGACTCTAGTGTGACTGGGGAAGTCACTTAATCCTGTTTTCTTCACTTCCCTGATCTATAAAATAACCTGGAGAAGAAAATGGAAAACTACTCCATTATCTTTGTAAAGAAAAGTCTCAAAATGGGGTCACAGAGAATTAGATACGACTGAACAACAGCAAAATAAGCAAATAATGCCAAACACATACACTTTCTCTTATGCATATATATGTATATATATACATATATGTATATATGTGTGTATATATATGTATATATATATATATATATATATATATATACCTTCAATCAAAAAATACAATTCTGGAAAATCAGCATATTCCAAAAGCAGCTTTACATCCTGGCCCTAATTCAAATATTTCAAATCTTATTTTCTTCTTATCTCATGGGAAATGAGGACATGGGGAGAAAAGAGAGAAATGAAAGGGTCATTTTTTTTGTCATTTTCTTTCAGACTTCTAGAGAACAATTACATTTGGAGGGCCTGAACAGAGTCATGTTTTCATGTTTTGTTGTAAGATCACTCATTCCACCAATAGACTTAAAAGGATAATTTCAAAGACACTGTCTCCTCATTTTTAGCTCTTTTTCTTTGTGTGTGTATGTATGTGGTGTTTTGTGTTGGTAGCATTCTATAGAGAGAAATAGATGAGAATGGGTCAAGTGGGATAGCTTCTAAAGAATTAGATGTTATAAAGCTTTTGGATAAAATGAAGCAATTGGTCCAGATGACTTCTGGGTTGCTTTCCAGCTTTCTGAGGCAGCAATCTTTCCTTTTATGCTGTTTCCAGACCAGCATACTACCCTTCAAATTCTTGGGGGAGTTGTTTTCACTTTACTCAGTGATTTTCTTCTTGTGCCTTGCCAGATCCTTGCTAGTCACTCCAATAGCCCAACACTGAACAAGGGACAAGCTGTAGAAGTTACTTGAATGCATGACACCTGTCCTACCTTTTATTCTCAAAACATTTTAATCTACTTACAAATACCATAGAAAATAACTATGTAACAGATGACACGGGGTCTTGGAAAATGGGTGATAGTTACATTTCTTTTTTTTTTGTCTTCTTTTTTTAAAAAAAATGTATTTTAAAAAAAATAAATTTTAGTAAACATTCATTTCCACAAGATTTTGAGTTCCAAATTTCCTCCCCATCTTACCTCGCCCCCTCACTCCAAGATGACTTGCATTTTGATTAAACCTTTCCCCAGTCTTCGCTCCCCTCTATCACCACATCCCTCTCCTATTCCCTTCCCCCTCACTTTCTTGTGGGGAAAATTGCATGTACATCTTATTTCCCAATTGCATTTAAAAACAATTTTTAACATTTATCTTTAAAACTTTGAGTTCCAAATTCTCTCCCTTCTTCCCTTCCCACCCACTCTCATTGAGTAGGCAAGCAATTCAATACAGATTATACATGTGTAGTTATGCAAAACATTTCCATAATAGCTATGTTGTGCCAGACTACTATATTTTCCTACATTCTATCCCTCCCCAATTTATTCTATTCTCTCCTTTGACCCTGTCGCTTTTCAAAAATGTTTGCTTCTGAATAACCCCTCCCCCAATCTGCCCTCCCTTCTATCTTCTTTCCCCCTTATACCATCCCCCACTACTTTCCTACAGGGTAAGATACCCAAGTGAATGTGTATATTATTCCCTTCTTAAGCTAAATCTGATCAGAGTAAGTTTCACTCATTCTCTCTCACCTCCCTCCTTCTTTCCCTCCATTGTAAAAGCTTTTTCTTGCCTCTTTTGTGTAAGTTAATTTACCCCATTCTACTTTTATCCTTTTCTACTTCTCCAAATATATTCCTCTCTCACCCCTTAATTTTAGTTTTTAGATATCAAGCCTTCATATTCAACTCATCTATCTATCTATCTATCTATCTATCTATCTATCTATCTATCTATCTATCTATCTATCTATCTATCTATCCATTTCTTTCCCCATGAAGGACTATACTCAGTTTTGCTGGGTAGGTGATTCTTGGTTTTAATCCTAGTTCCTTTGACCTCTGGGATACCATATTCCAAGCCCTTCAATTCCTTAGTGTAGACACTGCTAAATCTTGTGTTACAATGATTGTATTTCCACAGTACTTGAAATGTTTCTTTTCTGGCTGCTTGGAATATTTTCTTCTTGACCAGGGAACTCTGAAATTTGGCTACAATATTCCTAGGAGTTTTCCTTTTGGGATCTCTTTCAGGAGGTGATCAATGAATTCTTTCCATTTCTATTTTACCCTCTGGTTCTAGAATTTCAGGACAGTTTTCCTTGATTATTTTTTGGAAGATGATGTTTAGACTCTTTGTTTCATTATGACTTTCAGGTAAAAGAATAATTTTTCAATTATCACTCTGGGATCTATTTTCCAGGTCAGTTATTTTTCTAATAAGATATTTCACATTGTCTTTGCTTTTTTCATTCTTTTGCTTTTGTTTTGTAATTTCTTGGTTTCTCTAATAGAGTCATTAGCTTCCATCTGATCCATTCTAATTTTTAAAGAACTGTTTTCTTCAGTGAGCTTTTTTTCCTTTTCCATTTGGCTAATTCTGCTTTTTAAAATATTCTTCTCCTCCTTGACTTTTTGGACCTCTTTTGCCATTTCGGTCAGTCTATTTTTTTTTAATTGATTTTATTTGTTTATGGTATTCAACAATCACTGTCATGTACCTTAGATTTTTTTCCTTTCCCTCCTCTCATTTCCCCCTCTCTCCCCTACAATCTTATGCAGGTTCTACATGTACATTCCTATTAAGTGCATGTTGCATATAAGAATTAAAATGAATGGGGGAAACCACAAAACAAACAAAACAAAACAGAATATAAAGTAAATGGTATGTTTCTATCTGCGATCTGATTCCATAGATTTTTTCTCTGGATGTGGAAGATGTTTTGCCTCAAGAGTCCACTGGAAATTGTTTTAAGTCCATGCATTTCAAAAAAGTACTAGGTCAATGCAATGTATTCCATTACATTCATATACCACAACTTGTTCAGACATTCCCCAATTGATGGACATCCCCTTGATTTCCAGTTTTTGGCCATGACAAAGAGGGCTGCTATAAATATGTTTGTACACGTGGGACCCTTTCCTATTTCTATAATCTTTTGGGATAGAGTCCCAGAAGGAATATTGCTGAGTCAAAGGGTATGCACATTTTTGTAGACCTTTGGGCATAGTTTCAAATTGCTCTCTAGGATGGTTGGATCAGCTCACAGTTTCACCAACAATCAATTAATTTTCCAACTCTCCCACATCTTCTCTAACATTTATCATCTTCCTGTTTTGTCATGTTATCCAATCTGATAGATGTGATGTTGTATCTCAGAGTTGTTTTGATTTGAATCTCTCTAATCAATAGTGATTTAGAGTATTTTTTATATGATCGTAGATTTCTTCCTCTGAAAATTCCCTGTTCATATCCTTTGAACATTTATCAATCGGGGACTGACTTGTATTTTTGTACATTTGACTCAGTTCTCTTTTTTAGAAATGAGGCCCTTATCACAGACATTAGTTGCAAAAGTTCTTTCCCAGTTTTCTGTGTCCCTCCTAATCTTGGTTGCACTGGGTTTGTTTGTGCAAAAACTTTTCGATTTAATTTAATAAAATTATCCATTTTGGACTTCATAATGTTATCTATCTCCTGTTGGGTCATATATTTCTCCATTCTCCATAAATCTGACAAATACACTATTCCTTGCTCCCCTGATTTGTTTATAGTATCTATCTTTAAACCTAGATCATGTATCCATTTGGAATTTATACTTGTATACAGTGTCAGGCATTGGTCTGTGCCCAGTTTTTGTCACACTGTTATCTAGTTTTCCCAGTATTTTTTGTCAAGGAGTGAGTTCTTATCCCAGAAGCTGGGGTCATAGGGTTTATCAAATAGTAGGTTGCTATATTCATAAACTACTGTGTCTTGCATTCCTAACTTATTCCACTGGTCTATCCTTCTGTTTCTTAACCAGTACCAAATGGTTTCGATAATTGCTGCTTTATGTAATACAATTTGACATCTGGTAGAGCTAGGACACTTTCTCTAGCATTTCTTTTCATTAGTTCCCTGGATATTCTGGAACTTTTGTTCTTCCAGATGAATTTTCATATTATTTTTTCTAATTCTAGGAAATAATTATCTGATAGTTTTATTGGTACGGCACTGAATAAGTATATTAATTTGGGTAGAGTTGTAATTTTTGATATATTGTCTCGGCTTACCCACAAGCAGCTGATGGTTTTCCACTTACTTAGATCTGACTTTATTTGTGCAAAAAGTGTGGTGTAATTGTGTTCATATAGTCCCTGGGTTTGTTTTGGCAGGTAGACTCTCAGATATTTAATAGTATCTACTGTAGCTTGAAATGGAATTTCTCTTTCTATCCCTTGCTGTTGGACTTTGCTAGTAATATATAGAAATGCATATGATTTATGTGGGTTTATTTTGCAACCTACAACTTTGCCAAAGTTGTTTATTATTTCAAGTAGTTTTTTTATTTGATTCTCTGGGATTCTGTGAGCATATCACCATATCATCTGCAAAGAGTGATAACTTAGTTTCTTCTTTGCCTATTCTAATTCCTTCAATTTCTTTTTCTTCTCTTATTGCTACAGTTAGCATTTCTAATACCATATTGAACAACAGTGGTGATAATGGGCATTGTTTCACCCTTTATCTTAATGGGAAAGCATCTAGCTTATCCCCATTGCATATAATGCTTGCTAAAGTCTTATTTAAAAGTTTTACATCTATATTCGTTAGAGAAATTGGTCTATAATTTTCTTTCTCTGTTTTGGCTTTTCCTGGTTTAGGCATTAAAATGGTATTTGTATCATAAAAAGAATTTGGGAGGACTTCTTCCCTAATTTTTTCCAAAAAGTCTATATAATATTGGAATTAACTGTTCTTTAAATGTTTGATAGAATTCACTTGTGAATCCGTCTGGCCCTGGAGATTTTTACCTAGGGAGTTCATGGCTGGCTTGTTCAATTTCTTTTTCTGAAATGGGGTTATTTAAGTATTCAACTTCCTCTTCTGTTAGTCTGGGCAATTTATATAGTTTAAAATAATTATCCATCTCATTTCAATTGTCAAATTTATGGGCATACAGTTGGAGAAAGTAATTTCTCATTATTGTTTTAATTTTCTCCTCAGTGGAAGTGAGTTCACCCTTCTCATTTCTGGCATTGGTAATTTGATTTTCTTTCTTTGCTTAATCAAATTGATAGGTTTTCATCAAACCTACTCCTAGTTTTATTTACTTATTATCTATTAATTTTATTTATTATTTATTATTATTAATTATTAATTTATTGGTTTATTTATTAGTTCTATAATTTTCTTAATTTCAATTTTATTTATCTCTCCTTTGGTTTTCAGCATTTTTAATTTGGTATTTACTTGGGGATTTTCAATTTGTTCTTTTTCTAGCTTTTTTAGCTGCATGCCCAATTTATTGATCTCTTCTTTCTCTATTTTATCCATGTAGGCATTCAAAGATATAAAACTTCCCCTAATTTTTCAGTATCCCATCGAATTTGGTAGATTATCTCATTATTGTCATTCTCTTGAATGAAGTTGTTGATTCTTTCTATAATTTGTTGTTTAACCCACTCATTCTTTAGGATTAGATTGTTTAGTTTCCCATTAATTTTTGCTCTATGTTTCCATGACCTTTGATTACATATAAGTTTTATTGCATTACCATCTGAGAAGGATGCATTTAGTATCTCTGCCTTTCTGCACTGGATTGTGAGGGTTTTATGGCCTAGCACATGGTCAATTTTTGTGTATGTGTCATGTACCATTGAGAAAAAAGTATATTCCTTTCTATTCCCTTTCAATTTTCTCCCGAGATCTCTCGTATCTACCTTATCCAGAGTTCTATTCACCTCCTTAACTTCTTTCTTCTTTATTTTGAAGTTAGATTTATCAATTTCAGAGAGCAGGAGGTTGAGGTCCCCCACTAATATAGTTTTTCTGTCTATTTGTTCCTGTAACTCCCTTAACTTCTCTTCTAAGAATGTGGATGCTATATCACTTGGAGTATATATGTTTAGTAATGAAATTGCTTCATTGCCTATAGTGCCTTTTAGCAGGATATAGTTTCCATCCTTTTCTCTTTTGATCAGATCTATTTCTGCTTTTGCTGTGTCTGAGATTAAGATTACTACCCCTGCTTTTTTACATTACCTGAAGCACAGTATATTCTGCTCCAACCTTTTACCTTTACCCTTTGTGTATGCCCCCATTTCAAATATGTTTCTTGTAAACAACATATTTTTGGATTATGGTTTTTATTCCATTCTGCTGTCCATCTCCTTTTTATGGGAGGTCATCTCATTCACATTCACAGCTATGATTACTATCTGTGTCTTTGCCTTCATCCTCTTTCCAATCTGTTTGTACTTTTAGTTCTCCCTTCTCCTTTCCCCTCCTCAATGGAGTTTTAATTTCTGACAACTGCCTCCCTCAGTCTTCCCTCCCTTCTTTTAGGCCCTCTCCCTTTTAATCCCCTTTTCCCTTACTACTTCTTTCCTCCCTTTTAGACTCTCCTCCCTTTGCTTTTCCAGTCCTCTCTTACTGCCTTTTGAGCTAGTTGTATTTCTATACTTGACTGAGTTTGTTTTACCCTCCTTGAATCCAATCAAATGAGGTTACCTCTCACACAATACTCTTCTCCCTCCCTTCTTTCCCTCTATTGTAATATATTTTTGTGCCTCTTCCTGTGATAGAATTTATTATTTTCTTCCTCCTTTTCACATCTCCCATGACAGTCCCTCTGCACCCTTAAATCACATTTGTTACCATCACATCATTTAATTTGTACCCACTTCCTCTATCTATGTATATCCCTTTTACATTTCATAATAAATATACAATTCTCAACATTAACAAGTGTCATCTTCCCTTATAGGGATGTACAGAGTTTGCCATATTGTGTAACAAGTTGTTTTTTTTTTTCTCCTCTTTACCTTTTCATGCCTCTCTTGAGACTTGCGTTTGGAGATCAAATTTTATAATTGAGTTCTGGTCTTTTCATCAGGAAGATCTGGAAATACCTTATTTCATTGAATGTCCATCTCCTTGCCTGAAATATTATGCTCAACTTTTCTGGGTAATTAATCCTTGGTCATAGTCCCAGCTTTTTTGCCTTATGGACTATCATATCCCAATTCCTTTGATCTTTTAATGTAGAATCTGCAAGGTTCTGTGTGATCCTGACGGCTGCTCCTCAATATTTGAATTGTTTCTTTCTGGCTGACTGAAGTATTTTCTCCTTCATTTGATAGTTCAGGAATTTGACAACCATATTCCTTGGTGTTTTTAGTTTAGGGTCCCTTTCAGGAAGTGATTATTTTATCCTCTGGATCTAGGACTTCTGGGTAGTTTTCCTTGATGATTTCTTGTATGATATTGTCCAGGCTCTTTTTTTCATCATGACTTTCTGGTAGCCCAATAACTCTTTAATTTTTCTCTCCTGGATCTATTTTCCAGGTCAGTTGTTTTATCAATTAGATATTTTATATTCTTGTCTATCTTTTCATTCTTTAGATTCAGTTTGCCTAATTCTTGATGTCTCATAGATTCATTAGCTTCTACTAACCCCTGTATATTTTTTACCAAATTGTTTTTTTAGTTAACTTTTGCACCTCCTTTTCCATCTATCCATTTGTTCCTTTTAAGGAGTTATTTTCATGAGTTTCATTTTGTACTTCCTTTTCCATTTGTCCAATTTTCCTTTTTAAGGAGCTTCAGTGAATTATTTTTTTTTTCATATTTTTAAAATCATTGGCCAGTTTTTCTTCTATTTCTCTAATTTGGGTTTTAAAATTTTTCCAGATCTTTGTGCTTTGAGCCAGTTCATAATCCCTTTTGAAGTTTCAAATGGGAGTATAGTCTCAATGCTGACCTCTTTGGTATATGTGTTTTAGTCCTTGTCCCCAAAGAAAGATTCTATGGTCTTTTCTGCTTTGCTTCTTACTCATGATAATAACCCTTTTCCTGGCTTTTAAAGGAGATCTCTTCATCTGTGGCACAGGGACCTCTGTCCTACAGTTCTTGTGCCTAAAACTTGAGGCTTTGGTGTTTTATTTGGAGTTGAGGTTGTGATGTTGTGGTTGTTGAACTGAGTGGTGTTTAAAAGAAAAAGGTCAGGTGAGGTCTTTTTGGGTTTTCCCTGAAGTTACCCTGGAGCTAGCTTGTTAAGTGTGGGAGAGACATGATCTGGACGCTGGAGACTCCTCTTCTGGGCTAGGTCATAGCAAGTTCAGCTGTCTGCACTAGCATCTTCCCAATTACACTGGGGTGCTCAGGCATGCCTGGAGTCCTGGTATTGACAGTTGCTGACTTTACCCCCCAGGGTGCAGGATCTTATTCTGGTTTGTTGAGGTGGGACCATCTGGGACAGGTCTGATCCTGCACTGGTCGCCTTCTGCCATAGCAAGAGGAATCCTCCTTAGCGATCTTTCTACCCTCATGGACTGAGAGTCTGTTTACCCCTTCTGCTGCTCCCACTATTCCAGGGTTTTTCCTGGAGAGATATTCTCAGGGCTCATCAAAGTCAACAAAGAGAGGGAGATAGCAATTACCCATCATTGTCATCTTGGTTCCTGGAGCTGGAAAATTGAAATGTGTCTCTTTCAAGTTCTCTAATTATCCAGTTGTTTTCAGGTCACTGCAATTACTCCTCAATTTATTTGCACTGGTGACATATAACAGACATAAAGTAAACAGGAAAGGTAAGCTAAATATATTATTGTCAAAATGTGTGACTGAGGAAGATAAGTCTTTCAATAAGCAAAAATGAAGAATAACTGTTGGCTAAGTTACATGTTCTGTTCATAACGACTTTCATAGAAAAGGGACATAAGAAATGCCCCTAAAATATGTGATGGATTCCCTGTGGTGAACATAAAGAAAGACATGGTTAAATGTCACATAAGATGGGCAAACATTTTTTGATTATAAACTACACTGCCAGAATGTAGATTCCACATCACTGAGATCACATATGAATTGGAATATTAGCAGTATTGGTAGTAGATAGGGAAATATTGTGGAATAATTAAATAGCAAGAGAACGTGAATTCCAAACTTTCCACCTTAGGTAAAACTATATTTTAAACATATTCCTAGGAACATAGTCTATAATTCTAAACTTTTTTTATTTTTCTAGGCTTTTGAAATCAAGTTCATTGATTTAAATTTTATAGGGTCACAAGGATGTCCTGATTAAGAAAGAATTATTCTTTTGTTTAATCATAAAATATATATTTCACCCTCATAAGAAATAGAAAAATACTAGTTCCTAATTCTTGAAGATTTAGCCATTGCTGCTTTAGAGACATCAAAAGTGTCAGATACATAGATTTCTGGATGTGGCTTGAACCAGATTAGAGCATTATTTGGTAATATTTATCAAAATAAATATAACACAATAAAATATAGAAAACATTACAATTTAAAACTATAAATAGGTAGCCTTCAGGAATCTTTATGTACTGAATAGTGGCCCCTATTTCCACTTGAGATTGACACTACTGATTCAGATGATTTAATTTAGGAATAGTCTATCCCCACCCTACCTATCCAGTTTTTCTTCTCCATTACATCTTTATGCTAATACTTCTGTTCCAACAATTCTAGGTACTGTACGGCCATTGTCACTTTGGTCCTCTGGCCAAGAATCTTCTTCCCACCTATGACTCAAATAGCATAATGTCAAATTCAGCTCACCATCTAGTTTTCCCCAAAAGCCACCATTTTAATCATCAGCTTTTACTGTTTTTTTTCCTTCTCTGAAACCTGGCAATAGAAATATTCTGCTAAATATAGTAAAATATTTCCTTTTATACTGGCTTGCAATGATGATGACTTTTTCTTGTTAGTCTTGTGTAGCAAAAGATTGTAAGCTTCTTGAGAAATAACATTTCCCTTCCCAGAAAGCTTAGCACAATATTAAATACACCTATACTGTCAGTGTGTCTATAAATGCTAAAGGATGGATCAACAATATGAAGTGTTCTCAATTTTAAAAAAAGAATGCATGGGCTCTTTGTTAAAACAGTCTCCATTTTGAGATTAACAGTTGCTTTGTTTTTGCCTTCTAAATTCTAATTCACTTTTTTTATTCATACTCAAATAGTGCCAATCTTTCTTACTAGGTTTTTATTAGATATTTTATGTAATCTGAATTTATTAAGAGCACTAAATGCAATTTTTCACTTAAAAGTATGATTATAATTTTGAATACTGCTCAGCATTTTTTTTTCTTATCAAAATGCTTTCTGGTTGATTTCCTTCTTTATTTTTCCCATTAAATGATGTAAATTTGAGTAGTCTGCATGTGTGTGTTTTTCTGATTTTGTGGGGTAGCATGGATTCATCAAGTCTATTTTCTTCAGCCTTTAAATGACCCTCATTGGTTTTGATATTTTTCTCACTTTAGCTCCTGAATATTTTATTGCTTTTCATTGAATTTTTCTGGTTTGTGTTATTTCCAGCAATTTATAAATATTCCTCCTACTTTTAAAAATCACTCATCTATGGTTTCTGTTCATCATTATACTTATTACAGTTTTGACTGAATTCACCAATAATATGCTATCACATAATCAGGCACAAAAATTTACATAGAAAAATTTATATATCATAGATAAGAGTTGAGTTGTTAATAGAAAAAGGGGATTTCCAGTTTCCTTTACTCAGTAGATAAGAGTATATTACAATGTGTTAAAGAGTATATAAGAAGAGGAAGAAAAAAAATCAGTAAGTACTATTGATTGCCTGCTATGATCTCAGCAATATACATAGCCAGTGTGGCATACAAAAGAACTGAAGAAAAATGCCCTGGCCCAATGGAGGTTTCAGATTAGTTGAGGGAATTATTTAGAACATATGTGAAGCAACTAGAGAATAAGACAAAATATATAATCAAAACAATATAAACTAATTAAGCGTAGATTTGTGTGGTACCAGTTATTACTGCTTAGGCACACAGAGAAGGAAAAGATCATTATGGGGCCATCACATATTTATTCAGCATCTCCAATGGGCCTGCACATTTTTCTAGGCACTGGGGATATAAGTATAAAGAATGAAAGAATCCTTACCTGAAAGAAACTTGAATTCTGAAGAGGTAGATAGTGTTAGATAAATAGACATATTAAATATAGTAATGTGTGTATTACTAATATATAGTACACACCTCTATATGCATGTATGCATGTTACATATGCAAGGAAAATGGATGAAAGGTGTCTGGAGAGAAACAACACTAATTTTATCCTATACCAGGAGTCCTTAACCTGGGGTTTAGGAACATTTTAGCTAAATATTTATTTTGTATAACTGTGTTTCAGTATAATTGGTTTCCTCCGGAATGCAGAGTATTTTATTTTAGGTGCTTAGAAATATTCTCTGAGAAGGGATCCATAACTTTCACTAGAATATCAATGGAACACAGAACACACACAAAAAAGGGAAAAATTACCTTGTCAGTCATATATAGGATGGACTTGAGCAAGGACTTAGAGCAGGAAAATGAGTGAGGAAGCTGATGAAATAATCTATGCAAGGTGAGTGCACACACACACACACACATACATACACACTCACATTATATATATATATATATATATATATATATATATATATATATATAAAACATATTATTTGCTTTATTAATGGATAAAGGTGGGGTCTGAAAAGAATTTGTAATTGAAAACTATGAAATAAAGAATATCAAAACAAATACATTAAAAAATAAACCTTGTGAGAGTTTATTAGGGCTTGAAATAATGTGGTAATTGTGTAAATGGAAAAAAGGTATTGTGCATGAAAGATGATGTTGAAGGGATACTTTTCAGTTGGGAATGACTGAGTGAGTTGTGGCACAGGATTGTGATACTATTGTATTATAAGAAATAACTAGGGATATGGTTTCAGAAATATATGGGAAGACTTATACGAACTGATACAAAGTGAAATGAGCAGAACCAGGACAATGTTGCACATAGTAACAGCAATATTATAAAAATGATTACACTGTGAAAAACTTGGCTACTGTTATCTTAGGGACTCAGCTCCTCCAGGGCTGGTTCTCTAGTCACTATACCACCTAGTTGTATCGCCTCCTTTTTTTTTTTTAAGTCCACTAATCCACCCAGTGACTTTATTTGCCAACTCTGTTTCTGCATAAGGTGTGATGTTCTCAGTCTTGGGTACACTTTTGGGCAAATCTAAGCAGTCTTCCACAACAAATGCTTTGCAAACATCATGATGGATGATACACTTTGGGGCCCAGTCACCATCCCAATGACCTACCCTGGTCATGGCCGAAGTACATTCTATGGGTCTGGTCTGGGGGCCACAAAGAACCAGGATAGGTTGGACTGTCAAATTCATGGTGAAGCAGTCATGGGAGGGGAAAGGTCTGACAATTGGGAGAACTTCTGAGGGACCAAATTTTTGTAATCTGCTGTCCTCCAGAGGCCCCAAAGGGGGACAATATGGTGATCCAGGACAGACCCCAAGGACTCATGATGTTATCCATCGAGAAAGAGAGAGAGAGAGAGAGAGAGAGAGAGAGAGAGAGAGAGAGAGAGAGAGAGAGAGAGAGAGAGAGAGAGAGAGAGAGAGAGAGAGAGAGAACTGATGAAACCTGAGTGCAAATTGAAGTTTATTTTTTCACTTTTATTTTCTTGCTTTTCTTTTGCAACATGGCTAATAGGGAAATAACCTTGGTAGGTTTTCACCTGCATAATTGATATGCTATTCCTTGCCTTCTAAATGGGTGGGGAAGATAGAAAGTTTGGAACTCAAAAATTTAAATAAAGAGTGTTAAAAAGATAGTCAACCTACATTAAAAAAAGATGTGAAGTATAAAAAGCAAAAAAGAATATTCAGTGAAAACATAATATTTGACCCTTGAAAAAAGCATAGGATGCAAATCGACAGGGATGAGAAACAGTCTAAGCTAACACAGATGGGGGAATGGAATACTGTAGTAGACTGAGGTCATCAATAACAACTTGGAAAATTAAACTTGATGTGATAAGAATTAATAAAACATTTAAAGTCCTTCAACAAAAATAGAAAGAGGTGGAAGTCGTTTTTAGGAAGATGTAACTGGTAGCAATATATAGCAAAGAATGGAGGAGGCAAAGTCTATGGTCAAGGAGGCAAGCTCAGCACTCCAATGGTCTAGGTACAGAGATGACTGTGGTGGTTATGAAAATTCCATACATGGTAAAACAAACACTAGCACGAGGTGGGAAGGAAGATGAAAGAGAAAGAGAACTTCAAGGTAAACTCCAAGGTTTTCAATCAGAGGGTACAGGAGACTGATGATTCCATTGACAAAGAAGCAGATCAAGAAAATGGAAATTAAGAAGTAAAACTTATTTGGTATAAAATATAATTTTAGATAGTGTTTGATCAAGTGAATGTGAATATAATCTATAGAAAGCTGGAAATTTGAAACCTGTAAAATAGAGGAAACAATTGGCTGGAGGTGGAGAGTGGAAATTAAGAAGTAATAGGTCAATTCTGTGCTTATGGTTTTTGGCAGAACTGAGGGCAAGACCTACTTGAAAATAAAGGACAAAGCAAAGTTGAAGCTTGAGATGATTAGTAATGAACAAAATAAGTTTAACAGTAGGCTCTAGGTACCTCCATCTTATGCATCTATAACAAAACTAAGTGGATCTCTTCTTTCAACCACCTCCTGTTTCCTCTCAATCATGAGTCCTCTTTACTGGTTTTCCAATTGCCAAGACATATAGAATATTTTATTTTTTCTCCAAGAAACATCTTTAATCCAGAAATTCCTGTCTCCCTCTAGAAGACCTGATGCCCAAATTGTTCACTTTAGGGACTCTCAAAGCTGGTTTCCCACAGAGAAAACCCTAAGGCTATTGCTGACCCAGAAATCTCCCCTGATAAGGCTAAATTATTTCAATATGTAAAAACAGAAATTTTCCTTACTCTCCAAAGCAAGTTCATGTTTATGAACACTGTCTATGTTCTAGTGGAAAAAACAATCAAAAAAGACACCAGAAAATCAGGTGTTAATGGGTTGGGGACTGAGAAGGCACCCAATGAATGCCAGAAAGCCAGAATCAGAGCCCACAAGGGAATGTAGATTGGTAAGCCTTGGCCATTCCTGAAAATGGAGGCCCAATAAGGAACTCACCAATTGGAGAAGGGGGCCAGGTTGACTGAGAAATAATCCAGGTTGAAAGGGTTTCAAGGATGCTTTGATATTCCAGGCACCGAGGGAAGTGCTACACTGAGAAGGCAGTTGAGGCATGGTTTTGAAGTTCAGAAGATTAGGGATAGAGCTGGGAAGGAACACTTGTACTTGACATAAAATATATAGTATACATATTATATCAGCATTACTAGGCTTCTTTCTACCAGTGATCCTTGACCTGGATCAAAACATTTAATCTAATGGAATATGAATATACCCTTCATATGTTTCAAATTACTTTGTGAAATGATTTGTAGCATATGACTTTCTCAGTTGAAGAGCATTGTATAGTCTAGGCCTGTTTCTAAAATTTTTTGATATGATTTAAAAATAATTTTTGCCAATTTTTTATCCACTCTGCTTCATATTTCAGTTGTTGGTAACTTATGCTTCACTGTGTGGCCACTTTGTTTAGCATGATTTTTAATAAAATGTATTATCTGCTCATGTAATACTGAGTATTATGTCTTATAGCAAGGTAGGTTGATGAATCCAAAGTATTAGGTTAGTAATTTGACAGTTAAATAATTGTTATTTAACTATTATTATAAAGAATTCTGTTAGAATTCAAAAATATGTAGATCCTTCTAAAATATTTTTCCTATCTGAGAGCCTTTAATTCACTAATAAGAATTTCTTAAGTATCTCCTGTGAACCAAATATGCTGGAGATACAAGGAGAAAAAGAATCAAACAGTATCTGCTCTCAAAAAGCTTACATGATTCATTTTGAAATGAAGTCATAGGTTTTGCTTAAAATGATGTTTGAGGAATAGTAATGTGGGCAAGTGAAGGAAATAATAATTTTCTCCAATATACCTACAATAGTAAATAAAATATTTTGTGATATAATATTTTGGGGTTTGTATATGCTTATTTATTTACTTTTATGGTAAAATGTTGTTTTGCTTTGTAATTTGCAAAAGTAAAAACTGACCACAAAGCACAGAATATAAAATGGAAATATTCGTATCTAGAACAGTATACACTTACATAATTGCTTTTTTATATTTAGGTACAACAGACAAATATCTCAGTTAAATAGTTGAAAATATGTATTTGTTTTCAATAACAAGATAATTCCACAAAGATCAGGTAAAAACACTAGGTTCAATCATAGTCCCTGAGATTTGTAAGTTGCAAGTTAAGTCTGTGCATTTAGTTTTTAAAGTTTACATATTTCCAAAGAAAACAAACTTTGTATGAATAGAGTACTTTAGACTAATACAAAATTAGTTTAATTTAAACACAAAACACCCCTAATGCAACACTGAATTCTTTTCCCCCTTTTCCCTTTTTTAATGATAGAAAATTAAACTGTAATTTGTTTTTAAATAGACTAATTAGCAGTTGAAAATGAAACATTTTTGTAAAGTGAGTGAAATTATATGCTCATGTTTATCTTATTTTTATATTAGCTTGATTCATTTTGGTCCTCGAAATAATTTGTTCCTTAAGCTATATCCAGTATCTACAGAAGTTAAAGTTTATCTGTCTATTGACTCAGTAAATAATTTGCTCGTTTTCCTTTAGTCATAATTGAGTTTCTTTGGTAATTCACTAATATAGAAGTTGCTACTGTTGAAAATGGTAACCATTTAGTAAAAAACTATAACAATAGCAGCACAATATTTATGTAGCTCTGTATTTCTAAAGTGCTATACAGGTGATATCTCATTTTATCCTAACAACTCTAAGAGGGAGGGATAAGAAAACTAGTTAGAAAGAGGTTAAGTAACTTGTTCAGGGTCACATACCTCTTTGAAGCTAGATTTTTAACTCAGATCTTAATGACTGCAGTTCCATGATTTTGTTTATTATGCTATCTAATTACCTTTATAGAATTTTATTTCCTTTTCAATATTATTTATGATTTATTTTTTAGGTTTTTATTCTAATATATGTGACATTTTAAAATAATTTCATGTATTTTCCCATTAATTTGAAGAGCTGTGCATTAATATATATTTCAATCTCTATGGGAAATTTGTATAAATGAGGTATGAAGAATAGTTATGAGAAAATACAAAACATAAATGTATGAGAGAGGAATGGAGTTGAGAAATAGGTATACCCAAATGCCCCAGTATCCCTAAATACCCGGTGTGTTTAATTTTCTTGAAAATGATAAATGAGCAGATAGATTAAAAATAAAATGTTTTCCCTCTTTAAATAAGTAAATGAAATGTACAGCAAAGATATGCTTTGAAAATGAATAATATTTATTATTTTTAAAATGTACCGAGTGGAAATATTAGCTCCTCCCCTATAAATGAGACAAACCTAAAGAATTTCAAAGCTCTGGAGAGGAAAATAATAACCAATTTTCAGAATAATTCTCTATATTCTCAGGAAGCACTTGAATCTCTTCGTTGAACTCAGCCTCTTTTATAGAAAAATGGTACAAGTATAAGACCTTTTGCCCACCTCATAGAGATGTTTTGATTTGAGAGTTATTGTCTTTGAAAATATGTGCTAACAAGGCACTTATGCACAGGCCTAAAATTATTCTCTATTAGAATAATGTTTCTTTTCTACATATGCTAATCCTTTAGACTCTGGAATTACTTATAGGAATTGTGATTTTCGTCAATGTGAACAGTTCTTCCATGTAACACAGAAATCCATTCATCTACTATATGTCAATATATTGTCTTGATGAGTGGCTATTGACAAAACCATCTGACTTTTTAAATCTCACTGTGTGTGTGTGTGTTAATATGATTAGCTTTTTAGACTGAATAAATTAACTCAGTACTCTGTGTCTTTGGTTTACCACCTTTTACCAGTGTACAAGTCCTTTTTTTCTCACTTTTTCATACAAGTTATTGATAATATACCATGATCTACTATGCATTGTATATTGAAAATTGGTCACTATAATATTTTTCTATTGCCCCATAATTTGCAACCATCTTGCATCTTGTGTAAGTTTTAAAGATATAGGAATTTAAAAAAGTAAGCTAGCTAGAATCATTGAAAACACTGTGTTTAACAAGTATGCATATTCCATCTTTATCTCCTACTTCTAGGCCAGTATGAATCTTAAATGTTCTATCATGATGTGCATCTTAATGTGCTAATATATATATGGGGTGATCATTCATCTGTATATCATTAACTAGAAAATATATCTTTCATGCATTTGATTTTTCTGATGCAAATTGATCAACTGAAACTTTTCTGTATTATTATTACTATTATGGAAAAAGGTTTGTAGTATTTCAGAGTTCAGTGAAAGGGAATATAGTAGATTATTGGAAAAAAAAGTAATTGGGGCATTATGCTAAAAAAATACAACAAATATTCACAAAATTTTAATTGACCATAGCTATAGATTAATAGAGGATTCATGATGCTTAAATGCAGGACTTATGAAGGACTAGTAGCTACTAAGAAATTGGTTTGTTGAACTAACTCCTAACTGAACCCAAGTTTGTGGCTCCTTTCTAGTTTTTATCTCCCTGAAAAGAGAAGGTACAAATATACTTGACCTGGACTCAATGTAAATCTAAAACATGGTGGTACTGAATTGTAAAACTTTGACATACTACAGTATTTGAATGCTTGGCTAAGCTATTGAGCGTGATGGACAAATGCAACAGATCTGCAGGTGATAAATGGATTTTTTCATTTCCTTGGACATTTTGGAATGCATTTAGTCTAATTGTGAATTTTAATATTTGTAATTTTTTAAAAATTTATCTTTAAAATATCAGCTCAATAAAGATGGGATGGTCTAGCCATTGTTAGATACCTACTAAGGTACTTAGTAAATTACTAGCTAAGATGAATGCATGTTGTGATATCTCTACCCACACAAGCTAATGTGGTTTTTGTCTTTATTTTTATTCATCTTAGTCAAGACTTACAATTTCAGCAGCATGGATATTATCTAACATAGAAAATTCCTCACCAATTCAGATTATAAGTTGTTCAGTAAAAAAAAAAATTATGGAATTATTAAAGGAACTTGAAAATTCAAGATTTTAAAAAAATTTTTTTTTTCTTTATCCATGGTCAGACATCTACTATATGTTAGAAGCTTGAACTTCCTGACATCAAGGCTGGCACTCTAAGTCCTATGTCCAATTGTCTCTCTAATAAGTTCTATACATAAGAATATAGCATCCAGAAAAAATAAATGTGGTAACGGTACTTTCCCAAGTATCTGGTCATATTTTTGAAATCTTAGCAAATTCTCTGCATCACATTTTAGAAGCACCATTGACAATCTAGAAACCTGGGTAATCCAATGCTCCTCTTTCCCCATTTTTTCTTAAATTAGTTTTTTTTCTTTTTCTAAATCTATTGTAAATAGGTTTGAACTCTAATTTTCTTTTTCAGAACTTACCTCAAGCTATTTTAGTATCTGTCATTTGGTCCCAGGAAATAATGGGCAATTACTCTTATATACAACAAACTATGATTATCTTCTATTTATTTGTTTCATATGACTTACTGACAATGAAAGCATCTTTTCATATAGCAATCTTGTCAAAGGAGCTATGATATTGCCCACCCCATATTGCTAAATAACTTCAGTAACATTTAGATACCAACAAAAGTATCAAGATCTTTTTTTTCACATTACCTTATGGAGAGTAAACATGTCAAACAATTAATCTAATCTAATCAAACAATCTAAATAATTAAATGGTATAAATTAAAGTTGGATCAGTGATTGACTTCACTACCATAACTACATCTTTAAAGATTATGGAATCTCAACATTATTGTGTTGATAGGAATTTCAGCAGCTGCAGGAATATCCACTTTAAACATACCTACCTAAAAAGTGACCAAATAACCTTGGCTTGAAGACCTATACAACGGAAGCAATAAATGCCATATTTATCTCTAATTTTTAGGAACTTTTCTCTGACTTTAAGCCTAAAATTGTCTCTCCACAACTCCACTCATTCCTCTTGTCTCTGCCTTTTGAGAATAAACAAATCTAGCTAATCCTTCTATGTAATAAACCTTCACATAATTAGAAACAGTTATCATGCTTCTCCTGAGTCTTATCTTCTCTTGGCTAAACATCAACATTTGCTTCAACTGATTCTTATATGTCATAAATTTAAGACTCTTCACAATACTGGTTGCCTTCCTCCTAGTCCTTTTTAACTTACCACTGTTCTTTGATTATGGTACCCAGAAATCAACATATTACTTAAAAAAAAAGTCTGACCAGAGGAGAGTATAGAAAGTCTATCACTTCCTTATCATTGCAGTACAACTATTTTGTCATATTTCTTGAATCAAATTCACAATATGAATGTGATGAATACAGAGAATCATGAAAAATCTGATATCAACTGATTCAAAGTACAATAAGGAGAAATAGAAAAAATATAATGGAAAATGACCACAACATCATATTTGGAAAGAATAACTTATGTAAACAAAAAAAGTTAAGAAATTATAAAGAACAAATTGTCCCTATCCCCAAATATGACAAAATACTTTATTCTACTCACTTGTAGAGATACTCTGGAGACGTCTATATATGTAGAATGTGACATCTATTGCCTAAAATATCAGATTATTTCTTTGTAAATTTATATGTTTGGTTGGATTTCTTTTACCTCTTTCACTTTTCTTTTGAAAAAAAATTGAAAAAAAAAAGATATGTCCCTAGGAAAGGGACTTACAGGAGAAATTTAGTTGAGGCAAGAAGATAGCAATAAAAATAAATTGAAAAAGTTAGACATGTTGTTAGAGTTGTAGAGGAACACATATGATCCTTTATCTCATAGAAACTAATTTAGTTTTTAAAAGAAATTGCACAGCTTAATGGATGCCCAAAATCAATGCAATCAGATGCATTAAAAGTTCATTTAAGAAATTTAAATTGAAAAATTTATGGAGGTGTGAAACTGTAAAGTTGGTGCTTGAAAACTTAAATTAAAAATATTGTATAATGATTACACATTTGGTAGGCTAGCAATTATAATTTTCATTTTTGGACAAAAAAAATCATAAATATTAAAGAATATGGTAATGCTTTTAAGGCTGGTGTGAAGGCTTTTTTCTCTTAGAGAGTTCAAATTGTTCATTAGTCTCAAAGAACAGGTTTTACTTGAAGGAAACAATTTTGGCATTAATATTATGGTTTCTTTTGAATTCTACCTGCTTCATTGGTATTCATAGGTCATTGGTTATTTGATTGACTTTATATAAAGTATTAATTTTGAATGTGGAATGAAGTAACTAGACACAATATTGCCTATCATGTGGTCACTTGTGAAGTATTTCTGTAGATGCTCAGGCAGAAAATTTTGCAAGTATGATCTCCTAATTCCAAGTTTTGATGTTTTGTGTAAAATTCACTATTAGAGATCTCATAAGCATCATTTCCCTCCATTTAACAATTTGTTATAAAGATACATCTTTGTTTTGAAAACATTGTGTGTGCAATTAATGGATGAATTAGGGGAAATAAGTTATTTGGAATTCAAACTCTATTCCTCCTTGATATCATCCAGAAGCTGAAGTGATATATAACATGTGCCATAATATTTGAATATTTTTTGTGTAGTCACAATGATCAATTTTGTTAGTGTAAGAGAGAAAATGTCCCCTTTCCTGTGAGAATCAAGACAATGGAGCATGGAGGAAATGTTGCGTATGTTGGTTTAAAAGGCTAAAATGCTGGTTGGTTTTATTTAAACATTTTGTTTTATTTTCTTTTGCTATATGGTGGTTTATAACACTTTATCCAGAAATCCCTTTGACTACCTCCAATTTGTACTCTGTATACTATTTATGTATGATATTTTGCCTCCCTCAAAAGAATGTTAGCTTCTAGAAGGCAGGAACAATGTGCCTGTCTTAATATAGCCAGAGATACCTTTGTATACACTTACTAAATATTTGTTGACTGAAAAATGAGTACTGTAAAAAAAACAGAAGGGATTAGCAAAATAAATATATGCATATATGTACATACATACACATGTGTACATGGGTGTACATATGTATATGTATGTATATATGTATGCACATAGAATTTATTGATTTGTTTACTTTTATATCTGCTTCCTGACTGATAAAAATGAGACAGTTTTGGGTGGTTGCTGTTATCTTTGTTTCACTTTATTTTTGATCATTCTTATTTATAAGAGTTTTATAAATAACTAGTGTCCTATCCTAGAATCTTGCTGTATACTGAAAATTCATGGCAAGAATAAGCTAAGTGCAGAAAAACAAAGGGGTTATCTGACCAAATATCAAGCACCCTTAAGCATCCCCACAAATAAAAATGTTTAATAAGGTTTATAATGGAAACCATGTTTACAGATTTTTTTTTCACTGAGAGGTGATACATTCACCTACATGATATGTTTACTAGAAGCTATGAGAGAATATGGACATAACATCCATTTTAGTGGTACTTTTGTCATATATACCCGTACATATATACATACATACATTCATACATACACATATACATATATACATATGTGTATATATCGATATGTATGTTTATGTATATAGATACCTGTATGTGTATATCTTTTCTATTTATTTATTTATTTATTTATTTATTTTTATTTTTTTTAATGTTTTCAATCATTTCCTTAAAGTTAAGATTTTATGCCCCCCCACCCTTCCCCCAATACCCCCCCTCCCTCCCCATGACAGCATACAATTCTGTTTAGGTTCTACATATACTTTCCTATTGAGCACATTTTCACTATATTCATGCTATATAGTCGAACTAAAATAAATGGAAGAAATCATATAACAAATCAACACATAATACACTGAAACCCACCCACACACAAACATGATCTGCTACATTCTCCAAGTGACTTCCACATTTCTTTCTCTGAGTGTGGAAGGCATTTTGCCTTAGAAGACTGACATTAGGTTTTTTTTTTTTTTTTCTCAGTAAGTTCTTGTGTTATTACAAAGTTCCAAGTCTACCAGAAAAAACTCTCACACACTGTGGTCGTTGCTGTGCACAAAGTTCTCCTGGTTCTGCTCCTTTCGCTCAGCATCAGATCATATAAGTCCTTCCAGGCCTCCCTGAAGTCTTCTTGTTCATCATTTCTTATGGCACAATAGTACTCCATTACATTCATATACCATAATTTATTCAGCCATTTCCCAATTGATGGGCATCCCCTTGACTTCCAGTTTTTGGCCACCACAAAGAGTGCTGCTATAAATATTTTTTGTACACGTGGGACCCTTTCCCGTTTTTATAATCTCTTGGGGATACAATCCTAGTAGCGATATTTCTGGGTCAAAGGGTATGCACATTTTTGTAGCCCTTTGGGCATAGTTCCAAACTGTTCTCC
Source organism: Bettongia penicillata ogilbyi (assembly GCA_023548195.1). NCBI lineage: Eukaryota > Metazoa > Chordata > Mammalia > Diprotodontia > Potoroidae > Bettongia > Bettongia penicillata. Next base: position 275,912 of record JAJHZJ010000233.1, read on the forward strand.
AGAAGGGTTGGATGATCTCACAGCTCCACCAACAATGAATTAGTGTTCCAACTCTCCCACATCCTCTCCAGCATTTATCATTTTCTTGTTCTGTCATGTTTGCCAATCTTACAGGTGTGATGTGGTACCTCAGAGTTGTTTTGATTTGCATCTCTCCAATCAATAGTGATTTAGAGCACTTTTTCATATGATTATAGATATTTTTGATTTCTTCCCCTGAAAATTGCTTGTTCATATCCTTTGACCATTTATCAATTGGGGAATGACTTGGATGGTTATATATTTGAGTCAGTTCTCTATATATTCTAGAAATAAGGCCTTTATCCCCGAGCTTAGCTGTAAAAATTTTTTCCCAATTTACTACATCCCTCCGAATTTTGGTTGCATTGGGTTTGGTTGTGCAAAAACTTTTCAGTTTAAAGTAATCAAAATTATCCATCTTGCATTTCATAATGCTTTCTATCGTTTCTTTAGAAAAAAATTCTTCCCCTCTCCATAAATCTGATAAATACACTATACCTTGCTTCTCCAGTTTATTCATGGTATCAATCTTTATACCTAAATCATGTACCCATTTGGACTTTATTCTTGTGTACGGTGTCAGGCATGGGTCTATGCCTAATTTCCGCCACACAGTTAACCAGTTTTCCCAGCAGTTTTTGTTGAACAATGAGTTCTTATCCCAGAAGCTGGGATCTTTGGGTTTATCAAACAGGAGGTTGCTATATTCCTTGCCAACTGTGTCTTGAGTGCCAAGCCTATTCCATTTGTCTACCCCTCTGTTTCTTAGCCAATACCAAGTGGTTTTGATAATTGCTGCTTTATAATACAATTTGAGGTCTGGTAGCGCTAGGCCACCTTCCCAAGCATTTCTTTTCATTAGTCCCTTTGATATTCTGGACCTTTTGTTTTTCCAAATGAATTTTGATATTATTTTATCCAGCTCTAGAAAATAATTATCTGATAGTTTAATTGGTATGGAACTAAATAAGTAGATTAATTTAGGTAGAATTGTCATTTTTATTATATTAGCTCGGCCTACCCATGAACAACTGATGTTTTTCCACTTACTTAAATCTGACTTTATTTGTGCAAAAAGTGTCTTGTAATTGTGTTCATATAATCCCTGGGTTTGTTTTGGCAAGTAAACTCCTAAGTATTTTATAGTGTCTACTCTAGCTTTAAATGGGATTTCTCTTTCTATCTCTTGGTGTTGGACTTTGTTGCTAGTATATAGGAATGCAGAAGATTTGTGTGGGTTTATTTTGTAACCTGCAACTTTGCCAAAGTTGTTTATTATTTCAAGTAGCTTTTTACTTGAATCTCTGGGATTCTCTAAATATATCATCATATCATCTGCAAAGAGTGATAACTTAGTTTCTTCTTTGGCTATTTTTATTCCTTCAATTTCTTTATCTTGTCTAATTGCTACCGCTAACATTTCTAGTACCATATTGACTAATAATGGTGATAATGGGCATCCTTGTTTCACCCCTGACCTTATTGGAAATGCCTCTAGCTTATCTCCATTGCATATAATGCTTGCTGAAGGTTTTAGGTAGATACTGCTTATTATTTTATGGAAAGTTCCCTTTATTCCTATGTTCTCCAGTGTTTTTAATAGGAATGGGTGTTGTATTTTGTGAAAAGCTTTTTCTGCATCAATTGAGATAATCATGTGGTTTTTGTTGGTTTTGTTGTTGATATGATTGATAATGCTAATAGTTTTCCTAATATTGAACCAGCCCTGCATTCCTGGTATGAAACCTACCTGATCATAATGTATTATTCTCTTGATAAGATGCTGTATTCGTTTTGCTAAAATCTTGTTGAAAATTTTTGCATCTATATTCATTAGAGAAATTGGTCTATAATTTTCTTTTTCTGTTTTATCTCTTCCTGGCTTGGGTATCAAAACCATATTGGTATCCTAGAAAGAATTTGAGAGTACTCCTTCTTCCCCAATTTTCCCAAAAAGTCTATATAGTATTGGAATTAACTGTTCTTTAAAGGTTTGATAGAATTCACTTGTGAATCCATCTGGTCCTGGAGATTTTTTCCTAGGGAGTTCATTGATGGCTTGTTCAATTTCTTTTTCTGAGATGGGGTTGTTTAAGTATTCAATTTCCTCTTCTGTTAATCTGGGCAATTTGTATTTTTTAAAATATTCATCCATCTCATTTAGATTATCGAATTTGTGGGCATAAAGTTGGGCAAAGTAATTTCTAATTATTGTTTTAATTTCCTCCTCATTGGAGGTGAGTTCACCCCTTTCATTTTTAATATTAGTAATATGATTTTCTTCTTTCTTTTTTTTAATCAAATTGACCAAAGGTTTATCAATTTTATTCGTTTTTTCATAAAACCAACTATTGGTTTTATTTATTAATTCAATAGTTTTCTTAATTTCAATTTTATTAATCTCTCCTTTGGTTTTCAGTATTTCTAATTTGGTATTTTCTTGGGGATTTTCAATTTGTTCTTTTTCTAGCTTTTTCAGCTGCATACCCAAGTCATTGATCTCCTCTTTCTCTATTTTATTTATGTAGGCATTCAAAGATATAAAACTTCCCCTAAGAACTGCTTTTGCAGTATCCCATAAGATTTGGTAGGTTGTCTCATTATTGTCATTCTCTTGAATGAAGTTGTTGATTGTTTCTATGATTTCTTCTTTAACCCATTCCTTCTTTAGGATTAAATTATTTAGTTTCCAACTGATTTTTGCTTTATCTTTCCATGGCCTTTTATTACATATAATTTTTATTGCATTATGATCTGAGAAGGATGCACTGATTATCTCTGCCTTTCTGCACTGGATTTTGAGATTTTTATGTCCTAGTACATGGTCAATTTTTGTAAATGTTCCATGTACTGCTGAGAAAAAGGTATATTCCTTTCTATTCCCATTCAATTTTCTCCAAAGATCTATCATATCTACCTTATCTAGAGTTTTATTTACCTCCTTAACCTCTTTCTTGTTTATTTTGAGGTTAGATTTATCAAGTTCAGAAAGAGGGAGGTTGAGGTCCCCCACTAGTATAGTTTTGCTGTCAATTTCTTCCTTCAACTCCCTCAATCTCTCCTCTAAGAATCTGGATGCTATACCACTTGGAGCATACATGTTTAGTAATGATATTGCTTCATTGTCTATGGTGCCTTTTAGCAGGATATAGTTTCCATCCTTATCCCTTTTGATTAGATCTATTTCTGCTTTTGCTTTGTCTGAGATTAGGATTGCTACTCCTGCCTTTCTTACATCAGCTGAAGCACAATATATTCTGCTCCATCCTTTAACCTTTATCCTATGTGTATCCCCCCGTTTCAAATGTGTTTCTTGTAAGCAGCATATTGTTGGATTATGGCTTTTAATCCATTCTGCTATCCGTCTCCGTTTTATGGGAGAATTCATTCCATTCACATTCACAGTTATGATTACAATCTGTGTATTTCCCTCCATCTTCTTTCCCACCATTTGTGCTTTTAGCTCTGCTGTCTCCCTTCCCCTCCTCACTAGTATCTACTTTTCACCACCTCCTCTTGCTGCCTTCCCCTCTTTCTTTTAGCCCCCCTCCCTTTAACTCCCCTTTACTCTTATTGCTTCTTCCCTCCCTTTTGCCTCCCTCCCCTTTCTTCCTCCTTCCCCTCCCACTGCTTATAGAGGTAGTTAGGATTTTCTACTTAAGTTTATTGTTCCGTCCTTTTAACAAATCTGATGAGAGTACCTCTCACACAATGCTCATCTCCCTCCCCTCTTTCCCTCTACTATGATTTTGTACTTCTTCTTGTGATGTAATTTGCCATTTTCTGCTTCCTTCTTTTCACTCCTCCTATTACACTCCCTTCTCATACTTAAATCACATTTTTTATCATGATATCATTTACTTTATACCCGTTCCCCCTATGCTTATCCCTTTTATATTTCTTAATAATATCCCTTTTATATTTCTTAACAGAGAACTGTGAAAAGCACAGTTCTCAAGATAAACAGATATCATCTTCCCTTATAGGGAGGTGAACAACTTGCCCTCATTGAGTAGCAAGTTGTTCCCCCCCCCCCCACTGTTTACCTTTTTATGATTCTCTTGAGACCTGCAATTGAAGATCGAATTGTCTATTAAGTTCTGGTGTTTTGGTCAGGAAACTCTGGAAATCCCTTACTTCGTTGAATGACTTTCTCCTTGCCTGAAATGTTATGCTGAACTTTGCTGGGTAATTGATCCTTGGTTGCAGTCCCAGCTCCTTTGCCTTACGGAATATTGGGTTCCAATTCTTTCGATCTTTTAACGTAGAAGCTGCAAGGTCCTGTGTAATCCTGATAGTATCTCCTTGATATTTAAATTGTTTCTTTCTGGCTGCTTGTAATATTTTCTCCTTCACTTGATAGTTCTGGAATTTGGCAACTATATTTCTTGGGGTTTTGAGTTTGGGATCCCTTTCAGGAGGGGAACGGTGGATTCTTTCGATGACTATTTTGCCCTCTGAATCTAGTACTTCTGGGGCAGTTTTCCTTGATGATTTCCTGGAAGATATTGTCCAGGCTCTTTTCTCCATCCTGGGTTTCTGGCAGGCCAATAATTCTTAAGTTTTCTCTTCTGGATCTATTTTCCAGGTCAGTTGTTTTTCCAATTAGATATTTTACATTTTCTTCTATCTTTTCATTCTTTAGATTTTGTTTGACTGATTCTTGCTGTCTCATTGAGTTGTTAGTTTCTACTTGCCCAATTCTAATCTTCATCACATTGTTTTCTTCTGTTAACTTTTGCATCTCTTTTTCCATCTGCCCAATTTTTCCTTTTAAGAAGCTATTTTCTCCAGTTAATTTTTGTACTTCCTTTTCCATTTGGCCTTTCAGGAATTTATTTTCTCCAGTTAATTTTTGAACTTCTTTTTCCATTTGTTCAATTTTCCTTTTCAAGGAGATGTTCTCATCAGTGAATTCTTTCTTAATAATTTTAAACTCATTGGCCAGTTTATCTTCTATTTCCTTCTTCAGCTGTTCCAGGAGAGCTGCTTGTACTTGCGAGTAGTTCATAGTCCCTTCTGAAGTTTCAGATGGAAGTACAGTCTCAGCTGTGACCTCTTTGGGGTTTGTGTTTTGGTCCTTATCCCCATAGAAATATTCTATGGTTCTTTCGGCCCTCTTCTTTTTCCTGTTCATGATTTTGATTGAGTGTTGTGGCTTCTGGTTCTTTCAGTCAGAAGCTAGAGAACTTTTTGCTGAGCTGATGTGTGAAAAAGCTAAAAGCAGGTATTTTTGGTGTTTCCCTGATCAGCCCTGGGTTTAGCTTCTTAAGTGTGGAGAAGGAATGGTCTGGTCACAGGAGATCTCCTCAGCTGAACTGAGGCAAAGGCAAGCTCAGGGGCTGGTAATCCCAACTGCCCTATTGTCTTTCTGATTCCCCTGGGACAGCTGAGGCACGCCTAGATGCTAATGCGTGTTCCCAACCCTCCTGGGGCTCCTCTCCTGGTGCTGAGGCTTGCCTGGGTCCTAGTGCAAATTTTCCCTGCCCTGGGTCCTCTGTCCTTCCGGTTTGCCTCTGCCACCGTATGAGGAATCCCCCTTAGCTATTTTCCTCGTCTCAGGTGTTATGAGACTATTGGTCTCCTTCTTCTAATTCTACTGATCTGGGATTTTTCTGGGGAGATATTTTATGGTTCTTTCACGGTCATCAAGGGGGAAGGAGAGAGCATTATCTGATCACTCCGCCATCCTGGCTCCCGGAAGTTCAAATAAGTGACTTACCGGAGTCCGATCTCCGGGCTGAAGGTCCTAGGAGCCGCTGCGCTGATAATCCGGCGCTCGGGGGCTCTCACTGACTCGGCTCGGCCTGTCTCCCACCCCGGTGTCGCTCCTCTGGTTCCGCCCGCCACTCAGGTTTCTCGGATCTCCTCCGCTCCGCTGCGCTGGCCGTGCTGAGCTGGCCACGCTGCGCTGTGCGCTGTGGGCTCACCCCGCGGAACAGATCCTTCCCGTGGACCTTCCAGTCCCACCTGAGCTCCGAATCTGTCACCGTCTGTCTCCCACTCGATTCCGCACCTCCAAAATTTGGTCAGATTCTCCTTTCAGAGGTACCCGGAGAAGTCTGTCCGAGAGCTCAGGTGAGCAGCTGCTCTCACTCCTCCATCTTGGCTCCGCCCCTGTATGTGTATATCTTTACTAGTAGTAGTTGCAAAAGCATTTAGTATTGTTTAAAACTTAAGTATTTCCTAGTAAATTCCTTACAATTTACTTTAGGCTTAATGAAGACTGAGTGATGCTCTCCCGAAATATTTATATGAGTTTTCTTTTCCTAAAATTTTTACACTGATTTCTCTCAATCTTTAGACATTGCCTTCTTGATTGTTATATGGTAAGATTTTGGAATTTACCAAGTAATGGAAATCAGTGTAAGACCAAGTATTGTACCTGACATGTAATATTTATAAAATAGATAAAGCAAATGATTGTTTCATGAAGTTTATATTTCTTCTCACCTAAACAATCATTATGCCAATGACAAATTAATCTCTAATGCTCAGTAATTTCTTTAAAAACCTTCCTTATGCTAAGTTCAGATCACAATTGTTAGGAATGGGCTAAAGTTAATGGCACTTCATAAAGCTTTTTTTTCCTAAAAAGGAAAATTAACTGTTTTGTACTACCCATTAGTGTAGTTGGTGCTAAGCTAGTTGGTGCAGTGATTAGAACTCTGAACCTAGAGTAGGGAAGACTCCTCTTCTTGAGTTCAAATTGGACCTCAAACTTAATAGCTGTGTTACCCTGGAAAAGTCACTTTACTTTGTTTCCCTCAGTTTCCTCATGTGTAAAATGAGCTGGAGAAGGAACTAGTAAGCCACTCCATTATCTCTGCCAAGGAAATACCAAGTGGGATCACCAAGAGCTTGACATTATTTAAAAAATTACTGAACGATGAAAACAACTGAAATTAATGTAATAAAGCTCACTAAAGAAGCACAAAATTTTGATATTGCAGATTTACATTGTAGCTATAACCAGTTATGAGCTAGTCTAAAATGTTTGGAGGTATTTTATTTATTGTTTTGGTATGGTATCCATGCTGAAAAAAAACCTATTTTTATGTATTGAAATATACAAAGAATAAAGGCAAACAAAAATCATTTTTTTTCTCATGGAACTTACATTCTGCAACAAGTCCCAGAAAAATGTCAGAAGTGCCCTAAATAGTTTGGCTTTGTGCTAATATTTTCCCTTCTTCCTTCATTCTTCCATGTGATACCACCAGTCAGTCAACACACATTTAGGTTCTCATTATGATGGATATTTTGTTAGGCTCTATGAAAAAAATCCTGCTTTTAAGAGACATATTGTAATGGTAGAGATAGTAAATATCTATGTAACTATATACAAAAGAAACATAACTACAGTAAATAGAAAAAATTATAAAACAGTTGAAATTACTATAGTTAACTTTGGCATATAAGTAACATCTGAAGGAAGCAGAAAACATAGATATACAAGTAGTTTTTGAACTGCATATGGGAGGAATAGAGGGATTTTGTGACATGGATATAAGATGGGGATACATTCAGAGCATGGGAGATATCCACTTCCAGGGAACACAAATGGAGAATGAGGTTCCATGAAAAAGAAAAAAAAAAGCAGAGAAGACCAGATTATTTGAATCTCAGAGTATAGCAAGGAAGTAATTAAAATAAAGCTGGAAAGACAAGCTCGGGGAGGCTGTATGGAGTTTTAAAAGATCAAAAGAACATTTTCTATGTGATTCTGAAAGGAATAGGGAGCCACTCAAGTTTATCATTTTTATTATAATTTATTAATTCATTAAATAGTTTCCAATTAGATATAAAAAACTGACATTCATTTAAGCAATAAATTTCAAATTCTCTCCCTCCTGACCTTCCCCCCTTCTTGAGAAGGCAATTTGATATCAATTATAAATGTGAAGTCCCTTATTATTTTACTGTTAACTGTATACAATGTTCTCATGGCTATGCTCATTTCATTTTGCATGAGTTCATGTAAATCTTCCTAGGTTTTTCTGAAACCATCTTTTCTTATAGCATAATAGCATTCCATTGTAATCATATACCACAACTTGTTCAGCCATTCCCCATTGATGAAAGCCTGCTGGATTTCCAATTCTTTGCCACCCACAAAAAGAGCTGTTATAAATATTTTTTGTACAAATAAGTCCTTTCCCCTCTTTTTTTGCTCTCTCTAATATATATATTATAGTCCTAGTAGTGGTGTTGCTGGGTTAAAGGGTATGCAATTTTATAGATCTTTGAGCAAAGTTCTAAATTATTCTCTAGCATGATTGTACTAGCTCACTACTCTACCAATAATACATTGAAAAGTCCCATTTTTTTTCACCTTTCCTTCAGCATTTTTCATTTTCCTTGTCTGTCAGGTTAGACAAGCCAAAATGTGATGCAGTTTCACAGAGTTGTTTTAATTTGCGCTTTTCTCAGCAGTGATGATTTACAGCTTTTTCCCTGTAACTATTAATAGTTTGGGGCATTTGGGTAGCATGGTAGATAGAATGCCTTGCCTGGAGTCAGATAGACTCATCATCTTCCTGAACTCAAATCTGGCCTTGGACATTTACTAGTTGTGTGACTCTGGGCAAGTAACTTCATTCACTTTCTAAGTAAAGGTATAGTTAACCATTAAACTAGTTTTGGAAATAAACCATATTAAAAAGAGGACATTTCAAATAGATTTTTATTTGTCATGAAATCTCTCCTTTCACACCAGAGACAGACTTAAAGATGGCGGTTTTCCATGAATCACGTGACAGAGTACACAGCGGCAACCCACCTGCCAAGTTACGATGGGTACAATAGTGATGAGTGGAAAGGACACAGACAAAGCTCTCATTCCATCCATACTTTCTTTTACATCCTCTACATTTTGGTAGGCCACCTGAAATGCTTCAGTAAGCTGCAAGCAGCCTGTGAGCCACACATTACGCAGGCCTGACTTAAAACACTTTTTTTCTAAACCATTTATTCTTCTTAATGAAAGATGCTTGTCAACAGAAGAGCACCATGGGGGAAAAAGAGAAAGAGGGCGAAAGAAAGATGGGGTAAACAGAGACATAAGCAGATTCCATTTATATATCTTCTTTCATTGTGAGATCTAGTCTCATAATGTCAAATGCTATTTATTAAGTGACACTAAACAAAGCTTTGCAGGAAAAGGTCAGTAGTATTTCAGTGACTGAACATCTCAGTTTTGTCTTTGTCATCTCCTTGGGATACACATTATTTCCAGTAATACTGATAGGGGATTATATGTCACAGTGAAAGGAAAAAAAAATAATTTGCTGAAGCTTAAAAAGGGCTGCGAGTGAAGAACTCCTGGAACTGATATTTTCATTTTTTGGGTGAGCCATTATGGAGACAAAACAAAATGGAACTCTTTGGACAGAAACTGTGGACTGGAGTTATTGGTTTATAAAGTTGCTAATTTAAAATAATAGTCTAATCGTTGTTAATTCCTTTCCTATTTGCTGTGATAACATTAATCAGGATGTACTCATTTTACATTAAAGTGCTAGCCATGAGTTCCATTCTTCTACAAGATGCTCTGCCCTGAATTTCATATTGATCATCATGTCATTATTTTAAAGTAAGTCAATGTGGAAAGGATTGGCCCCTATCACGTAACACACAAATGAAGAAGGAAGAGGTCATTAGTGGAAATTCCAATTATTTTAGGAAAGGAAAAAATAGATCTTTATTAATTAGTTCCTGATGTAGAAAGCTGACTAGAGCTTACACAATTAGAATTGTTTAATAGGTAAATTACAATGTCCAAAAATAAGAAATTTAACATTTATTTCTGTATGCTCTCTTTGTATATACCTCTAACAATACGTTCTCTGAAATGTATTTGTACATATTTAACACAGTGTACCTCTTACTGAAATTGCCTAAATGATTTTCTATAGTTTCACATGCAAACTGTGGGTAATCTTAAAAATGTCATTTTAAATTGACTACATGTTCAATTTTTGTATGTGTTTTATGCATGTGTATTTGCCTAAGATCACTTCCAAAAATAGATCTATGATAGCCATGATCTGTAACTATGTCTTATTCATCTTCTCCAGGTCCCAGCAATTTAATTTAATTCAACTCAGTAAACTCAGCCACAGTCTTAAGTATTTGCTATCAGCCAGGCACTGTGCTATGAGTCACTGGAGATACAGACCAAAAAACAAACACGCAAAACAAATAATTCTTGAACTCAAGAACCCTCATTCTATTGGAACGTACAATGAATGTGCCTGAAATAGGTGTTTAATAAATGTTTGTAATATGAACTCTTGAGAGGGACCAGTAAAGGCAAGGATCTGTAGACACTACAGGAATTTAGAATTTTCCCTTAACACTTAAGACAAAGAAATGTCATATGGTTGTAAGGCTGAGGTAAGATTGAAAAAGAGCCCATAAAATGGGAAAGAATGCATGGAAAGAGATTGTGAGGCCAGAGAGCAAGGCTGTGGTTAGTAACCATTGAGGATGCTGTTAGAGCTGGTGTGGCAGGTTAAATAGAATCCAGAGAAATCAGCATTATTTTCCTGTGCCATAAGGACAAAGAAAAATAAGATGAAGGGATAGAGGTAGAGATCCAGACTGCTTTCATCAGTGCTGGCTGATTACAAACAACTATTCCTATGCTTTATCCTTTTTGCTACGTGTGATTTTGCTCATCTTTCTAAATATATTCATATGTTTTGTGTAAATTGTGTTTTACAGAATTAATGTCATTAAGTCAGATATGTATTGTGACTTATGCTTGTTAGTTTGGGACATGAGTGTACAAGGGATAACTATGGAGGGAACATAGGTGTTAGTGATCTTTGCTAGAACAGGGCTGGGATCTCAATTCTAAGTGGAGTCCTAATCACAAGACATTCGTATATTTCAGCAATAAATTGACAAGAACAAAATTAATAGAAATTAATAACATGTAGTCCATTCAACTGACTTTTACTTCTTTTGCCAAGTAACAGGAGCCTGACACACTGAAAACAGTGGAATTCTGGGGTTTCCCCAACAACATGTGGCATTAGATAGATACACAGTACTCTGTGAAATGGTTGAAAATTGTTCTCCAAAGAGAAATTGCCAACTTAGAAGCTGAAGGAGAAAAACACATCAAAGGAGAACAGCATAGGTATATGGACCTCATTGCCCCACAGTTATATGGACAGTATTTGTCTTGCAGCTCATACATGCAGAATGATGTATATTCTATTGTCACCTTTTTAAGTCTAAAATTTATGTGGAGTTTTTGGACAAAGAGATGACTGCATTGTCAATAATGAAATGAAGAAGTGGGATAGGATGAGCTGTGGAAATGAAAGTATTCTTCAAAGTTTCTAAAATATGAGAAACAAGGAGCCAGGACATTTAACTCTAACTCAGACATTGGAAAAGTGGCTGGGAATGGAGGAGGATACCTGATCTCTAGTTGGGCAGTCCTTAGAGTATATTCATCCTGAGGTCTGAGGTCAAACTAGTCAAAGATATTAGATAGACATATAGATAGGAAGGAAGGAAGAAGGAAAAATATTTATTAAAGTATCTACTATGTTTTATGTACTGTACTAAATGCTGAGAATACAATTATAAGCAAGCTCAACAGTCCTTACCCACAGCAAACTTATATTCTAATGGGCAAAGAGGTATAAAGGGATGATTCTTATAGGGTGATATGAGGTAAAGATAACCAGCAAGTGTTGTAGAACAACCTTTTAGGGGAGAACACTGACTCTGGAAATCAGCAGAAGTTCTAGAGGGGTGGAAGAAGAGAAAGAGAGAATTCATTTGCAGTATAGTAAGGAAATAGTTTGGCCAAGAATAAATCAGTTAAAAAACAAGTATTAAATGTAACCATCTAATCATTTCACTGGGATGCAAGTGCAACGTTGAGATAAACTTTGTTCACAAGAAGCTTATATTTTAATTATGGAGTCAGTAAGTACTTACAACAGTGTGCACAACATCAATATAAATTCATGAATACAATCATAAATTACAAGGTATTTGAATACAGGTTAGTTAAATGAAGTGTGGGTCTCTTTTGAGGTAACGATAAGGACGATGTCCATTCCAGGCATTTTGGACTAGAGATAGATTTTCCTGAGTGAGTAGGTGTGAAAAAAGGCCGGTTTTGCTAGTTTGGTTAATGTAAGAGGGAGAGCAATGTCCCATGAGGTGGAAAGATGGGTTGGTGCTAGATTATGTAAATCTTAAAAAATTAAAAAGAGGAGGTTATATTTTATCCAGAGGTAAAAAGACAGTAGAATTGGTTGAATAGGGGAATCATGTGTTCAGATTAGGGAAGTGGAGTGTAGAGGCCTCCTTCTTTGTATAGTAAAGTAAAAAATCATCTAGCAAAACTAGGCAACTGAGGGCAGAGTACAAAACCAAGGGATAGACATGAAGAGAGTGTCCAGAGTATAAAGAACATGGTGGAGATAACCAGAAAATTTGTTAAATTGAAGTGCATTGATTTAAATTCATTTATGTAAGAGACAGTACTAAGAACAACATAAGGTGAACTAGATGGGTTGTCAGGAAAAACTGAGTTCAAGTCCATCGTCTACCATATCATGAAGAAATTGCTTAATTTTAATCATTGCTGATGTTAATGAAATGAGAGGTTTGGATAATGTTTCTTTTCCCAAAAATAGTACATAAATATCTTTATAAAACTAATTATATATAAAAATTTTTAACTTCTGTATAACCTACAAATTTTGGCCATTAAGATTGTTAATTCTTGAAACAAGAAAACAACGAAAATAAGTATATTAATGTACTATTTGTGGAGTTGTGAATTGGTCCAATTATTCTGGAAAATACTTTGGAACTGTGGCCAATGTGCTATAGAGCCATGAACAACATTGACCTAGCAGTGCCACTACTGGGTCTGTATCCCAAAGAGATAAAAGTAAAATGAGAAAGTATCTATTTATGCAAAAAAAAATTTGTAGCAGCTTTTTTTGTGGTGACAAAGGATTGAAAATGAAAAAAAGGTCTATCAATTGAGGAATGATTGGACACATTGTTTCACATGATTGTGGAATCTATTGTGCTATAAGAAATGATGAGCAGGATGTTTTCAAGTAACCTAAGAAGACTTACATGAACTGATGCAAAGTGAAGTGAGCAGTGCTAGAAGAACGTTGTACAGAGTGACAGTAATATTGTGAGAATGATTATCTGGGAAAGCCTTAACTACTCTGATCAAGACAATGATCCAAGACAATTGTATGGAACCCATAATGAAAAATATTATTCACTTCCAAAGAGAAAAATAATGAACTCTGAGTATAGATTTAAGGATGCTTTTTAAAACTTTATCTTTCTCACTTCTTTGTTGATTTTTGTATTTTGCAACATGACCAATAGGGAAATATATTTTGTATAACCTCACATGCACTATCAAAAACAAAGTGCTCATCTTCTCAAGGGAAAATGAATTTGGTAGAGAGGGAGATAATTTTGAACTCATTTTTTTTCAAATGACCATTAAAATGACTTTTTTTCATATAATTGGAAAATATTTAAGGAAATTAAAAAGAAAATATTTGAACAAAAATCCAATCACCTAACTCTGTTGTTGCCTTTATGTGATTCCTTTAGAGATCCAAGGGCATTTCACTTTTCAAAGCATTTTGAGAGTTTGCCTTCCGAATATATTAGATCTATGCAGGAATGTCATATGTGATTGTTAAAATTGAGCTACCAGTTGCCAAGATTATATAAGTTATTATGAAAGTATCAGACTTTGATATACAGCAAGATCTCTATGGGGAAAGGGACATTTTAATCAAATTCAGATTATCTGATGTAAGTGATGTTTTAATAATTGGGTATCTCAAAAGATGTGTTATTGGCAACCTATTTTAGTCTGACCCAGGTTAGTGGGAGTTGAATGTCTGAAGGGTAATACTGTTTCAGTAAATGATATACCACAAACTTTGTAATGATATAATAATACATCATACAAGAATGAGATAGGAAATAGGTTCATGATTTCATTAGTACAGAGAGCACTACCAGTGCAGGTCAGCATCTCATCTTCAATCTAGAGTCTTGGAGTTACTTAGAGAGTGGAGAGATTACATACATCATGTGCCTAAGGACAAACAGAGAGTGTAACTCTTAAGTGTCAAAAATAGAACTTGAATTTAGGCTTTCCTGGCTCTGAAGATAGATTTCTACTCACCATATCCCATTGTCTCTTTATACAATATCAGCTAGCTAAAACTATCCAGTTTAATTTTTAAATTAAAAAAAAACTTAAATGTTACAATTTTAAATACAAAGTAAAAAAGGGGGAAAAACCATGGCATGCGCATAGCCGAACATAAGAGAGTGTTCAAAATATGGAATGATACATTTTCATTTCATGAAAACCTTTATGATAAATACTGCTTGTTATATTGAGAGATGTCCTTTACCTGCTTCCTTGTAAGTTTACTTTTGTTCTCTGCTATGCACTTTTTTACTTTGTTCATTTTTCACCCTTCCTCTACCCTCCCTGAAGGCTACAATTAAGTGGAGATATACTACTATATAAATATAGTTTTATACATACACATATACATATATGCATTTATGCATACATTATTTGATATAACATTATGAATTAAAACCATATATATAAATATACATTATCCCTAACAAATTCTACTCCTGATCTTTGTTCTTATATTTGTGTACATATCCTGTTTCCTATCTCTCCTGACTCCTCTACTGTATTTCTCCCTTCTTTCTTGCTCTTCTTTTATTTAGCCTACATCTTCCAAACATCCCTCCCCTAACCTCCCATTCCCATAAGTCTAAACACTCTTCTATAGTCCCCTATAGCCTATTTCCTCATACCTCTAGAGATCCCTTCCTTATCCTCCCATTCCCATTGACCTAAGCACCGTTCTACACCCCACTTTAATCTATTCCCTCACCCTCTCCTCTAGAGATCCCTCCATTGTCCTTTTGCCCCTCCCTATCTCATTATTTTATTTCTTCTGAATTTACAAGACTTTTATATTCATAAACTCATTACTGATGAAAGTAGATTACCAAAACTACAAGCCCTCCTCCTCCATCTAATTCTTTTGTATAAATTTTTCATCTTTTACCTCATTTGTATAAAATAATTACTTTTTAGTTGTTCCTAAATGGTTTTACTTTATAATACTATATCATACTCAGGTTTTCCATAATCTTTGTTACAAACTACCCTATTGCTAATGACAATCTTAGACATATTACATTTTACTTATATAAAAAGTAAATGGACTGTCCTTGAATTTCTTGTAATTCGTATTTGGTTTGTACCTTATGTTTCTCTAGGCTCTTGTATGTCAAATCTTCTATTAAGTTTGGATTTTTTTAAAACAAAATCTTGAAAATCTGACAGTTGAGTAAATGTTCATTTTTTCATTCAGAATTGTACTTAACTTTGCTGGCTATGCAAGAACTCAGCTCTTTTGCTCTTCATAGTGTTTCAAGCAAGACTTGCGGGACTGTGGTGTCTCTGCTTCTAGGTCTTGTGTGATTCTAATTTTGGCACCATCATATTTAAATGGATTTTTTATTGTTGCTTTTAATATTTTATCCTTCAGCTGGAGGTTTCAGAATTTGTCTATAAAATTCCTATGAGTTTTCCTGATAGGATCTCTTTCAAGTGGTGCTTGATGAATTTTTCTATTTCTACTTTCCCCCTTTGTTCTAATGCTTCAGGACAATTCTCTTTAATTATTTCTTGTATGAATGTTATCAAGATTCTTTTTTTTTTATTATAACTTTCAGGTAGTCTGATTATTCTCATGTTTTCTCTTCATGGTCTTTTCTCTAGATCAGTTTTTTATAAGGTGTTTTACTATATCTTCTATTTTTCATTCCTCATATTTTGTTTAATTACTTCTCTTATAGCTTCACTGGCTTAGCCTTGCCCAATTCTAATTCACCAGGTGTCATTTTCTACCTTAAGATTCTGGATCTTCTTTTCTCATTAGTTGATTTTCTTTTCATAATCTTGTTTTCCTTGGTTTATTCTTCTTTTTTTTTCTTTAGTTTTTCATCTCTCTCATTTGATTTTTAAAGTCTTTTTAAAGTTCTTCTATGAATTTTGTTTTGGGACAGATGACCATTTGACATTAATCTTTGGGGTACAAATGAGTTTTCTTGCTTCAATACCCTCCTCTGAAGATGAACCCTTGAATTCTCTATTCCCATAATAACATTCTGTGATTGGATTCTTTTTCTTTTGCCTGTGCATGTTTTTGTAGTAATAGATTAATTTTTGTAATCAACTTTAGCTCTGGAGTACAGGGGATAGTGCTTCTTGCCCCATATCTTCAGTTCTTCCTTCTAGCCTGGAATCAAAGTCAAATCTCCCAACTCCTGTAAGTGTCCACAGTCAGGGGTCTTCTGTACTTATTGTGGGTGTTCTGGTTCCTTCTTGCACCTACTGTTCTCTCAGCACAGCTTGGTCCAGAGTTCCTTGTCAGCAGAGGTTCCCCTGATATGCCCTGGCTCAGACATCTAACTCCCCTCACTATCCCAGGGATAATGTTCCAGGGGACTGTGAACAAGATGACCTCTCAGACCAACTAACTCCAGGGTTTACTATATGTTGTTAAAGCGAACCCTATCCTGGCGTTGTTTATGCTTCATGGGGGAAAGACTTTGCTCTCAGATTTTTCTTCTGTTTTCTTGAATTGTCCCAGCAAGAGCCCTGTGGTGCACTTTGTTGGCCCTAAGGTGTTATTTTATCTTTTTTTTTTTGCGGGAGAATCTTGAGAGTTTTGAATTTTCTGACCTACTCTGCCATCTTCCCAGAACCCTCCAGTTCAGTTTTTAAAAAGCATTTATTAGGTATCTCTGTTTATGGCGCTGTGATAGGTGGTGAGGATAAAAAGATAAAAGCAAAACAGTCCGTTCTTAAGGAGTTTATGTGCTATTTTGAAAGCGCATGCGTACCGTATGAGTTGATTGTGCCAACAAAATCGGCCATCTTCTGTTCACATCTTTGCTACTGGTGGACATAAATAATAAACCACATACATAATATTATTAATAATTATTAATATATAATTAACAAAATTATAATACATAAAAGTCAACATGCACATATGTATTTATAAAAGTTGTATCTAGAGCAATACAAGGTAATTTAGGAATAATGTAGTATTTCTTCAAACCAATCCCTCTCTCAAATATTTTAAATGAACATTAACATTACCTGATTGATCTTTTGTAGCTATTAGTAACTGATATGAAGAGGGCATCTAGCTGAACTGTCACTTCCTCTATGATGTCTTCCTTGATGAATAATACAGAGAAGCAAACTCATTATCCTGCCATATCTTCCTCTATCTTTGATCTCAGACATTTTACTTTATTTCCTTCAACATAGTGTTATGCTGCCCCATGCCAAATAATATTAGGACTCTCCAAGACCCAGAATCTCTAAAGTACTCTGAGATTCTGAAAGAAACTGATTTAAAGGAAAAACTACAAATAATAGAATTAAATATGGATTTTCAGTAAGAAAAATTTAAAAGCCCTCACATTTCTATCTGATTCTCTTTTAGGCATTGCTGCTAACTTTTATTTTTTCTATAAAGTTTTTAGTGTTAGATCTTGTGAAATCACTCCTTCATTCTTTGGTTTCTCTGTCAGTGACAATGCATTCAGATTGCAAAATATTCTCAATATTTGTCCTAGGAGTAGTCTGTTCAACCTCTTTGCAGCTAATTCTTCTCTGGAAGTTTCTCTGTTTTTTTTCCGATACCTACAATGAAATCAGCAGGACCATATCAGCAGTGCATTTGACTCTTCAGATGAAAGGTAACTGAAACACAACATAGGTTATTCCTCTCTGAGTCAGATAAGCAAATTGCAGGGTGATTGAGAGTATCTTTATAAGACACTCAAATTATTATACATATTATTTCACAACTGACTCAATCATTTCATAGAGGCACATTTATAGTTAACTTAGTGATATCTAGAATGCACTATTTTGCTTATCCTAATATTTAGAGAATGAACACTGTATTCTCAGTAAGAACAATTTATTCTTTGAGAAATTAGCTGTCTATGACAATGAGTAATAGCATTAAGTTCCACAGCAGGTTAAATAATCAGAGAGATACGGAATCCAGGAAGGCCTCTGTAAAATGAGCTCCTTGAGGGCACGGACTACATACTTCCTTGCCACTCTCAGACTTTTCTTGTATCCCCAGCATTTATCCCAGTGCTAACACAGAGTAGGTGTTTGATAAATGCTTACTGACTGGACAACAACCTTGGTGATGGTGGCTCTGAGTTATAGATTAATAGGTCACATTATCTCCAATTCCAGAAATACTCATTGTTCTCTACAATGTAAAAAATACAATGCAATTAGTATACAAAGATAAAAATAAAACAGTCCCTGCCTATTCTAGTGGAGGGTGATGCAACATGTGTACAAGTAAATGCAAAGTAATTTTCAGAGGAATAGGGATGAGTAAAAGTCACATACAGAGAATGTCTTTCTTATCTTGATTATCTTAGTTCACCATGAACTGTGTGCCTCACAGAATCACTAAGTAGGAAGGGATCAAAAAAGGCAATGAACTCATTGCACATCTAAACAGGGTTGTCTAACAAATGGTCATCTAGCCTTGAAGGCATCTGATGAGAAGGAACCCATGACTTCCTTATATTTTCTACTCCATTTTTGAATAACTGATCCTTAGGAAGTATTTTCTTTCCCCTGACATCAGTATTAAATCTTTCTTTCTAGCTTTCATTCATTATTCAAGTTCTTGTTGGCCATAGACAATCACAATAAGTGGCTTCCCTTGTTTGGGTGGCAGCATGTGAAATAAACATTGCCTTTCCCTACTCTTTGAGTATTCTCTTTTCTAGCTAAACATCTTAGTTTCCTTCTGATTGTTCTCATAGGTCATTATCATGAATCTTTTTGTATCCTTGAATTACCTTCCTGGAACTGCTGTCCCAGACCAATTGAGAAGAATTGCTCAATTCAAAAGAAAAACTCTTTTCCACTCCACCCTTTGAGACTGCATATATTTGAAGATTAAGGGTAAATTTTAGGTAAATCATGAAGGTAATTCAATCTTTTAGGTGAGTATTTTTATTGATTCTCATTGATGAGAATCATTTTTATGAAGAGCTTGAAATTCTATCAACTATAACAGTCTGCAAGGTACTTAATGATTTTGCTGTTGAATTTGCTGTAACTCATTCTTGGTTAGGAGAACTGCAATGCCCCCATTTCTTATTTTGCAAAAAAAAAATGCAGCTAAAAACAAAGATATTTGCTTGCAATTTTCTAACAGAAAGAACTAATCTTATGTTTCACTTCATTTTTATCTTCTCATTTACTTGCACATTATAAGTCACTGTCATAAACCATGTTTAATCATACTCTCAATGCTACATTCATTTCATTATAAAACCTGGCAAAAGAAAAATCAAAGTCTCATTGTGTAATACTTTTTGGAGAAGAGTCATTGGCATCAAAGACTAAAAAAAACCCACAGTCATAATATGATTCTATTATGAAAACCCTTTGTTTTTTTTAACTTCAAATTAAATAAACTTTCTAAACAGGAAGGCAACAATGTATATGCTGAATTTTTAAACTTTCTCCTCACTGATGACATCTAGATCAGTCAACTACTGTATTCATACAACTGTGAATTCATGTAATTGACCAGTTAGGCATGAATCAAATAGTTTGATGTTGGAATTCAATGGTGCTCAGAGATTTAACAAATGGACAAATTAGTCTTCAATGACTACTTTCAACAATGAGAGTATGGCCTTTAAATGGTAACAACTTGGGTTGAATTCAAGCTAGTGACCTAGAAGTGAAAGGTCCTAAAACCCATTACTAAAATCTGCTGAGCCATCTAATTGTGCCCAGGGAATCCTTCTAGAATTGCTGACTTTAGAATGTCAGAAACTAGTCAGAGATGACAGTATTACCAGTGAGTGCAAAATGTGTTTTTCAGGTCCTGGATATAATGGGCACATTTATGTTTCTCATCTCTAGTTACTGTCATC
This sequence comes from Bettongia penicillata ogilbyi, assembly GCA_023548195.1. Lineage (NCBI taxonomy): Eukaryota > Metazoa > Chordata > Mammalia > Diprotodontia > Potoroidae > Bettongia > Bettongia penicillata. The sequence goes on from JAJHZJ010000233.1 coordinate 296,009, forward strand.
TCAGCAGTCTTATCTAGTCTCCTACATTCCCTGTTGTCTTGTGGAAATACTTTTTCTGTCAGAGTTTGCTCTTTCATACAATAAACATTTACATAGAGACCTGTCACAGTAGCAAGCCTTTAAAATGCATTTAGAAAATTCACCTTCATATTGCATTGGGATTAACTATTTTTTTCAAGCATAAAAACTCCAGAAGGGCTAGTGCTGTTGGCTGGTTTCTTAAATACTGACCTTCTTTTATACATGATCAACTGACCCTTTCAAAAGTTATATAAACATCTAATTAATATTATCTAATTGCAAGTGTTTTCTCTCAAAAAATGGCAAATAGGCCCCCAGTTAGGAAACAGAAGACATATATAATTTTTAACCTGTTTGTGAAAAGGTGGGAGAAAAGGGAGACTGAAAAAGACCATTTGTTTTTGGACAATGAATGAATGGAAAATAAGAACTAAATTTCATTGTAATCAAAAGCTCAGAAGCTATTTTGTCTGACCAGGACCTGAACAATAATCCCCTGTTCTACATACTAAACAAATGGTCATCATTATTTTAAAATCTCAGATGTAAAAAGAATTTGTTGTTTTTCCAAGAGCCTCTTTGTACATCTTTTCTTCACTTTTAATTTTAGTCTCCATGGCCAACCAGAAAGAGTTTAACTTTTCTTCCAAGAGAAAGTTCTTCAGATATGTGAATACAATCATCATTTCCTTCCTACATCTTTGCTTCTCCAGGGTAATATCTTGGGTTCCTTTAAACTCATGTTTGGTATGATCTCAAGACCCTTTAGCACTCTGCCTCAATTTGGAGTACTTTACAACTTCTCAATGTCATTCGTTAAGACTAGTTTTCTTGTCAAATTAACTGTTTGTCTTTAATTCATCCATTTTTCATCCATTATCTGGCCCCTATCAATCTGATCTGTCCTTAATACTGTATCCTAACAAATAAAGGATAGGACAAGTGACTTGCTCTGTGACTTAGTATGCTTAAAAGCATTAGAAATGACTTATAAAGCATTTTATTATTTGTAAAGCATTGTGCTTCACACAAAGGGAGATACAAAATTTTTCTAAGAAATATCCTTGCCTTCATGAAACTTAGAAAATTACTAAAGAAATAAGAGACAGTCACAAATAACTATGAAGACTTTATGGGATAATGGAAGAAAGAGTTGGTTTCGGCAATAGGAAGCTCCTATTTTTGACACTTATTAACTGGATGACCTGGAATTTCTCATTGTTCTAGGTCACTGTCTAAGATAGTCATCTGTGGGGATAGTACCAGTTTGGATTGGTTGAAGGACTTTGGTCACTTCAGGGATTCCCCTACTTTTGAAGTCGAGGGATCAGTTCCTATTCTTTTCTTCTCACATGATCATCACATATCACCTGATAAGTGCATTTCAGGAGGGATTACTCACTGTGGTTACCAAGAAAACCTTCACCCTTTGACAGATTTATGCAACATTGGAACTAGAGGAACCTTAGGATAAAACTAACCCCATTTACTTTAAAGATGAGGAAATTGATACTCCAAGAAGTAACATTGGCCAAGAAAAAACTTGCCCATTTGCTAAGGAGGTGACTTTGTGGTATTATAGAGGCCAAACAAATTCAATATGTGAAGGATGTTTAGAAAATGAAGGCCATTCCAGGCATTTGGATGACCTTATAAAATAAGAGGAACAGTTTCATTGTTATTTTTGTACAACAAGCTACTAGCACAGTTCCTGTACTTAACAAATCCTTAATAACTGTGTTTTTTAAATTGCAGTTGAGACAGCATGTTATAATAAATAGAGTTCTGGACTTGGAATCGGTACTGGACTTAAAGTCAGGAAGACAAAGGTTTGGATTCCGCCTTAGACACATGCTAGCTGCGTGACCTTTTCAATGTCATGTAACCTCTGATAATTCCTTTCCTCAATGGGCAAATGTAGAGTCTGGACTCAGTGACATCCCTTTCAGTTCTAAATTTATGACTGCATGAAAAAAGAATTCAAGGTTGGTTTGTAGAAGATTGTGGAAAGCCTTGAATGATAGACAAAATACTTAAAATGTTTCCCAATACGTTCTAAGAAGCAAACAAATATTTTTGAGCAGAACAGTGGTGATAATAGATATACCTGAGAGTTTGTAATCCAAGAATTATTCAGGTGGCAAAACTTTGGATGTCAGCAGTGGGACAGACATAATTTGTAGATTTTCCTCATCTTTACATTAAATGGTTCCCAATTCAAGCAAAATGAAGAAGAAAAGGACACATTTTGGATATACTGCATGTTTCTGTGTTGTTTATAGAGTAGGAGCTAATTTGCAGATAGACTTATTTTTTTCTTTATGCCTTTTGTATTCTCAGTAAAAGATCACTCAGTAAGAGAAAACTGTTTGGTTTTCTGAGCAAAGGCCATCAATTCTTTAGTGAGATCATTGTGGATTTCACACTGAGGGAATAGCTCTAGTAACTGGCAATTTTTCTCCCCCCCCGCCAATACCCTATAAGCTAATGTTGTGTCACTGCTTCATCCTTTGGTCCAGTGTGTTATTCAGGGTATTAAATGCTGTTTAGAGGAGTTACTGGGAGAATATGAATCAATCATGCAATTTGAACATGCAAGATCATCAGACTTTGGATTTTGATTTGGTCATTTTGCCAGCAATAATGATGCAAATGTTAATTTTGCTTATGCCCAATATTTTGTTCAGTGAACAAAATGGAGAAAACTCACTGGGTATGGGCATCTTCTGGCAAAGAATTTATAGCAAGCCTTTCACAAAATTTGCTTTAATAATTTATTGATAAATAATTTCATCCCAGGTGATATCTATTTTTGCCATTGTAGATTGTCAGTTTTATATAACCTCTGAAGGTTGTTTAATGAGGTGCTCTGATTTAAAATAAAAATAATACTTGCACTAGAATGAAGTACTCATTCCCTTAACTGTGTCCTTCTATAACCAATATATAATCCATTAGTGGCCTTGTGTTAAAAGATTTTTTTTTTCAGTTTCTGCACTGCCCCCCAATAATTGCAGAATCTAAATAGGAGATAATTTATATGTAGGATGACAAATGTCAAAATGAATAAATCACATGATCCTATACCCCACAATGTAAAATAAGTATCTTGGAGAAATGTTTGCACTGTATTATAAAGTTTTTTTGTTGTATTTGGACTGAGACTAATTCAGTTTTCAAGAGTGACCTAACGTTAACAAAGCAGTGACACTGTTGAGTTCATATTGCTCACATTTCAGTCTCCATCAGTTGTAAAATGGAGAGAATTGACTAAACATTTGTTTGTTATTAAACAGTAAACATTAAAATAATAAAAAGTATAATTTAAAAAAATAATTCATAAGGTATTATAAGATATTTGAAGGCTACTGGCTCTACTAGAGTAGAAAAAATAGTTTCAATTTTTATTTCCAAGCAAAGTGAACACTCAAGAATATGTATACTGAAATGACATTATACTAAAATCAAAAGTTTAAAATGGATCCCTTTTTTAAATGCTTCAGGCTATTGGCAAGATAGTTGGCTTTGGATTCAAACAGACATGAGTTCTAGCTCTGCTTCTGATACTTTTCAGTCTAGGATCCTTGGGAAGTCACTGAACCTCTCTAACTCTCAGTTTCTTCCTGCAGGGCTGGGGTGTAATAACATAAGCACTTACCTCATAGGGTTTTTGTGAGGATCAAATGAAATTATGTTATATATTTTACTTGGAAAGTACACATAAATATTTGCAATTATGATTATTTTAAAACATGAAATAAATTCCCTCCTTTTTTCTTAAAAAATAAATATATGTGTGTGAGTTTGCATGCGTATACGTATATACTTCTATAGTTTCATAAAGAATTAGACATTCAAAAACATCTCTGATGATCTGGATATAGACTCCTCAACTACCAACTGAGCATACTGGCACAAAACCCAAAGGCAAAGTTGCTTACAATCAAGAATTTTCCATCAGATGGCTTCTCTCACACACTGACTGAACCATCTTCCATCCAATCTTTGTCATGATGATAATGGTGGTGGTGGTAGTAACAGCAGTTTATACTTGCTTCTCTTTTAGGATTTACAATGCATTTTCTATCCATACTTCATGATAACCTTGTGAAGTGGTGCCATTGTTATGTACCCATGTTGTAAGGAAAATGAAACTCAGCAAAGTTTGGTGTGATCTAGTTAGTAAGCATGTATCTTTCTCCTGTGGTATCATTTTGAAATCTGTTTTCTTCTTTCTATTTGTGCATGCAATGAAACTAATAGTCCAAAAGGAAGCTCCCATTATCCATCACTGGTGCCAAGGGAGGCCACCACTGAAGACTACAACTGTAAGACAGTTGTAGTTTTAACTGCTCCTTCAAATATCCTGTAAAACACTCAGGCCACAGAGACATCAGCAATTGGGTAGAATTAAAAAATGATTTTCCTTCACTATTGGTGTTTGAATTTATTTGGTTTGATGTATTAGATAGAGCAATGAACTGGGAATCAGAAAGATCTAAATTCATATCTTGCTTCACATGTTTACTAGCTGTGTGATCTTCCACAAGGTATTCAACTACTCAGCTCCACTAAGCCTTCATTTCCTCATGTAACAGTAGCAAAAAGTAGCTATCTCAGAGGAAGCCACTGTACAACATGGGTGATGGTAGAAACAAAGTTTTCCGCATTTCATCATTCTTCACATGACTCTCCATGGCCATTTGACCCACTTTGCTTCTGCTTTCTTAGATTACCACATGTTTGTAGCAGGAATAAGGATGTCCATGTCATCGGGATAGCTTTTTCTTAACTTTTTAATGAAGCAGTCTTTATAATCAAAATTTTTTGAGCAAACAAATTCTAGCACATCTGCTTAAATGAGTACCCTGTTGATCCTTTGTTCCATAACATTACCCTATGCATTGACAAGAAAATTCAGTAATTTATACCCAAAGAGATAGTCCTGAGCTATCCATGAAATTGAATTATTAAATTGAGTTCTAGACATTTCATTAACAATTATTGATGAGATGCACATACTTTTTTAAATATGCAAAATACCATTATATAATTGCTCAAGCTTCGAGAAACAATTTTAAAATAAATACTTCAATTATTTTCAGTATTTTAAAGACTAGGGGACTCAGAAAGTATAGGTAACTTGTCTAGACTCTTCCAGTTAGCAAGCAAAAGAAGTGGTATCTGAACCCAGGCAGCTCTTCCAAACTGCAAGTCTAAGCACTACAGAATATTATTCTAGAAAGATTTCAATTAAAAAGAGTTTAAAATAAAATGGTTCTAGTTTTATGAAATTAAATTTTAATTTCCTAGAAAACTCACTTATCCATAACCTGTCATTTATCAGTATTGTTTGGTAACTGAGACACTCCCATAACACAGCTTTATCATAAATGATTTTTAAAAATTTCCTCAAAACCAATTTAGCATAATTAATAAAAAAATTGAACTTAAAAACAATCATTATTCACAGATAATATTTAGTATCGTAAATTACAAAGCTAAATCAGCTCTGTTCAAATAGTATGTATATATATATGTATGTATATCTCATAGGATGATTAATATCACTATTGAAAAGCTGTGCTGTCACTGTTCAAGAAATATTGATATTCCCTTATCTTTCTATGAGATAGACTCAATTAGAGATCTTTATTTTTTTCCCCATGAAACAAGTCATCCTTCCAATAAATACCAAGCTCATTATAGTTACAGAAGAAGAGGCAACATCAGCAGATGCATCTGAGCTTGTAAGATATGCTGAACCTATTGTGAACTAACATTTAGTCAATTAATAGAAGCCTTGATAACACTACTTGTTTTCTCTTGAGCTGACAAATCAATATCCTGAACAGAAAGCAGCCACAAAGACTCAACATGTGGAAATAAATGAATTAACTGTTTCTTTGATGTTGGATCCAAGAGGTCTGGTCAAGTGTGATAACCTAGGGGAAGGGCAGTTTTATTGGGCAATGACTTGATGAGAGCACACAAATAAAATTGTACAGTGTTTTCAGAGCCAATTAAACAAAATAAAGGAGGCCACTGCTGAAGAGGACTTTTCTGTTCAGTGCTTTCTCTTTGGAGATTCAGCAAAAGGAGTCTCATGTCATATTTAGGATTGAAAATTGGGATTTTAAAATTTTGTCCTCCTTCCTTTCCTTTCTGTTTTTCTATGCCTTCTCTTTCTTCTCTCCCATCCCTTTCCATTTTCTCTTGTCCTTTTCCATCTTTCCTTCCTTTATTCTTCTTTTGTAATCTCCTCCATTACACTTCCCCATCTAAGCTCTCTTTATCTCAAGTAAATTAGTTCTACAGCCTGAATGTTCACTCAGTTGTGAATATTAGACATAGCATATTTTTAGCTCTGAATAAAAAAATAAATGAATACATTAAGTGTGATTCTGAAGGGAAAGGGAAAAGACAGGAACAACCATATAATGAAAGATATGTCCTCAGAACATTAAACAGAAGGAAAGAATAGTTTTGCTTGGATGACAATGGAAAATTTATATTTGCAAGTGTGACCCACTGTAAAAAAGCATTATTACCCCATCATTTGTAAGTGTATAACATCTTAGGGGCTTATTTCAATGTCAAGTTCAGTAAAATATTATATTTACTAATTAGGATATTAAAAAAATCATCAGAGACAATATAATCTGGGGCAATATTGAAATATGAGCATGCCCACTGTCATGGTAATCTGCCACTCTTTAGAAGAAAAAAAATCAATAAAATTATGTCGTGAAGACCTGTCATGGAAACTGAAAAGTCATTGAGTTTTGCTAACACATGTCCTCAGAGTTCTTCCCTGCTCCCTACTCTATGCTAGGAATAGACAATGTCACTCAACATGCATAAATATATCCTCTCTGAACTAGCTGTGTTTGTAGTACCTACATTTCATGATGTTGAGTCGGCAATTAAACATATTGTTTTGAAAGTTCTGGACTTCCAGTGCCAAGATGGTGGAGTAAGGAAGGAACTCTCCGAAGTCCTCCTAAATTCCCCTCCAAATAACTAGAAAACCATTTTAGAAGTGATCTAGGAGAATGAAGCAACTTACTAGCATGGCAGGAAAGGTCTGTCTCACTGGGGTGGTAGGAGATTGAGGTTCAAGAGTAACAACAGCCACCAGATTCACATCATGGGGCCTGCATTAGAACTTCAAGCCTGGGGTAGTCTACCAGCAAGGCTTTGCCCTTCTACAAACCAACAGATCCCTAGGCAATTGAGCAATCTATGCATTTAGGGTACCACTTGAGTGACCCCATCCCCAGCACAATACACCAGCAATGCCCTGATCACATTGGGGACCAGCAGTGATGTACCACCCTGGGAGTGGACAGCAACGAGATCCCCACACCCCTGAAAGTACCAGCAGAAAGACCCTTTTTCCATAGCAACCTAGCAGCAGGGCCTCATCCCTGCAGAAAATCAGAAACAAGATGTGTCCTCCAGGGCCAGCCGTCAGAAAGACTCTTTTACCATAGCAACCTAGCTGCAAGTCCTCACTCCTAAACCAGGCCAGCAGCTAAACCTCACACCCAGTTGAGGCCAATGGGGAGACTCCACCCACCCCACCATAAACCAGAAGGGCAACTTACCTTCCAGAGAAAGCAATCAGCTAAGCCCTGAAGCTCAGTGAAAGCCATTAGTAAGACCCAGAACTGCAACACAAAAACTTGAGGAAGTGCAGGACCAGAGTTCAATTCTCACATAAAAGCACTAAGTAATAAAAAAAAAGGCAGTCAAAATTGGCAAAAACAAAAACAAAAAAGAATTTGACTAAAGAAAGTTACTAGGATGATAAAGAGGACCAAAGCATAAACTTAAAAGAGGACAAAGTGTCAAAATGGAGGTATGTGAAGCCTCAAAGGAAAAAAATGTACTTTGAACTCAGGTCCCAAAATAATTACCAGAAAAGCTTAAAAATGATTTTAAAAAGCAAATCAGAGAAGTAGAAGAAAAATTGGGGAAAGAAATGAGAGTAATGCAATAGAATCATTAAAAAAATAGTTACAAAAATTTACTGGGAGGGAGGGTGCTCCCTCAAAATAGAACTGGTCAAATGAGAAAGGAAGCTCACTGAAGAAAATAATTCCTTAAAAATTAGAATCAAGCAAGTGGAAACTAATGACTTTATGAGACACCAAGATATAATCAAACAAAATCAAAAAAGTAAAAAAAAATAAATAAATAAAAGAAAATGTGAAATTTCTCATTGGAAATGCAACTGGCATAGGAAATAGATCCAGAAGAGATAATGTAAGAATTATTGGACTATCTGAAAGCCGCAATAAGAAAAAGTCTGGAGAATGCCTTTCAAGAAATTATTAAAGAAAACTTCCCTGAGAACCAGAGGGCAAAATATAAATTGAAAGAATCCATTGATCACTGCCTGAAAGGCATGCCAACACGAAAACTCCAAGAGCATCATAGCCAAATTCCAGCTTTCACACATCAAGGAGAAAGTATTGCAAGCAGCCCAAAAGAAACAATTCAAATATTGTGGAGTTACAGTAAGGATTACACAGGACTTGACAGCTTCCATGTTAAAGAACCAGAAGTCTTAGAGTATGATACATCAGAAGGCAATGGAGTTAAGATTACCACCAAGAAACACCTATCCAACAAAACTGAATATAATCTTTTGAGGGAAAACATGGATATTTAATGAAATAGAGGAATTTCAAGCATTTCTAATTAAAAGACCAGATCTGAATTAAAAATCTGACCTCCAAATGCAAGATTCAAGGGAAACATAAAAAGGTTAAAAAATAAATAAGAAAAAGAAAACATAAGAAATTCATAAAGGTAAAATATATTTCTATATGTCAAGATAATAGTTGTAACTCTTAACAACTTTACTATTCTAAGAACAATTAGAAGGAATATATGTTGACAGAAGGATATAAGATAACTTTGATTGGATGATACACCAAAAAACAAAATACACAGGTGAGAAAGATAATTGCACTGAAAGGAAGAGGGGAGAGATTGAATTCAGTAAATTATCCCACATAAAAGAAATATGGGGAAAAAAAGCTATAATAGTGAAGGGAAAGATGGGGAGAGTAGGCATGGCAGGCAATACTTAAACCTTACTCTCCTCAAAATTGACTCAAAGAGGGAATAACATACACACTCAGTTGGATACAGAAATTTATCTTACCTGTAAGGAAGTTAAAAAGGGATGGCAATAATAAAAAGGGTAGGGGGAAATGATGAAAGGCAGAGTATATTAAAGAAGGTGGTGATCAGAAGTAAACTCTTGTAAGGAAGGAAATGGTGAGGAGTAGGAGAGGAAGGGGGATAAACAAGCAAAAATAGCATGGAGGGAAATACACAGTCATAATTATAAATGTGAATGGCATGAACTCATCCATAGAACAGAAATGGAGAGTAGAATGGATTAAAAACCACAATCCTACAACATAAACTTTACAAGAATCACCTTTGAAGCAGATAGATACACACAGGGTAAAGGTAAGGGACTGGAGCAGATTCTATTATGCTTCATCTGAAACAAAGAAAGAGGGAGCAATTCTGATCTCAGACCAAACAAAAGCAAAAATAGATCTAATTAAATGAGATAAAGAAGAAAACTGTATTTTGCTGAAAGTTAACCAAAGACAATGAATGATATGTCAACACTAAACATATATGTACCCAATGGTTTAGTGTGGTAAAACTACATAGTGGGGTACCATACCTTTCCTCTCTCAGAGCTAGATAAATCCAACCAAAAGAAAAAATAAACACGAAATTTAGGAGGTGAAGAAAATTCTGGAAAAGCTAGATATGATAGATCTCTGGAGAAAACTGAATGGGAATATAAATGTATATATATATATATATATATTTTTTTTTTTCTCAGCAGTACATGGCACCTACACAAAAGATGACCATGTATTAGGATATAGAAACCTTAACCAAATGCTGAAAAACAGAAATAGTAAACTCATCCTTTTCAGAAAATAATGAAATAAAAATTATATTCAATGATGAACAACGAAAAAGAGATAAAGATTAGTTGGCAATTAAATAATCTAATCCTAAAAAAGCAAGTGGGTCACAAAACAAATCATAGAAATAATTGATAATCCCACTAAGAAAATGAAAATGAAACAATATACCAAAATGTATGGGATGCAAAGTAATAATTAGGACAAAATTTTTATCTCTAATTGCTTACATCAATAAAATAGAGAAAAAGCAGATGAATGAATTGGATATGCAACTTAAAAAAACTAGAAAAATAAATAATTAAAAACCTCCAATTAACACCAAATTAGACATCCTGAAAAATCAAAAGAGAAATTAATGATCTCTTGATGCATCAGGAACTTTCTGCTTCCTTTTCCAAATTTCTCTAGGACTCTTGTGGATATATCACTTGCTTTAGGACAGAAGTTTTTAACCATTTTGCACGTGTCATGAATCCACATAGAAGACCTGAACCCAATGTATCCCTTCAAAAGATGCTTTTAAAATACATATTATACATATAAAATTACAAGGAAACCAAACATATTAATATATCTATATATTAAAATGGATACTTATGTATATATATATATATGTGTGTGTATTAAAATGGTTATCAAAATATATGATAAAAACCCCATTAGGTATATAGCATTTTTCTTCCTCTGAATATCATGAACATTACCATCTACTGCTGCTTCTCCTCAGTATTAGCACTACTGCCCTGATATAAGGGACTTTTTTCATTACCAAATTACTCCCTGACCCTCTCACCTGCAGATGTCACTAGTGCCAGTGACTAATGTGACACTACTGACTGTTCTTATCTTCCTGGCTCAGGACAAACAAGCCCAGTTGCTTGAGACATCAAATCAAACTATTGCAATTTCTCAGTTGCTTCCCTTTCCTCTTCCTTTTCTCCCCACAATTCTCCTTTCACATATATTCATTAAGTATCTATTATGTGTGAGGCTTGGGGGAGGAGATACAGAAAGTCAAAGCAAACAAAAGACAGGTCTTCAAGGAGTTTATGTTCTATGATTTCTGTATATCATGTTCAGCAATAATAGTATAAAGATATTTTTAGTTAATATTCTAGTGGAAAGAACCCCATATTGATTGAGATTCCATAGATCTCTTTAATTTTCTTTTACTTGACAAGTTTGCAAACCTCTCTGGGCCCTAGTGTCCTCATCGGTGAAAGGAGGGGATCAAAGTAGATGATATCTAATGTCCTTTTGAGCTATAAAATTATTTTCTTCTCTGAAGATTATACCATATTAATGAGGCTTCCTATGTAGAATTTTTTCTTCTTTTTGGAAAGGAAACTGAAGACTGATAATCCTTTAAGAGTTAATCTTTAAGCAAAATTTAAATCTTGATTAGTGAGGGGAAATATGAAGGGCAGAAGCAAAGCTTTCTTTATGCTGTGAGTGGGTAACATAAAGCGACATGTTTGATTATGTATGCATCAGCAACTATGATTTATGGCACCTGTTTGCATCTGTTACATGATTGATGGGTTTGCAAGCCAAAAATAAAGCTAGTCACTTCACACCTGAGGTCTTATAAGAGATAGTTTGGTAGGAAAGCTAGAAAATGAAAATTACTAAACATATGCTTTTGCTATATGAAAAGTTGGGAGTAAAGTAAAGCCATTCTGCCATTTAGTAGATGCATTATCATATGGCATAGTTAATCGAAATTCACTTGTCATATGATGTCTATACATGTGTGTATATGTGTATACACACATGTATACAACACTTGCATAAGTACACACATATCTATATATCATATATATTTGGGATATTTAATAACTTCAATTCAAGAAATCTTTTAAAAGAAAACAAGAGCCAGAAATAACGTAAGTGATTTTCAGTGGGAGGAAGAACACTAATCTTTGACTTTGTCACTAAATTCTAGAGTTGCCTGAGTCACATAGAAGCTAATTGAATTTCTCAGAATCATATGTTGAGGTACAATATAAACACAGGTCTTCCTACCTGCCAACCCATCTATCTATCTGATATACCGTACTGCCTTAATTAGCATAAACATAATTAATGATAATAATAATAGTGTTACAGTGCTTTATACCTCATGAAACACTTTCTCTTCACAAAGAGCTGCTTATTTGACATTCTTAAATATTGCTTATTATTAATATGTAACAAGGGAATGAAGTTAATGAAGTTTTTCCGTGATTTTACAAGTAGCGATCGACTGTGCTAACACTACAGTTGCTTCTTAAATACGTCTAGTATTCTTTCCATTGTGATGCACTGCCTCTGAAATATCATTTTGAGCATCAAAAGTTTAAATTTCTGGACATAAATAGATAATTTTAGCTCCAGATGGACTAAATGTATTAAACTTTTAAGAAAATTTGAGCTTTCTGCTTTATTATACTTTTGGCTCCAGATTTTTATGATATCACTGTTAAAAAAAAGGTGGGGAGGTGTCTTGATTTGAAATTCTAAAATCCTGTGGTTGTGTATTAGCTTGCAATCATCTTTGTGGATATTTAGAATAGTTGTATTGGCAACATAGTTAAGAAAAAAATGAAATTTCAGAACCTCAGTAGTGTGGTTCATTTAGCTCATCAATGGGACACATGCAGTCTTCTAAGAGAACTGTTCTGGAAAGATTAGCTTCTACATGTGAGCAGCTGAAGGTTGTCTCTATAATAAAATATAATTATTCCTTCATGCAAAAAGCCACATTGAACAATAGGCAAACCATCTAATACACTCAGCAACACTATTATTTGGCTTGAATGATTTTGTTGATGTCTGATATTCCATCGACAGAGCATACAATGAATTGGAATGATGAAGTGGACAGACTCATCTTATGACTTAAACTCTTTTCATTTTCTGGTCTCCATTCATTGCTTCCAAAATATTTACTCAGGGTGACAGGAAAGCTGAGGTAGGAGATACCAGCAGCAATATTGACTTGATACGAATCTGAAAAAGCCCAGAAGTGTTTCTAACATGTTCCCTGAGGAGAAGTAGCAGTGGGACCCCACAGCAGATAGTGGAGTCTCACTTCCCACACTTCTAATTTAAAAAGAAAAATGAATGGTAGTTGTATAAAGTGTTCTCTCTTTTCCTCCCTTTCCTTCCTTATACTTTTCACAAAAGCTATGAGATTAGCTATTAAAATAGCTAATTACAATAGCAATTACAATCCACATCACTTCTCACCTTGAGAATTTTTCAAGGACCAATAGAACAGGGGAAGGACAGACAATCTCTTGCCCCATGCATATAAAACTACTACAGGATATTTATTGCAGTCATTCTGTTTCCTTACCATTCCCTAATAGAGAAATACCTATACTTCCTTTTTTTATCTGTCTTTTCCTTTTGCCTTCTGTATTGTCTAGTGCCTTCAGGTACTGCTTGACCTCACTAATGGTACCTAGAGCTGAAGAGTTAATGAATCTGACCATCCACTTCTTCCTGTCACTCAAAACTAAGGACTGGAAACTCAACTTATCCAGGAACCTCAGAAAGAGGGATTTCATCTGTACGTCTAATGATTTAGTGTGTTGACACTTGGCAGCTGTCAACTGAATAAGAAGCTCTCTAGCTGGCCAAATAGAAAGCATGCACAAAGAGAAGGATAAGCATTCAAAGGCTCAACTGCTTTGCCTGACTCCATTACCTATTAATTAGCCATTTGAACTGGAGACTCAGACATTCTTTTCTGCATGGGAATGGACTCATTTTCATGGCAAACATCTCACTGAAATGTTTGCTAAGAAAGGGCTGTTTTCATCCATATGCATTGATTATTTCTTCTGTGAACAAAAGAAATATAGTTTGGTGCAATTTTTTTTTTCTGCTATCTCCAGTTGAATTAAATAGAAAAGCGTTTAGTCTCTTTAACATCACTTTGCTCCAGATGCTCCCCATCCAGAGTTTATCAAAATTTCCTTCTTTCTTCCTTCCTTATAGCATTGAACACAGACAATTCATCTTTCACCTCACATACAGTTTGACTGCTAGTATTTACCACTTCATGTTTTCCTTCTCTCTTTCAATTAAGCCTCAAGTATTCACTCTAACTTCATAGCCATCTGTTTGAAATGGAAGTCAAAAAGTTCCTTTTACTATCTACTTTTCTTATTGATTCAGTTATCAATTTTTCTAACAAATACATTTTCTCCTGTCTTGATGTTAACCTATGTTCTTCCTTTCAAAGCTTTTGCCACAGGTCAGATACTCTCAATAACCTTCACCTTGTGTTTTTTTAAAGTTATTTCCCTGATGTGCTTCATTTTGCTGTGAGGAGTAAACTTGTCTGTAGAGGAATCCTGGACTCTCTATGATCCCACCCATCAATCCTTTAATGATACAAACAAGCTACATTAAGATACAGTACCAAATATAGCACTAGCCAGATAAGAAAGGGAACCAATATGTCTGCATCAGAAAGAGCTTTGAACATTCAAATCAAAGAACGTGAAGGGAAGAAATCCCTTTGCCAACCAATATAGCCCTGCTTCCCAGAAGTTTCATTTAATTAGAGTTTTGTCATTTGCATTAAATGGTCAATCAATATCTTTGCTTCTCTGCAATTTTCTTTATAGTTTGATGATTAATTTGAAGTGATTCAACTTGTCTTATATTGTTGTTTCCCTTGAAAGTCAGTTCATAATTGTTAGACTGGAGGAGGACCTAGATCCAGGCAATATTGGGAGGGAACACAGTTTGTCATTAGTATCATTTCATCTTTGACACCTCTGCACCTCAATTTTAGGGCCATTCACTCAATTTTCAGTGACCTTGTTTCCACATCTGGAGCTGGTATCTTATTATTCCACTCTTATGTCTGACACCATATTTTATCCATTTCTTTAATAAAGCAAGCCCATCTTGAAAAGCATTCATTCAAGCATTTGATAAAATGATGCACTAACCTTATAAATCCAGTCACATTTAGGCATGAATTGCTTTTGATGGCCTAATAATTTATCCATTCTAGAACATAGCACTAACTACCAGAAGTGATATTTAGTAGTAAAATTACAAAAATAG
The DNA here is from genome assembly GCA_023548195.1 of Bettongia penicillata ogilbyi. NCBI lineage: Eukaryota > Metazoa > Chordata > Mammalia > Diprotodontia > Potoroidae > Bettongia > Bettongia penicillata. Next base: position 311,074 of record JAJHZJ010000233.1, read on the forward strand.
CAGTAGGTTAGTTATATTATATGAACCAGAGAGGTTCCCCCTCATAATCTGGATTCCAGGTCTGCAACAAGTTACCCTAGTTGTCTGACTTTGGTCAAACATTCTACCTCAAAAGCTACATGGAAACACAGTTCACCAATCCCAAGAGTAGTCCTTATTATAACTTTAAGACATACACAGAATTTAATAGCTCCAACAAAGACCTGAGTACATACAGGCACAAACATATAGAAATAGAAATTGCTATTTTATATCTAATATTAATAATAGGTTATATTAATAATATCTAATAATAATGGACCCACATATAGATGTAGATCTTCCTAAGGACAGAAACTTTGCTGTATCTATCTATCTTTTTAAAACATAATGTTGTATACCCAATAAGGGCTTAATAGGTGTTTGTTGAATTAATGAAAATACATAATTTAATGAGTGAAATTTTGTAACACAGATAACACTTACTATGCCAAGTGTTGTTCAGGAGATGCAGGAGAGCTTCTCACACTAGCAGGTTCATTCTTGATCTGGGTAGCCAGGAAGACAGGATCAGAGACATAAGGGATTAAATAATCTTACTTTATTCTAATCTTTTCAAAGGGGTTTGCTGAAAATGGGAGCACTAACTTGTCCACCATTTACTAAATACTCTTCTTGTGGGGACAGGCAACAATATAGTAGGAGCTACAACTCTTACAGATCCCCTAAGTCCTGGGCTGATCAACATGTGTACAGCATTTCCGCTTGTGCATTCCCTCCTAAGCCTCAATGCAGGCCAACTGAGACAAGCACACATGTGCTTACCTCTTGTGCTTGCCTATTCCCCCTAAGTCTCTATGGGGGCCATTTGAAGTGATTCCTCACATACCGACCAGCATCTGCTTGATTTATAGGGTAATAGACAAAGAAGGCAATTTACCAGCAATAGCCTGAAATGTTTACATTATCTCATCTTTATATCTCACATCACAAGTGTGATAGAGATATTTACAAGCCATGAGCCTCGGAACTAGTGATTGCTATGGCCATAGATCCTGGAAACTAATATCTATGATCCTGGAAACTATTATCTAATAAAAGGAGTAACAAAATTCACCGTATACACACTAAAATCCACTTTACATACAAGTTTTTAATAGTTATAAGTGACTAGAGAGTTTTGAAAAATTACAAAATAATTTCTCAATACATAGTTTATTTTTTATTTTTATTTTTATAATATATTCATTTTATTTATTTTTAGTGCTCTACAATCACTACCATAAAACTTAGATTTTTTTTTCCCTACCTGCCCCCCACCACTCCCCTCTCTTCCCAAGACAGCATACAATTCTATATAGGATCTACACATACGTTCCTATTGAATACATTTTCATTATAGTCATGCTATGTAGAAGAACTAAAATAAATGGGAGAAATCATATAACAAACCAAAACATAATACACACACACGATCTACTACATTCTGCGATTGAATTCCATAGATCTTTCTCTGAATGTGGAAGGTATTTTGCCTTAAAAGACCATTGGAAATTTTTTTTAGTGTCCTTGCATTGCTATGAAGATCCAAGTCTATCAGAAAAAACTCTCTCACACTGTGGTCGTTGCTGTGCACAAAGTTCAGTTCTGCTCCTTTTGCACAGCATCAGATCATATAAGTCTTTCCAGGTCTCTCTGAAGTCTTCTTGTTCATCATTTCTTAACAGGCAAATTTCAGAGGAAGAAATTAAAGATATCAATAATCATAAGAAAAAATGCTCTAAATCACTATTGATTAGAGAGATGCAAATCAAAACAGCTCTGAGGTACCACATCACACCTATTAGATTGGCAAACATGACAGAACAAGAAAATGATAAATGCTGGAGAGGATGTGGGAGAGTTGGAATACTAATTCATTGTTAGTAGAGCTATGAGATCATTCAACCCTTCTGGAGAGCGGTTTGGAACTGTGCCTAAAGGGCTACAAAAATGTGTGTACCCTTTGACCCAGCAATATCACTTCTAGGACTGTATCCCGAAGAGATCATAAAAATGGGAAAGGGTCCCACATGCACAAAAGCATTTATAACAGCACTCTTTGTTGTGGCCAAAAACTAGAAATCAAGGGGATGTCCATCAATTGGGGAATTGCTGAATAAATTATGGTATATACATAGTTTATTTTTAATAAAATATCTTCAGCAATGGTCGCATATAGATAGAACAAAACTTTTATTTGAAAATTTAAAAAAGAAGTAAGGTCACTGGAGAAAAAAAGAATGAAATTATGATTTATCTTTAATTTTATGACATTTTTCCTTTCCTGACACTACTTGTAATTTCCTGGATTAAGGATTTGACACCTGTGGTTATTTTATTTTGGATTTGCAGATGATTTAGTCAGGCCAAAGTTGCTGTCTACAGACAACTAGATGGTAAAATAGATAGAGCAATGGACAAAGAGTCAGGAAGACCTGACTTCAAATTTAGCCTCAGATAATAATAACTCTGTGGCCATGAGCAAGTCACTTAATCTCAATGTCCCTTGTTTTCCTTCTTGATAAAATGGAGGAATCTTATAGAACTCTGGTGGTGCACATAGTTATTCTGAAAGATAAGAAAACCAATTATCATTTAAGTTTACTCTGTCCTATATAGATCCAGAGGAATGAACTAAGCTCTGTCCAAGTACCCACTAGATCAATAATCAGGGGCTGCCAAACACTGCAGTAGACCAATACAATGAAGTCACTTAAAATATGAATCTCATGTAGCTATTTTGAAATTGTGTTGATACGCATTAAATCCAAAAAACTGAAATTAACTTCTGAACAGTGGTCAAAAGATGAAAACAAAATTATCTAAAGGCAGAGAAATATTCCAAGACATAATATTTAAAAGTTTAACTGCCTTCGAAGTTCATGGAATTACAATCTTTGTACCTTAAAAATAGGGTTCCTAACTATGTGGTTTGATTGAGACAGTTTTATTTGTAGCGATAGAACTACACATAAACAGGTAAATCCCATTGAGTGGGTCCCAGTCAATGAATTAATAAACATTTATTAAACATCAAATATATGCTAGGTACTGGAGGTACAGAAAGAGGCAAGAAACAATCCTTTCCATTAATCAAGTTGCAGTCTAATGGAGAGACAACAGTCAAAAAATATATAGAAAGCAAGCTATATCCAGGATAAATGTGAAATAATTCAGAGAGCAAAGCCATTACAATTAGGAGTTGTGGAAGGTTTATAGTAAAAAAAAAACAATTAAAGATTCTCTTTAGAAATTCAATTTTTTTCTTTTCTTCCTTCCATGCTTTCTCTTTCTGTCTCTCATCCTCTCCCTCTCCCTTTTTCTCTCTCTTTCTTTCTTCCTCTCCCTCTACTAGAATTGCACAATAATTTTGTGTTTGTCCAGGTCAGAATTTTTTTTCTAAAATACACTCTTACTTTAATAGTTGCTCTCAATCCTATCCCATTATTTTCTATAGAAGTAGAACTGGAGGGTCTTCCAAGGTCATCTAGCCAAAACTAGGAATCTTGATTTAGGAAGAGTGTATGTATGACTTTGACAAGGTCACAAAGGTATAAACTTCAAAGGCAGAATTTGATTCCAGATTTTCTGACTCCAGAATAACTTTGATTTCTACTCTTAACACACTGATTTAAAACCTAGAAATGTTTTTAAACTTATTCTACATTGGATTTTCTCATACGTTAATTCATTATTAGTCTATTTAGCATCAACTCTAGGTCAGACACTGTGTAGGACACAGCATGCAAAGGCGGAAAAATGAAACCTTCCTCGAAAAGTCTACTGTCTACTTATTCTATGTCTTCTACGAAAGTATGTTGGAAATATAAATAAATTGTTTTGGACTTTTCCTTAGCATTCATTCTGCATTTTTTGGAATTGAAGATATCAGGAATTGAAGTTCTAAGCAGCAACCTGAGAAACTTCCGCACAATTACAGCCAAAGGTGTAGTTCTAGAGAGCAACTTCATGACCCAAATGTTGTATTAATAGTCTGTATGCTAGTTCATGTTATAGCATCTGCATAGCCTTAAGCAATCAATATTATACTGTCAATATAAATTCATATTTATACATTTTTCCTTATAAAATTTCACTTGATTGAATCCAGGGAACAAGGATCAATATGTCATTGTATCAGTATTTGTATCTATTAACCTCGTCAATAAGTAGATTTATCTCTTTTCTCTGAGTGGAAGGCCCTCTGTCTCTCCATAAATGATTAGTATATCAAGAATGAAGAAGAAAAGTTAAAGACATTGTGGACTGTTTAAAGTTTCACGTATCTAAATGGTGTCTTTCTCTAGTTTCTAGCCCATAGTAGATGGTATAAACATCAGTTATTAGTTTGCCTTGATATGGAAGGGTTATTCCTTGAGTAGTTGACCTGGACGTCTAGATTGGGAGTTCATATGGATGTTTGCAACTGTAATTGATTTAAGAATAAAGTCAAAGATGAAATACTAAGCAAGGTTGTTGTGGGGATGGTGAGGGGTTTGTACCATTCACAGTTTTTAATTACAGTGGAGAATTAAAGTGTTTATGTCACCAAAGATACCATGATATGATGGAAAATAACAAGTTTTAATTTTACAAGCTAAAAGCAATACATAATTCTCTTTCCCTGGCTGCCACTCTCCGTTACCATTCAACTAAGTAATTTTGGTCTCTTGGATTGGAATGAATGCATTTCTTAATTTCTATCTCCATAGCATTGGTTTTATTGTTTGATACTTAATTACTTGCTAATGGGCTTCCCCAAAGGAATCATAAATAGTGAATAAATCAATTAAATAATGGAATCTTACTTTTTTTTTCCCTCAAGAATGTCTCTTGACAGTTATTCATTTAAGAGAACTCTTCTTGGTGTTGATGATGTCAAAAATGAATACTCACCTTCTATATCCTATTTATTTAGTACTTGAAATGGTATCTTCTAACCTCTTTTTTTTTTTTTTAGCAAAAAAGGTGTTCATTCCATTAATTGAAACTGACAACTGACTCCTTTTGAACCATTTTAAATCCAGAACAAGTTTGCTATCTACTAGTTCCAAGAGAAAAAAAAGAATTTTGTGATGAGAAATATTTCCCTGTCCTGAAAAGAAATGAAATCAGATTTGCTGTCTTGTTCTAAATGCAGAGGAAGAAGAATTCTTTTTTTCTTGGTCATCACCAGCATTCCAGTACTTCTGTCCACTCACAACCTGCAGGGTAAAAAAGGGAAATTTACATCTGATCTAAAATGTTGTGTCAGGGCACTAAGCTTCTTCCTTTTTTATTTTTTATTAAATGGTGTTTTTCAGCATCTGCTTCCTTCTGATCCTTTAGCCCAAACAGCCAAATTTGCTGATATAGTGAAAAAATGCAACACCACCATTGGCTTTTCCCAGCAATTTAGCATGAAAGAGAAAAGCTGAGCTGGAGGTTTCACAATGCCTTATGACTGCTGATCAGAGAAAATGCAATTTTTGCAATTTCTAATTTATGTCCTGGTACAGTTGCAAGTTGAAAAAAAATAAATTTGGAAGGAATATGAAATGTAGGAGAGTAACAATTGAATGTGGTTTCCAAATGATTCCTTTTCTTTTTCTCAATTTGATATTCCCTGTCACCCCCACCAAAATGCTCCTTTGTAAACATTAATTTCTGCTCATGGACAGACGTAGATTGCCAGTTGCCTACAAGTTTTAGCAATTCTTGATGAATCCTTCCTCCTCCCCTTTTACCAACCCCTCCCCCCATTTTTAGAGTGCATTGTGGTAGATATGCATTGCAGTACCGTGTGGTGACAATATTAGACGTGTTGGACATACATACATAGTAACTAACATTTCCATGATATTTAGGTCATCTGTGAAGAAATGAAAAAACAACATTAGTTTGAGGCCCAATTTTTACACTTAGTATCTATGTCTTAGGACAAAGGCTTCAGGAAGGTTCTATCATGACTCGCAAGTGAATTGGATTTAATTGAAGGAGAGCTGTGTAAAGTCACAAACCTCACTTTCTCCTCCAGTGGCAAGATATAAATCAGAATGTCTGGAGATGGTCTTGGATGCAACGGGATCTTTGCAGGGTATTAGTTTGACTGAGACAAAACCCATTCAGAGATTAAGGCTAGGTAAAAAGTGAGGGAAAGAATGACCTCTTTTATCTAGCAAAAAAAAAAAAAAAATCTGTCTGAGAGGGGAAGACCCTTAGGGTTTCTGGTCAAAACAGATGCAATTGCTATTTACATTCACTCTGGGCCATCAGGACCCAAACAATGAGTACTAAGTGGGGCTTGGCCTTGGACCTACTGTTGACCAAGGAATAAGAGTTAGTCAATTGGGTTTAAGTCATGGTCCTTAAGAGAGAAATCTAGCTTATAAACCACAAGATATCTTTCAAAATTTTAGCAATCAAAATTTATAATCCTTTGGACAGACTTCCTGCAGATAAGGGTATCATACACTCTCTGACAGATGGGGAGGAAGAAGGGGGAAAGGAAAGCAGAGAAGAGGAGAGAAGAGGAGAAATAAGGACAGGAGGAAGAAGCTGTATTGGCCAACTGGAACTGGCCAATTGGGTCCCCAGTGGGGAAGTTCATACTACTAATAGGTTCTTGTTTGTCTTTTATTCTTGAAGATGATCATGACATTAGGAAGGTGATGCTATAACTTGCAAGTGAATTAGAGTTAAGTGAGGGAGGGCTATGCAATGCAAAGTCATCACCCTCACTTTCTTCTCTGGAAGTATCTGGCATATCAAAACTATCATTTAGGTCAAGTGAGTCACTTCATCTCTCTGACACCAACTTTCTTCATCTGCAAATTCAAGGCATTATTGGACAGTTTTTCAAATCCCTTCTAGAACTAGTATACTCCTAATTTTGTGTTCTAGTTCATCTGTCTCATTTTAAAGATGAAGAAATGGAGATCCTAAATGGTTAAGTAATTTGTCTAAAGTCACAGAAAGTGACATCTTATGAATTAGAACCCAATTCTTCAGACTTCCAGTTTAGTATTAATTTTAACTAATGTTTTTTTAAATTGAATTATTTTATTTGTTTTCAGGATTTGACAATCACTTCCATATTTCTTAGATTTTTTTCCCACTGCTTCTCCCTCCCTCTCCCCTCCATCCTCACTCCCTCTCTGAGATGGTGTACAATCTTATATAGGTTCTACACATACATTCTTATTACATGCATGTTGCATAGAAGAATTAAATGAATGGGAGAAACCATAAAAAAAAAGAAATCATAATATGAAAAAAAATGGTATGTTTCTATCTGGAATCCATTCCATAGTTCTTTCTCTAGATGTGGAAGATGTTTTTCCTCAAGTCCATTGGAAATTTTTTAAGTCCTTGAATTTCAATGAATTACTAAGTCTACCAGAAAAATTCCTTGCACACTGGTCATTGCTGGGTACAAAGTTCTCCTGGTTCAGCTCCTTTCACTCAGTATCAGTTCATATAAGTCTTTTCAGGCTTCTCTGAAGTCTTCCTGTTCATTGTTTCTCTCTCTCTCTTTTTTGAAGAACTATTGTTGTTTATTGAGCAAAAAACTGACTTCTTGCTACTGAGAAGAAATAGCCATCATTACCTTTCTCTTCTTCTGCTTAATCTTCCTTAAATCTGCCCTTTCTCCTTCATTCTTTTTTTGTTTATTTATTTTTAGTTTTCAGTATTCATTTCCACAAAATTTTGAGTTCCAAATTTCCCACTGTCTCTCCCCTCCCCTAACCCCATAACACCTTGCATTCTGATTACCCTTCCCTCAATATACCCTCCCTTCTATCACATCCCTCCCTTCCTTTATCACCTTCTTCTTTTCTTTTAGGGCAAGATAGGTTTCTATACCCCATTATCTGTATTTCTTATTTCCCAGTTGTATGCAAAAACAATTCTCAACATTCATTCCTAATACTTTGAATTTCAACTTCTCTTCTTCCTCCTTCCACACCCATCCCCACTGAGAGGACAGGCAATTCAATATAGGCTGTATAAGTGTAGTTTTGCAAAAGACTTCCATAATAGTCATGTTGTGTAAGAATAACTATATTTCCCTCCATCCTATCCTGACCCCCCATTTATTCTATTCTCTCTTTTGACCTTGTCCCTCCCCAAAAGTGCTTACTTCTGATTACTCCCTTCTCCCATTTGCCCTCCCTTCTATCATCCCCCTTGCCCTATTTGTCCCTTTCTCCTCTACCCTTCTGTGGTGCAAGATATACTTTGACACCATACTGAGTGAGCATGTCATTCCCTCAAGCCCAATATGAAGAGAATAAGTAATTAATACTTTTTAAACTACATATACTTCCTTTAGTTTTCAGTTCTTAACATTCACGTCCACAAGAATTTGAATTCAAAATTTTCTCCCCATCTCACCCCAGCCCCCACCCTAGGACAGCATGTACCTCATCCACTCCTCCAGTCTGTCCTCCCTTCTATTACTCATTCTTATTCCATCCCCTTCCCCTCTATTTTCCTGCAGGGCAAAATAGATTTCTGTACTCCATTGCCTTTATAGCTAATTTCCAGTTGCATCCTAAAACAATTTTTAACATTTATTCTTATAGCTTTGAGTCCCATATTCTCTCCCCTCCCACCCTCATTCAGAAAACCAGCAATTCAATATAGGTCATACATGTGTAACAATGCAAAGCATTTCCATACTAGTTATGATGTAAAAGACTAACCACATTTCCCTCTGTCCTATTCTTCCCTTCATTTATTCCATTCTCTCCCTTGACTTGTCCTCCCCCAATAGTGTTTGCTTCTAATTATCCCTTTCCCCAATATGTTGTCCCTTCTATTATCTTCCCTCTCCTATTCCCTTCCCCCTTGACTTCCTGCAGGATAAAATAAATTTCCATATCCAATTGAGTGTGTGTCATTCCCTCCTTCAGCCAAATTCTATGAGAGTAAGACTCAATTATTTCCTATCATCTCCCCCCTCTTCCCTTCCATTGTAGAAGCTCTTTCTTCCCTCATATGTGAGATGATTTGCTACATTCTGCCTCGCCCTTTCTCTTATTCTTAGCACATTCCATTCAACAATAAATTTTATTTTTTTAGATATTCTCCCTTCATATTCAGCTCACCCTGTGCCCCCTCATATATACATACACACACATATACATACACACATATATATGAATATATACACATATACACATGTACATATATATACATACACACATATGATATATACATACATACCCATACACACACATACACACACACACTCACACACACACACACATATATATTCCCTCTAACTACCCTAATACTGAGAAAAGGGCTCATGAGTTACAAATAACATCTTTCCATGTAGGAATATAAACAGTTCAACTTTAATAAGGTCCTTAAGGCTTCTCTTTCCAGTTTACCTTTTCATGGTTTTCTTGATTCTTGATTCTTGAAACTCAAATTTTTGATTCAGTTCTGATCTTTTCAACAAGAATGCTTTAAAGTCCTCTATTTCATTGAAATTCCATTTTTCCCTCTGAAGTATTATACTCAATTTTTCTGGGTAGGTGATTCTTGGTTCTAATCCTAGCTCCTTTGACCTCCGGAATATCATATTCCAAGCCCTTCAATCACTTAGTGTAGAAGCTGCTAAGTCCTGTGTTATCCTGATTGTGTTTCCACAATATGTGAAATGTTTCTTTCTGACTGCTTGTAATATTTTCTCCTTGACCTGGGAACTCTGAAATTTGGCTACAATATTTCTAGGAGTTTTCCTTTTGGGGTCTCTTTCAGGAGGTGTTCAGCGAATTCTTTCCATTTCTATTTTACCCTGTGGTTCTAGAATATCAAGGCAGTTTTTTTTTTTCATAATTTCTTGCAAGATGATGTCTAGGCTCTTTTTTTGATCATGATTTCCAGGTAGCCCAATAAATTTTAAATTATCTATCCTGGATCTATTTTCCAGGTCAGATGAGGTATTTTCAATGAGATATTTCACATTGTCTTCTATTTTTTAATTCTTTTGGTTTTGTTTTATAATTTCTTGGTTTCTCATAAAGTCATTAGCTTCCATCTGCTCCATTCTGATTTTTAAAGAATAATTTTCTTTTGAATTCCTGTTTCCTTTTGGCTAATTCTGCTATTTAAAACATTCTTCTCCTCATTGGCTTTTTGGACCTCTTTTGCCATTTGGGTTAGTCTATTTTTTAAAGGTATTAATTTCTTCAAAATTTTTTGGGTCTCCTATAGCAAACTGTTGACTTATTTTTCATGATTTTCTTGCATCTGTTTCATTTCTCTTCAGAACTTTTCCTCTACCTCTCTTACTTGATTTTCAAAATCCTTTTGGAGTTCTTCCATGACCTGAGACCATTGCATCTTTTTGGGAGGTTTTAGATGTAGAAGCTTTGACATTTATGTCTTCCTCTGATGGTATGCTTTGTTCTTTTTCATCCAAAAAGATGGAAGAAAATACCTTTTCACCAAGAAAGAAAACTTGTGTAGAGTTTTTTTTTTCCTCTCTGTTTTGAGTATATTCCCAGTCAGTTAGTTGACTTCTGAGTCTTTTGTCAAATGGAGGCTATACTCTAGGGATCTGTAAGTTATCAGTTCCTCCAAGGTGGCACACTCAAAGGAGAGGAGTTTACTCCTCTCCTGGCCTGCACTCTGGTCTGGGAGCAACCACAACTTTTTCAGCCCAAGATCTGTGAGTAGGATGTCATCTGCAGAGGCTCCACTATGCCAGTGCTCTTCCTCACCCAAGGACTACCACAGGACTGAGACCCAGATCAGCAGCTCAATTCCTCTGGGGTCATTACATGAAGGACTCCAAAAATGGATGCTGTGCTGCAGTGGCTGCTGCTACCCTGGGACCAGTTCTAGGGCTGGGCACAGCTTCCTTCTCACCAAGGTGAAAGAGCTTCCCCACTGACCTTTGCAGCTGTCTTTAGCTTTTGTAAGTTGAGAACTCTGGTAACGGCAACTGCTACCTGTAATTTTGTGCCCTGAAACCTGTTCCAATCCTGTCCATGAGGTGTGGCATGGCCAAAGCTGGGGTGCACTCTGCTCTGAGCCCAGTTTGATAGACATTGTTGGCCTTCCATGCTGTCTTGGGCTGGAAATCTCTTTCACTCTGTTATTTTGTAGCTTCTGCTGCTCTAGAATTTGTTTAGAGTCAATTTTTACAGATATTTTATGGGCTATGAGGGGAAAACTATAGCAGTTCCATCTTTCTACTCTGTCATCTTGGCTCCCCCACACACCCTGCCCCCTCAATTAGTACTTTTTAAATAAATCCCAATCATTCCAATGCAAAAAGTTTTTCAAGATTACCTCTTTTAAAGTAAATCATTTGTTTAAAAGTTAGTTGTAGAAAATTAGCTCCAAAGAGTAGCAATCTCCTTTAGGAGAGGAAATATTTTTCATTTTTTCCCTATGTATCACTAGCACCAGCATCTTGCATATATCTTGTAATAAATGCTTTTTTTATGTTGTTGTTATATCATCTTCCATTAATAGCAAGAAACTTAACTGTCTTTATAGTCCCTGAGTAGTAGCGAAAACATGCCTGACTAGCTCCTACAGGAATTCTTCTATATTCTTCAATAAAGGAGCTTCTTTTTCTGGCTTTTTCTAAGGGTACATATTGTAGCATGTGAAAAAATAGGATCAGGGAATAATGTAGTCCTCAATATCCCAAACAGCTAACTCTCTCACAAAACCTTAGCTTAGGAGATTGTTAAAAATAGCCTGCAGGCTAACATTGAATGGACAGTGTTTGTATTTGAACTCAGATCCCTTTAATTCCAGGTCCAGAGTTCTATCTGTTGTGCCACTGCACTATGTAATTACTAAATAGTAACTGTTTCTCTTTTACCCAGGACCATTAGGGTCTTCCCCTCCCATTTTTTTTTTTTTGATTAGAGGGTCCATCCCTTGAGTAACTCCTTAAAGAATCCTATTCATTGAGTGAGTATATCTCACTCAAAGTGAGAATGTAATAAGACCTCAGCCCAATAGGGCCAGGATCTCACATTGCATCCTGGGCCATCTCCAGTTGTCCTGATGAATATCAGGCCACTGGACCCAAATGACTGGGGAGAAGAAAGTGAGGTTGGTGACCTTGCACAGCCCTGCCTAATTCAAATCAAAATCATCTGCAAATCATGTCATCATCTTGATGTCATGGTCCTCTTTGAGAAGGAAGGACAAGCACAATAACAAGCATGGAGAGTAGAAAAACCTAAAGGTGAAAAGAGATTCTACTGAGCTCAATGTGGCATGTTTTTTCAAAAGACTCTAGCCAACTTCCTTCTCCTTTCTGCTCTACAGCTCCAGGTCTAATTCTCAATAAAGAAATGAAGAGTCATGGTTCAGGAGTTTCTTTTTCTGTGACATACATACAAAGAAATATAAATCTGGTTTTCTCAACAGAAGAAAGAGGAGGATATTTGGTTTTCTCTGACTCAGTATGTTTCTGATTTTAGTCACTTTTTATCCCTATTGTCTATTCCAGAATGCTGTCAGCACAGTTTCTCAGGCTCCATTTATCATCCTGTAGACTAGCACCTCTTTACTCACTCACTTTATAATACCTGAGTTTGCTAATGCTGCAGCTTTCCACATTATAAAAGACCCTCGTGGGTTCCCTCGAGAAGGCAATTATCTATTATGCTTAGGGGACACAAAAAAACCAGCTCACATGGGGAATTGCCTACATGCTCTTCTCATCCTGTGCCTGACCCAATCCAATTTACAGTGCCAACAAACACAAATTGAGTTCTGAATGTAAGGTGAAATAAGTAATTGAAAGTCTACAGATCTTGTATTAGAGAAACCTACTTATAGCATAACTACAAATTCCTAAATAATTTTTCACAATATTTAATCATAGTCAAATCAACATTCCTAAGAAGGTAAAGCTGTACTTATTTTTGGCCTCTAATATTTCTTCTTTGTCTGTTTACATGTAATATGGATACACACACATACACACATGTATACATATGTATGTATGTTTGTATGTTTAAAATTAATTTGAAGATGGTATTACCTTTTTTTAGTTAGAAATTTATATTTTTCAGGATGATGAATTGCAGAGGGAGGAAATCTCATTGTTATATTGGTGGAGTGGGGAATTGCTCAATTATTGGAATGCATAGCTTCAGCTAGAGATATTTCTTTCTATTTCCTAGTTCTTACTTACATTTTGGATATTCTTCAACAGTTTGCAATACTAAACTTGTAGTCTGAAGACTTGAGGTAAAATCCTGGCTCTGTATACACTCTGTGGTCATCAACAGTTTGGTTGAACTCAGAATTTCAATTTACTCTCTTGTTAAATGTATGTAATAAAATCTTATGCACACCCATGGACGATTATGAGGATCAAATGTGAAAATTATGTAATGGATATAAGAGCAATTTAATACCCATGAAAGAGTATTAACTTCAGGGAGAGGATATGGGTTCAAATCCTAACCATTACTTACTATTCTTGTGACTTTGGTGAAGTCACTTCATTTTTCTGGGCCTCACTTTCCTCACCTGAACAATGATGACATTGGACTAGATATCCTCCAGAGTCCTTTCTAGCTCTAGAAAAGTGGTCTTATATAAGGATCATTTTTTATTGTCTAATGCCTGATTAATACAACATTCCTGAATATTAGTATTGCATAATAGTATAATATGAAACAATTTGCTTTTGTGTTCCTGGCACCTAGCATAATTCCTGTTATATAATAGACAGATAGATAGATAGATAGATAGATAGATAGATAGATAGATAGATAACTATTTGTTGAATGAATAAACAATTCAACATCTGAATATCTCTTCTGTAGCAAGCACTGGACAAAGCCAGAGTGAGCTACAAAGTATAGTGATGTTCTTGAACTTATGGAGACTGGAGATGATATCTGGTCACAGATATGGTAGTACAAAATATGGTGGTGAGATCCAATAATGTGAAATAATTGGTAATGAAATATATAATGAAATCTAAATTTATATGGGAACTGCCAAAGTGGTGGAGTTGACTGACCTAGTTAAGATACTCACTCTTCTATTTAATTATGTGATGAGCAAATCACTTAAACCTCTCTGTGCCTCAGTTTCCTCAATTATAAAATGAGAAATTTGAATTCAATCTCAAAGATTGCTTGCATTCATAGATATATGATCTTAATAACATTGTCTGTAATCTTACTGGTTTGGGAGGATATAAGAAAAGGTAGTACTTCCTTGAACCCTCTTAAGGTAATAATTGAATTAATGGCTAGGGTATCAGAAATAGGTGAGAGTACAAAGCTTCAAATTAGCATCAGGTCAAAAACAAATGGGAAATATTTAAGAGATGATTCTGACATTTTTATTTTCCTAGAGAGTTTATAAAATTGGCATGGGGTTAAATAAAGTAGCATGGGCTCATCATGGCAGAGGGTGATGGAGGATGAAGGAACAGATAAAAGCAGGAAAAAAGTATTGGTCATAAAGCAGAATGGAATATTACAAAAAGTAGTAAATATTCAACCACATGAAACAGGAAAAGCAGAATGGAAAAACTCAAAATTTATTGTGGTGGATGTTCATTATATTATGATAAGAGGTTACCTGATTACAAATTTCTTTTGATATTTGACCTGCCTAATCTTTCTGGGAGGGGTAACTAGGGGGTGCAGTGGATAGAGTGCTGGGCCGTAGGGACATGAAGACCTGAGTGCAAATATGCTCCTGATACTTACTAGCTGTATGACCCTGGGCAAGTCACTTTACTCTGTTTACCTCAGTTTCCTCATCTGCAAAATTAGCTGGAGGTAGAAATAGGAAACTACTCCAGTATCTTTGCCACAAAACCCCAGTTGAGGTCATGTAGAGTTGGACACTTCTGAAAAATGACTGAACAAAAACAGAAATCTTTCTAAGAACCAGTATACATGACCCAACTCTGACCTAACAGTCTGATATTTGAAAATCTTGTACCTCATAATAAGAGCCTGATAATACAGGTCACATTGTACTCCTGACTCTTTCTTAAAAAAATCGACTCATCGTATTTTTTTCCAAAATGTAATTAAAGAATTAAAATATTAATTGTAGCTTTAAAAGGGCAGGCAGCTTTAACAATGAAATATTAGCCTTGTTGCTAGCCTCTCAAGTAAGGAAAATTAAGATAAAGGTATACTCCAGTAAGGTTGTCCCTATCCATATAATTTCCAAATGAAGACACAATATGTTACAAGCATATGTTGCCTTAAGGCTACAAAACTGTATTATGACATTTGGTCTATAGTGCAGGATTGTCCCTTTGGAACTAAATGCCTTCCCAAAATGACTTCACTATGTATATTGTATGTATGAATAGAAACATAATTAGGAGACAATGTTGTATATTCTGTTGTATATTTGAAGAAGCTAATAAAATCTCTCTTTATCTATCTATCTATCTATCTATCTATCTATCTATCTATCTATCTATCTGTGTCTGTCTGTCTGTCTGTCTGTCTGTCTATCTATCTATGTCCTTGTACCCTCCTAAGCCTTTCAAATATGAATGGAAGTGAAAAGGGTAAATTATAAAAAAAATCTTACTGTCTGTAAAGATCAGATTACTTTTTTAATTCTTAGTTCTTAAGGAAATCATTTTTCTCCATTGGTGGAATCCATGGGAAGGGAAATAGTAGTAAAACATATGACAGATGGCTCAATCTCAAGTGTTCTTTGTAATATGTCCTAGGGTATAAGAAAGAGGTGAAGAGAAGTGATGAACATGTCCATCACAAAGCAAAGAAGAAGGGAAATGTTAGACGGGTGGGATGTTGTTATTGTGTTCACCCTTCATTGCCAAAGACCACCATGCCATCAGAGAAATGATGACATGACTTGCACTTGACTTTGTTTTGAGTGACAGAGGGCTGTACAGGTCACTAGCCTCACTTCTCCTCCAGAAGGCTCTGAATCCAATGACCTGATACTCCTCAGGATGACTAGACATGACCCAGGATGAGGCAATTGGGGTTAAGTGACTTACCCAAATCACACAGCTAGTGACTGTCAAGTGTCTGAGGTGAGATTTGAACTCAGGTCCTCCTGACTCCTGCACTGCTGCTCTATACACTGTACTACATACCTGCCCTTGGGTGGGATGAGTAGTGAGGTAAAAGGAAGCCAATATCTTATACATTGTCATTGTTTTTGAATCTTGCATTTGAAAGCTGTGCAAGAGTGCAAATGTAATTCTCATTTCTAGATGTTTTTTTTTAATTACTTCTATACATCTAAGCAAAAATATACTTGAAGCTTTAGAATTAAACTTGTAGGGGGACAGAGTCAAGATGGCAGAGTGAGAACTCCTCACCTAAGCTCTAAGACAAACTCCTTCAGATATCTCTAAATAGAGAATGAATTTTGCAGGGGAAAAATCCAAGAGGAGACAGACTGTGGCAGATTTACAGACCAAGACAGACTGGAAGGTTGATGGGAATGATCTATTGTGCAGGGCTGAAGGAGCGCGCAGTGCACAGGCTGTACCAACATGGCCCCTGTCATGGCAGAGCCAAGTAGAAAGCCCCAGGTTGTCTGAGGCAGTGGCAGCACTGCAGAAACTTGGGCATACCAGGACAGGAGTCCAGTGGAACCAAGCAAGTGAGAGCTGCAGAGTCCCAGGTAACTGTAACAGCTGCTCCTGAGACTATCATTCCACAGATTAAATGTCTATAAGTCACTTACTTAAACTTCCAGAAGCCAAGATGGCAGAGTGATCAGTAAATGCTCTCCCTCTCCTCTTGTAGACCTAAAAAAACAATAAAACATTTCCTCAGGAAAAATCCTAGAACAGTGGGATCAGTCAAAGGGGTAAACAGTCTCTTAGCCCATGAAGATAGGAAAATCACAAAGGGTGGGCCTTCTTTCTGTGGCTAAAAGGGACCAGTGCTGGACCGGAGCTGTCCCAGACAGCCTCACCTCAGCAAACTAAGAGTTGATCCTGAGCACTAGTGGGGTGAAGCCCGCAACCGCTAACACCAGGACCCAAGGCATGCCTCAGCACCCCAGGGGAATTGGGAAGACACTAGCACAGAAGGGTTCACCAACCACTGAGTTTGCCTATGCTCTAGGTCAGCAGAGGAGACCTCCTGTGGCCAGACCACCCCTCCCCTCACTTAACACAGCTACCTCCAGGGTTACTTCAGGGAAACACAGAAAGACTTCACCTAGCCTCTGCTTTCCAGCACCAGCCAACTGAGAACTAGGTAAGCTGCAACATTTTACCTTCTAGCTGAAAGAACCAGAGACCACAACACACAAAGCCTCCAGGTCTAGGCACAAGAACTGTGGGACAGAGCCCCCTGTGCCCCAGAAGCAGAAATCTACTTTAAAAGTCAGGAAAAGGGTGATTGATCATCATGAGGAAGAAGTAAACCAGAAAAGACCATACAATCTTTCTATGGGGATAAGGACCAAAACACAAATACTAAAGAGGTCAGCATTGAGACTGTACACCCATCTGAAACTTCAGAAGGGAATATGAACTTGTATCAAGCACAAAAAGCACTCTTGGAAGAGTTCAGGAAGGATTTTAAAAGCCATATTAGAGAAATAGAAGAAAAAACTGGTCAATGATTTTAAAAATATGAAAAAGGAATTCACTGAAGAGAACAATTCCTTAAAAAGGAAAATTGGACAAATGGAAAAGGAAGTACAAAAACTAACTAGAGAAAAGAATTTAACTTGCAGCACAGTTTTTTATTTGTTTGCTTTGGTTATTCAACATTCTGGACTTTTCCCAGTATTTATAAATTTTAGTAACAATATTTTTACACAGAAGAGAAACTCAAGAAATGACTAGGTCAGTTCTCTTTTTGAAAAATCCCAACTGCCTCCTTAATGTCTTTTGTAATAGATAGGGACACATTATTCACACCAATTTACATTTCAAATGCTCTATCAACAAACATTTATCAAGTGAGAAGAATAAATTCTTTCCAAGGAATAATTCATTCAAGTTGAGGGAGTATTTGATATCAGAATAAAATTGTACATATTAATAGAGCTAATTTGATTGTCATTAAAGTATAATCAAAGTCAATAATTATGATGGTGGAAATAATTTCTGCTCACTGCATAGGCTACTTACCAAATGAAGGCTATAAGGATAAGATAATTTTCAATCTCTGTCCATGAAGTAACAGATGGTGCTGAATTACTCTATTCATGGAAACATTTACTCTGTCACATGTCTACCCAAACCCTAATCAAGTCATCTAAATGTTTTATCTACATGATGTCAAACACTTGGGTATATCAAAAATGTCTGGATGCTTGGTATCATGATGAATAAATATACATGTTTTCATACTTCATCCAAATGTTTTGATATTATCTAGGCACAACTTAAATTCCATAGTAACAGCCAACAAATGTTCAATTCAGTAAACATGTATCAAACCTAACAATAGGGAGATTAATCAATAGAAAATATGCTCATAGGACTACAAATTAATTTCAAGAGAGAGAAATCACACATTGATAGAAGAGCAAGGATTTCACTGATGTAGGTACTTATATTTGAGGTATGATTTGGAAGGATTCTGGGAATCAAATGTGAAGAAGGGGTGAATCCTGGATGTGGAAGAACACCTGAGCAAAACCATGAAGGTGGTAATGATACATTTTGTATGGTGAACCACTGATTGGAGCATTTTGTATGAAAAGGAAATAATAAGAAATTAGATTAGAAAGGCCAGTGGAGCCATATTGTAGAGTATTATAAATTTTACAGTAATGCTTCTAAATTTCATTTTACAGTCAATAGGGAACCACTGAACATTTGTGAGGGGAATGCTGAATAACCGTATCTGTCCTTTATAAATAGACATTTGTAAGCCATCTAGAGGATGGACTAAAAGAGGGGGGAGAATGAAAGCAGAATGAATAATCAAGTGTCAATTACAATAGCGCAAGTTAGAGGTGATGAGGTCTTGAAGTAGGGTAAGACTGTGTGATTAGGGACAATACATGAAGTCTATGCAGAAGTCTGTGTAGTTTTTCATTATCAGGAAAAAATGAATTCTAAACACACACACACACACACACACACTTTATATTCATGTGCTGCTGTTCAAGCACAGAGAAAAGTGCACCCCCACTAATGGGCACTTGATATAGCCAAAAGGTCATCTGTCAGGAAGAGAAAGGAAATTCTAGAGATGGGGTGAGAAGCCTTTTTCCCCCAGTGGTACTTAAATCATAGCTGTTCTTGGTGTCCTGGTGTTAGGTTAGAACTGTTCTGAGATTCCTATGCATGATCGTGAAAGCTTGCATAGAAGAGGGATGAGGGGTAGGGTATAGGAAACGGGAAATAATAGTTGCAGAGTAGGGTAGGCATGATTGTGTTGTAGAAAAGCCATGATTACTATTTCAAGAAGGGTTTGATTCATCATATTTTTCTGTCTTTGCACTGGATGATTGCAAACATCTTGAGTTCATGGCATGGTTCCCTTGGGATTATGACATGGTCTCACTGCCATAGTACTGTAGATGACTTATTAAGGTAACTCCTTACTTGAGATACAGGGAAACATTTTTATGGAAGTGCACGTATGTCTTCATGCATTTTTAAATAAAGAAATTTAATTGTTCTTTCTTTACTTTCTCCCTCTTTCTCTATTTCTCTTCCTTCTCTCTCTCTGTCTCTCTCTGTCTCTGTCTCTCTCTTTCTCTCTCTGTCTCTGTCTCTCTCACTGTCAGTCAAATGGGAAAGTGATATTAGTGGATGAATCAGCAACCTCACATTTAGTAAAGAGGATATGTGAGCCTAATGAGGAAGTGTGGTCTTCCATGTAGTTAATTTCAGGCTTGTGTCCAGTAATACAGTCCAAGTCCCAGAATTTCTATTAATGTTCTCTAAAGTTTTATTGTACTTGCTTAGCTTTGCTTTCACTTGACCTTTTCTCTGCATTTAGTCTTTGAAACAAGGGGAAAATGGCTCCCAGAAATACTACGAAAGATTTATAACTGTGATGGCATTTGAAACCATAGAGCTCATTATACATATCAACCAAGGTGCTAATGCATTGTGACTAGTACAGAGTATGTCAAACTAATTTAAAATATTTACTGTTCTCTTGTTAATAAATCTTAACACCTGGATGATTAATAGCTAGATAGTTAATAACATTTCAGTCAACAAGTATAACTTAGATATTTTTATCTGTACTGTATTAATTATTAGAAGGAAAACATTTGGTTCTTTCCCTTTGATTCTATGCAGCCAGAAAATCTGGAAATTGTTTATCCTTAATAAATAGTCATTTTCTTAGAATTATAATTTTTTTCTTTAACTTCAATTGTTTTTTTTCTTTCATAATCATATATTGATTAACTATCTCAAGCCTGAAGAAATATTTGAAACCATCAAGTACAGCTCCCTAAGTTTTCAAATGAGGTCTATTGCTCTTAAATGAATTGCATTTCACAAAATTAACTAGTAGATAAAGCTGGTACCAAAACCTAAATTTCCTCATTCCTGGTCTAATGCTTTTTTTTTTTCTCTTTTGCTATGCTTCCTCTTGGTTAATCTATGGAAAAGGGAAAGAGCTATCAATATTCTTATCACTTTGGGAACTAACTCTAAAGAAATCATCAAAGATGCAAATGGTCCCTTTCTGCCATAACAGCATATGTCTCTTAAGAATGAGCTATGGTTCCTTGGTCTGGGCACTCCCTTCACTGGATCTTATAACACTTCTATCATCCATTTGGATTCTTGTATAGGTTCTAAATCATTATTTGAGTGATTCCTCTGTGGATCACCTACCCAAACACTGTAATCTTCTCTCTTGCTCTTTTTAAACAGGAGGGTGTCCATGAAATATCTCAAGCCTGAAGAAATGTTTGAAATCATCAAGTTCAGCTCCCTAAGTTCTGGAGGGTATCCATTTATGTTATCCTGAAGACCTTTCTTGTTAGGGGATTTTCTTTATTATACATGCTATCAATAATGTCTTTTATTCTATTGTCTACATGTAAATCATTATTGGTAATATGCTATAGCCTACTCATGCCAACCATTGTCCTTTTTCTTTTTTTAAATTTTAGTTAATATATATGGGCTTGACCAGCAACTGGTATCATCTCTTTCCTTAGATATCCTTAGATAACTTCTCTTGACC
This sequence comes from Bettongia penicillata ogilbyi, assembly GCA_023548195.1. Lineage (NCBI taxonomy): Eukaryota > Metazoa > Chordata > Mammalia > Diprotodontia > Potoroidae > Bettongia > Bettongia penicillata. The sequence goes on from JAJHZJ010000233.1 coordinate 332,226, forward strand.
TTAGACCCTAGGGATTTAAACTGACTGGTTGGACATGTTGTCCTAGAGACAGGACTAAGCAATAAAAGACCATCTATTGGTGTCTTAGACTTACAAATGACCATGAAAGGGATAGTTATTTGGAATTTAATAGTGGTTGTTCAATAGATAGTAGTTTCTGCAGTGTTCTATAGAGCTATAATGTTTAGGGCATGATGGCTCTTGGGCACTATGTCCTTGCAATTTCTTGTTTAAGTTGATTTATAATAGTTGTACCCTGACTTTTAACTAACCTAGGGATGGTTGTTGGGTGGGGAAGGGCAGCCTTGGACTATATGCTTCTTGCCAAATCAATTCTGAATTTTGGGGAACAATGCTGATATAATCTTACATGAATGCATATGAGGAAGTGAAATTGGTGCTAGAGAGGAAGGAAGGAAGGATTCCTTCTATCTCAGTAACTCTACTAAGAGCTTTATATTTATTATGTCATTTGATTCTAACGACAGCCCTGGAATGTAGATGTTATTACCATTCCTGTCTTGTGTGTGTACATCCTTTGTTGCCAAAGAAGATCATGCCATCAGAGAAATGATGACATGACTTGCACTTGACTTTGTTTTTAGTGAGGGAGGGCTGTACAGGTCACCAGCCTCATTTCTCCTCCAGAGCCATCTGAATCCAGTGACCAGATATTCATCAAGATGACTAGAGATGACTCAGGATAAGGCCATTGGGGTTAAGTGACTTGCCCAAGGTCACACAGCTAGTGAGTGTCAAGTGTCTGAGGTGAGATTTGAACTCAGGTCCTCCTGACTATGGCACTGGTACTTTATCCACTGCATCACCTAGCTGCCCTCAGCAAGGTTACTGAGAGGTCAAGTGACTTGCATATTATATGACTAGCATGCATCAAAAGAAAGACTTGAACCAAAGTGTCTCAGAACATTATTTTTGATTGATAGATACTTGGCAGTTTGTCATCCAGAGATTGCTGAAAGGCCTCCAAAGGAGGACAACCCGCTGACTTTCAAAGTAGTCTATTCCGTTTTTGTACAGCACTGTTAGAAAGTGTTTTTTTCTGATATCAAAACTACATTTTCCTACATTTTCCTCCCCATGTACCTGATTCTTCCTTTGAGGTCTAAAAAGAAACAAATATAAACTCTCCTTTACGTGACTGACCTTTATGTACTTGATGGGAGCTATTACGTTCTCCCTGAGTCCTTTATTTTTCACGCTAAAATTCCAAAATTCCTTCATCTGGTCCTCATCTGATATGAACTGAAAGCCCTTCATCTTTCTGCTTACTTCAGTCTGAACACTCTCCCAGTTTTCAGTGTCTTTAAATTGTGCTGCCCAGAAGTGGAGGAAAAAAAAGAAGTCCAAAATAGCCTCTTTTAATATGCATGTTGAAAATGGAAAATGTAATAGTTTTTAAAAAATATTTTTTCTGTTTTTAGCTGGTAATAAGAGGGTACTAGGAATAGTGATCCAAAACTGAAGAGAATTTTTTCTTAAAGATTGCCATTGAAACATTTTTTAAATCATAGGAGGAAAGAAAAGTATGTTCAGAAAGAAACATAAAAGCAAGTTGGCTTTGAAAGCAATAATGCTTTGAATTTATTATTTGAAAAATGAATAACAACAACCTACAGGACGGAGTTTCTGGGTTTCACGTACAATCCTAGTTTTTGTTCTTTACATCTGGAAATGCTTGTGGGTTTTATTTAGGTGGTTTGTTTTTTGGTGTTAAGTCTAAAGTAAATAAAAAATAAAAATGAAAATAATAAGATGGGAGAGTTATGCTCTGAATTCAGTACACTTGAGAATGGATCCAAAACTTGGATTTCCTTTATATGTCATTTTATAGTGTCCTTTTATCTTTGGTATTTAATGTAATGCGTGCATGTAAGATTCATGTTGATTGTTAATACACATTGATTGATTGATACTTCCATGTAAGGTGGCAATGTAGCATGTTATGGTAGCAGGCAAAAGTTAGAAGAGCTAGTCTTGGTTCAGTTATGTCACTTAAATTCTCTGGCTTTCACTTGTCTCACCTGTACAATGAGCAGAACAATATGTGCCCTACCTAGGTATCAAAAGTCTTTTGTGAGGATTAATACCTGTTAATGTAGTGTACTACTGCTAGTTTAATGACAATACAACTCCTACATAGCTTCAATCTGATGATACTGACAAAGCATTTGTGTTTTTAAGGCAAGGTCAGAAATTTGGAACCCTAAGAATTTAAGAATTGCCCTCCTTCCTCCTTTACACTTGTCCCCTAGGAGCTTAGAACCATCTCTGTTACATATGAAATGTTATCACCCAAAAAAATCCAAAAAACAAAAAACAGCAACAAAAAAGAAACCTCAAAACAAAACTGCGTGTGTACCATAGAGAGTAACATTTTGTGGTGTTGAATGTAGGAATATTTTTAAAACTATATCAAAAGTGTATTTCTCCATTGTTTTTCTACACCATATTATATTCTGGGAAGCTGCCTGCCTTTTATACCATGTCTTTTGGGTGTGATTGTTATCCTCAATGAATGTCTTTCAAGTCCATCCTCCTCTTTTGTAATCCTTGTTTCACAAAGAGATTTTACATTTTAGAACAAGACATCTCACAGGATCGCAAAGTGTCACACAAACTTGAAAAACAGATTGTCTAAATGAGTAACAGTCGAACCCCTTTTATTTTGGGTGCTGCTATTATCTGCAATTCTTGATTTCCAACTAAATCTATTTTTATTTTCCGAAGGAGTAGGGGGTGTGTATGTTAAATGCAGCTAAATGGACCGAGAAAGAAACCCAGCTGTTTAACCACAAAATCTAAATTTGTAGCAATGTTTTAGAAATATGTTGGAGTACTTCCCAAATGCCAGGAAGATCCAATAAAATTGTTATTCAAAAGACCTTCATTGTCAAAAATAGCAACTATGATGAGTTTATTTGAAAAGGATTGTTCTTATCATATCATTTAAAAAATTGAACCATTTAAACTTTAAGCATGCTAAATTCCTTGATGAATAAGCATTCTTGGAATGTAATCATTAGAATATATTAATGAGTTTTACCATACAAAATGTTAGAATAGTCAGATTGGAAAAGGGTAAAGATTAAACAGATAGTAATATGGAGGGCCTATTAGATTGGGGAGAATCTGAAAACAGGAAGGTGGATTATGAGGTTAATTAACCTCAGATCAATTTCTGCATAATAATTGGCTACAAATAAAGCAGTAGCAAAAGGGGAAATGAATGAATGAACCGATCAATCAATCGATGTAAAAATATATTAAGAGATTGTCATGTACCATAGATTGTGCTAAGTGATGAGGATATAAGAAGCAAAACAGTCCCTTTCCTAAAGGAACTTTCTCAAGGGGAGACCACATATAAAGGTTAATGGTGGCCAGAGTAGAATATTTTGGTATCCTGTGTCACAATATAATGAATGATAGGGGCTAACAGAATAATGAAACATCTTTATCAAAAGCAATAGTAGTATTCATTCATTCTTTTCAGATCAAGAGGTAGAATAGGAGGGGTTCAGAAGAGAGACACATTCAAGGAAACAGGGTAGATGAGTATAAAAGCAAGTGCCTTGGCATACACTGGAGGTCCTGATGTACAGGTTCTTAGATCTACTTTCCAAAAGGAAAGGCATTTTTTAGGGGTCAATAGTCACTTTAATCAAGCATAGATATTATTCACTTAGTTCAGGGGGAAAAGTCAGCATTGTGAACTTTAGAGAAAATACAAAGAAATAATCAACAGGCAGAGCTTACAGCTGCCTGACCATAACTAATACATACATCACAGATCAACAGACAGATCCAACTGTCTAGACTATACATACCTGTTACCAGAGAGAGAAGTATCAACATCTGAGTTTTCAAAGTCAGAGGTCTCTTTAGCAGCTGCCCAGAGTCAAGTCTGGTCAAATAAACACTTTTAATGAGTAAGCCCCAAAGTAAAACCTCACTTCAGAGCATTTATACATTTTCCAGAGCCAGAGGGTATTATAACCCTTCAGAAATTAGAAATTTCTGTGCATTAGGAATTGACAAAAGGTGTGGGCCTCCCCTAATCAAACTTTCCTTAATGTGCAGGTCCACTAATGGGTGGGGAAGATCTTTAACTCTCTGATTAGCATTGCAATGGGAAGAAACTGTATTGTGGCAGCTTAATTTCATGGTCTTGCTCTGCACTCACATCCCCAAGGTACAAGTTTTAAAGGTGAATGATTAGTCTTTTTCAGGGCAAGGTCCATCATTGTCAGGCTAGGTAACAAAGATATGACCAAGAAATAGACAATAACAGCTGATAGAACTAACGGGATATTATTGGTGACAGAAATGAGGAACTTGTGAAGAGGAATGAGTTTTTGTAGGAAGGTGAAAAATTTGACATATGAGTGTTATGTTAGAGTGAACCTTAAATATAACTACATAGTCCCTTAGATTGGTACTAATTGAGGGTGGGCTGAAGCAAATGGAGTCATTTAGCTTAGAGGTGGATATGATAATTTCTTCATGATATTTTTAAAAGAATGCTAGAATGGAAACCTGGAATTTCCACATTCATATCTTCAGCATCTCACTAGTGTGTCTCTGACAATGGCCAGATCCTGATTACTTACCAAGTCTTAATTTCCTTATCTTTAAAATCATAATAGTAGTATCCACACTAAAAGTCATTAAGATTAAGGTCAAGAGAGAATGGAAAAGTGAATTATGAGTCTGGGTATGCTGAAAGTGTTTAGAATTAATGACTTGTTAAGAAATTTTCTTTGCATAAAATTTTACTTTTCACCTGTGGTAAATGAAATCAACAGGGGGAGCTTTTACTCATATGTTTATATGTCTTTCAGAAGAGTCAACCAAAGAATAATATGAGGTTTTGTGAAAGGTTCACTAAAAGGATTCCAGTAAAATCACTAATTATCCATACATCTCATCTAGGGAATTGTCATCTTTATAAACTTGAGTTCTTGATTCTTAAAAACAATCAATCGATAGACAATTGAGTGCTTATTAGTAATGGGTACATCATAGACTTGGAGTATGGATTGAACCTGTGATTTCTTAGGTATGTTGCATGTAGCTTCAGGTGAGAAGTGTCCTTGAAAGTTACCAGGGCAGGCAGACTCTTTCTTCTCAAATTGTGGTTTTGAAAACATGTCTGGATTACCATCCAGTTAAGGGACTTGGCCAGGGTCATACAGATGATATTATCAGTGGCAGGAGAGATTGACTTTCAGTATACTGTGTCACTAGTACCACGTTTTCTCATGTATGAGATAAGCATAAGAAAATGTCCTTGAGATTTAAGACTTGACAGCGTAGTTGGAAAGGCAAGGGAGGGTCATAGAGAACAAAACTAGAACAATGTAATGGCATAATACTGTGATTGAATTGTGTGATATGACTATCCTATGTAAAAAGGAGTGGAAGAAGAAAGAATTCAATGAGCCAAATATTTTTTGTTTGTTTGTTTTTTGAGATTTGAAGTGTAATTGGAAGGATAAGTGGACTACAGATAGGTGCTGCCATGAATAGTCTTTCTGCTGACATAAATAGCTGGTAGGAGTAAGCATAGTACATCAAGGAATAGTGAGAGTAGCATCTCAATTGGTGCTAATTGGACGTAGATTGAAGTAAATGGGACCATTTAACTTAAAGGCAGACATGGTAATTTCTTTATCATATAGTTGAGTGCTAGAATTGAAATTTGGAATTTACAGATCCAAATCTTCTGCCTCTCACAGCTCATGAGTCCTCGACAATGCCCAGACCCTGATTACTTAATTTCTTCAAGCATCTCACTTCAGAACTGCAATATAAGTGAGGCTTTTGTTTGTGGAGTATGAAGAAATAAAATTGGATAGGTGGGCTGCTTCAGATTACTAAGGTTCTTGATAGCCAGGTGGGAAGATCTGAATTGATCCAGTGGACAATAGGAAGCTGACATAGGATCTTCAGAAGAAAATTGACATATTTATAATATTATTTTAGGAATATTAGGCTGGCATTGATGTTCAAGATGAATTGGAGAAGGGAAAATTCAAAGAATTCAAGTAAGGATACAGTCATCCAGTCATAAGATGATTAACTGAGCTACATGTATTAGCCTGGTTTTCAAAATTTGTAATAAACTCTACATTACTGAATGATTGTTGTAGAATGTGGTAAAAATAATAACAATAATAATAAAAAAGAGTTTTTATTCATTTCCTTCTCCTCATAGTCTGATTTCTTTTTTAATAAGCTGCCACTGGCAGGATTCCAATGAGCCAGTCTGTGGATATTTTGTCCATCTGTTTTTACTTTCATGGTTTGCTAACTGCTTCTTTTGTGTAGTCTTTGCTCTTGTGTGATTTATCAATTTGTCTTTGCCCATAAAGTCATTCCTTCTTTAAAGCAGGCAGACAAAATGTAGATTTCATCCTACCAGATTCTTCATGTAGCTGAGCTGCTGCAGGCCCTTTGCTGTAGTATTCCTGTATTCTCTTGGTTAAGGGAAAGGAGGGAAGATGTAAAGAGAAGGGGGAGGGAGGAGACAGAGTAAGTTATGCTGGTAAGAGGAGCTGGAGACATATTGGAGTCAGAAGACCCTCAATGGAATCCCAAGGCTTCTTTCAGCTATATGAGTACTACTACTACTACTACTAATGGCAAGCATTTGTATAAAACCTACTATGTGGCAAGCATTATGCAAAGCACTTCACAAAATTGACCTCATTTTACTCTCACAAAATTCCTTCTAGAAAGCTGTTAAGATTATTATTGTTTTATTGCTAGTATTTCATTTCATGTTTGAGGAAACTGAGGCAAGTAGGTGCCCAACACCATACAGCTAAAAAGTGGCTGAGATTGCATTTGAATTTAGATCTTTTTGACTACAGGCTTAGTGTTGTCGCTACTATTTACTATCAGCTGCCTCAAATTAGCAGCTTCCCCTCACTGGCCTTCAGATTCAAGATCAAAGGCATTGTAAAAATTGCTTTTGCATTCAACTGAGAAATAAGTTGTACAGGCAATGGGGTATGGAAATCTATCTTGCCCTGCAGGAAAATAGAGGGGAGGGGGATAGGAGAGAGGAATGACTGAAGGGAGGGCAGACTGGGGAAAGGGGCTGTTGGGATCCATGCTGTCCTGGGACAGGGGTAGGGTAGAAAGATGGTGAGAAAATTTGAAATTCAAAATCTTGTGGAGATGAATGTTGAAAATTGAAAATAAATAACTAATATCAAGGTCCAAGGCAGGTGTCCTTAACTTGGGATAAGTAAACTTAGTGTTTTTCTGATAAATATTTTAGAATTGTATTTCAATATTTCCCCTATCATCCTATGTATTTTATTTTATGTATTTACAAGCATTCTTCTTAGAAAGGATTCATAGACTTTACCATACTTGGCACAAACAAGAGAAGAACCCTGTTCAGTTGTACATCATAGATCAAGATGAGTTAGGACTGGTTCAGATGGGGAAAGACAACAAAGATATGCTGGTGGGCAGTAAAGGAGCAAGAGAGGAAGACTTGAGACATTTTTGTACAACTGGGAATATTCTCGCTGAAATATAGGATTTGGGACAGGGAGTAGTTGGAAAAGGTTGGAAAAGTTGATTGAAGCCACATTGAGGGAGACTTTTTAATAGTTATATAGTATAGGAGAAAGCATTAGACTCAGTTAAATTTTTTAACTCACCAAATATTTACAGGTCAACAAAATATACGATCTGCACTAGCTGTTGATAATACAAAGGTATAAACTATCCAGCCAAAGGACAATAGATTCTCAAATAGAAGGGACTTTAGGATCATCTTGTCCAACACTTTCATTTCACAGTTAGGGAGACAAGAGTTAGTAGGGGTTGCAACTTGCTCAATGCTAAAGGGAAAAGCCATGATTCAAACCAGATAAACTTCAAATTCAGCACTCTTTTTTAAATGAGCCTTATTGCAGCAGCCCTTGTACTCAGAGGACTTACATTTGACTGGAGAGAGTATAATGCTTATAATAGTAAATAAATGCAATGTATGTGAGTATATGTATATTTTTACAACTACATATTTGTATACATATATACAATACAATACACATGTATGTGCACACATACATACCCCCCCCCACACTTACATATGTATACACATATACATACACCTAAACATACACATACACATGCTGTGATTTCCAGAGGGATAGAAGGCTAACAATTGGCTGATAAAGAAAGGACTTATGTAGGTGGTGGCACCTAAATTATGCTTTCGTTTGGAATCAAAGTATCTGGGATTTCTAACTTTCTACATATATGACTTTGGGGAATTCAAAAGTCACCTGCAGCTTGTCTGAACTTTAGTCTCATCATTTCTGAAATGTTAAATTTGGTTATATAGTAATTAATGTTCTCAATCCACCAATCAATACTTATTAAATGCCTAATAAGTGCTAGATACTATGCCAAATTCTGGGGCTTACCCAAAGAGGCAAAAGAAAGTTCCTGCCCTTAAGGAGTTTGCGATCTAATGGAGGAGATATTATGTAAACAAATATACGCAAAGTAAGCTGTATGTAGAATAAACAAGACTTAACAAAGGGAATGTACTAGAATTAGAAGGGCTTGGGGAAGACTTCCTGAAGAAGATGTAATGGACTTTAATTGGGACTTGAAAGAAGTCAGAGAGGTCAGTAGTGAAAGTAAGAGGAAGGAGAACATTTGAGGTATGAGGGAATACCATTAAAAATACCTAGAACAGAGATGTGGAATATCTTATTCGTGCAGCATCCAAGAAGTCAATGTCATGAGATTGAAGAGTAGTTGTCTGGGAATAAAGTACAAAAATACTGGAAAGATAGGAGGAGCCATGTGATGAAGCCTTTTAATGACAACTGAACATTTTCCATTTGATCCTTGACACAATAGTGAAGTGATCAACCAGTGTTATAGGAAAATCAGGAGAATGGAATTAGGGGAGTGCCTTGAGTCAGGCAGAGCCCAGAAGGCTATTGCAGTAATCCAGGTGTGAGATGATGAAGATATGCACCGGAAGAATGATAGTGTCAGAGGAGATAGAGGCCTCTTCCAGAAATGTTGCAAAACTGAATTTGACAGGAATTTAACAGATTGGAAATTGGAAGAGAGAAATAATGAGGAATATAGGTTTTGCTCCTGGAGGACTAAAATAGCATGGTATTTTCTTCCACATTAATAAGAAAGGTAGGAGTTAGGGAGGATTCTGAGGCAAAGGTGATGAGTTCTGTTTTTGACACACTGAGTTTAATACATCTACTGGACATACAATTTAGGATGGCTGAAAGGCAGTTGAAAAAGAGAGATCAGCTGAGAAGGTGAGGAAGGGATGGATAGATGTGAAACTCATCAGCACTGAAATATTTTTTTTTTTAATTTATTAATTTATTTATTTATTTAGCTTTTTACATTCATTTTCACAAATTTTTGGGTTCCAAATTTTCTCCCCTTTTATCCCCTCCCCCCACCCCAATACCTCAAGCAATCTAATTTTCCCTATCTCCAATCTGTCCTCTCTTCTGTCATCCCTCCCTTCCCTTGTCTCTATCTTCTCTTTTCTCCTGTAGGGCCAGATGATTTTCTATTCCTCATTAACTGTATGTCTTCTTTCCTAGTTGCAACAACAATACTAAACAATTGTTCCTAAAACTTTGAGTTCCAAATTCTCCCCATCCCTCCCTCCCCACCTATTCCCTTTGGTAAGGCAGGCAATTCATTATAGGCCATATCTGTGTAGTTTTGCAAATGACCTTCCTGATAGTCGTGTTGTGTAAGACTAACTGAATTGCCATCCCTCTTAACCTGCCCCTCATTGTTTCTCTTCTGTCCTTTGATCCTGTCCCTCCCCAAGTGTTGACTTTCAATTACTCCCTCCTCCCTTTGCCCTCCCTTCCATCATCACCCCCCAATATCTCCTTCTCCCCCACTTTCTTATACTGTAAGATAGGTTTTCATACCAAAATGAGTGTGCATTACACTCCTTCGTTTAGTCAAATGTGATGAGGGTAAACTTTTGTTTGTTTGTTTGTTTGTTTGTTTTTTTCCTCAGCTCTCCTCCTTTTCCCTCCACTAAAAAAATCTCCCACTTGCCTCTTATATGACATATAGTTACCCCCTTCCATTTCCCCCTCTTTCCTCTCACTACATTTCTCTCTCACCATTTACCTTAATTTCTTTTAAGGTATGGTCCCATCCTATTCAGTTCAATCTGTGCTCTCTGTCTCTGCATGTGAATGCATGTGTGTATGTGTGTGCATGCGTGTACATGTGTATGTGTGGTCCCACCAACCACCCAGATACTGAAAAGTTTTAAGAGTTAGAAATATTGTCCTTCCCTGTATGAATGCAAACAGTTCATTTCTGGTAAGTCCCTTAATACTTCACCTTGCTGTTTACTTTTGCATGCTTCCTCTCATTCTTGTGTTTGAAAGTCAAATTTTCTTTTCAGCTCTGGTCTTTTCATTAAGAATGATTGAAAGTCCTCTGTTTCATTGAAAGACCATATTTTCCCTTGAAGTATTATACTCAGTTTAGCTGGGTAGGTGATTCTTGGTTTCAGTCCTAGTTCCTTTGCCTTCTGGAATATCCTATTCCATGCCCTTCGATCCCTTAATGTAGAAGCTGCTAGATCTTGGGTTATCCTGATTGTATTTCCACAGTACTGGAATTGTTTCTTTCTGGCTGCTTGCAAGATTTTTTCCTTGAGCTGGGAGTTCTGGAATTTGGCCACAATGTTCCTAGGAGTTTCTCTTTTTGGATCTCTTTCAGGTGGTGATCGATGGATTCTTTCAATACTTATTTTGCCCTCTGGTCCTAGAATGTCAGGGCAGTTTTCCTTGATAATTTCATGCAAGACGATGTCTAGGCTCTTTTTTTGATCATGGCTTTCAGGTAGTCCCATAATTTTTAAGTTGTCTCTCCTTGATCTATTTTCCAGGTCAGTTGTTTTTCCCATGAGATATTTCACATTCTCTTCCATTTTATCGTTCTTTTGGTTTTGTTTGTTGATTTCTTGGTTTCTCATAAAGTCATTAGACTCCATCTGTTCCATTCTAATTTTGAGAGAACTATTAAATTCCGTGAGCTTTTGAGCCTCTTTTTCCATTTGGCTCATTCTGCTTTTGAATGCATTCTTCTCCTCATTGGCTTTTTGAACCTCTTTTGCCAATTGAGTGAGCCTATTTTTCAAGGTGTTAATTTCCTCAGCATTTTTTTGGGTCTCCTTTACCAAGATATTGACCTTTTTTTCATACTCTTCTTGCATCTTTGTCATTTCTCTTCCCAGTCTTTCCTCCACCTGTCTAACTTGCTTTTCAAAATCCTTTTTAAGCTCTTCCAAGGCCTGAGCCCACCCAACACCCCCCTGGGGTGTCTGGGGTACTGAGCCCCCGCCCTCCACATCTTTCCCTGATGGGAAAAATACGTTCTCGTCCTCCCCATCAGATCCGAAGGTCGGGATCATCTGCATTTGTTGGAAAAAACTCTCTAAAGTCTTATTTTTCTTCCCCTTTCTAGGCATTTTCCCAGCCAGTTACTTGACTTCTGAGATTCCTTTCCACCCCCGCCTGGATCCACCCAGCTAGTGCTTGGCCTCTGAGATTCAAATGCGCTTTCCCGCGGCAAGCTTTAGTTCTGGCTCAGGGGTGGAGGCAGGGCCGTCTCCTAAGCTTGGGCCCTCAGGGGCTTTCCGCAGAGACTTTCAGGAACCGAGCGGGTGGGGGCGGGGTGGGGGGCCCCCGCCTGCTGTGCTCAGCTCCCTTGAGGGTTTTATTCAGAGGCGTTCAGCAGTAGAGCAGGGTGGAGGCAGGGCCGTCTCCCCTGCTCGGCTCCCTCAGGTTGGAAAGACCTTCAGTATTGAAGATCCTACCTGCTGCTGTGGGATTCCTGAGTCCCGGGCCGTTGCCGCCTCAGCCGCCCGCCCACGCCTCTGCCTCCGCCGCTTCCTGCCCCCGTCTCTGCTGCCGCCGCTTCCTCCCGAGGGGGCCCGAGTCACGGAGACGCCCCGCTTCCCCTCTCCTTCAGCCCGGCTTTCTTTTTCACTGACCTGTAGCTTCTGTGAATGGAGGGACTTTCCCGGCTGCCGGAGCTTCCCCCGGAGCTTTCCTCTCTGAAGTCTGCTCGGGTCAGCTTCTCTGGGTCGCGGCCAGGGGTGGGGGTGGGGTCCGCTTTCCGGGGTGCGAGGGACCACAGGGACGGCTTTCCAGGGTTCAGTGGAACGGAAATCTCTTCCCCTATGTTTATGCACCCCCTGCAGAGATTCAGAATTTATGGGGATCTCCTTTTACCTCAATTCCATGGGTTGTGGGCTCGGAGCTCGTAAATGTGCGTCCTTCTACTCTGCCATCTTCCAGCACTGAAATATTATTTAAATTCCTGGGAATTAATGAGATCATCATCTGAAGGAGGCAGAAGAAAAGAGACCCAAGACATAGCCCTGAGGTACAATAATGGTTAGATGGCAGGCTTGAGATCTGGAACTGGAAGAAGATCCAGCAAAAGAATTGAGAAAAGGCATAAATTCTGTGACATTCTGTGTGTGAAAGGAGTTTGGACCTTAGGCTATGAAGTTTCTGAAACAAGAGTTGATATATGACCAATGTCCTAAAATGGAATGGTGGTAAACACTGTGAAAGATACTTAAGGGAGAGAGCCAATGAAGTAAAATTGACAGGACTTGACAAGAGATTGAATATTTAATTGGAGCAGGCTTGCATTTGGGTTATAGGGACAGAGGTAGAAAGAAGAATCAAGGCACTCTTAATGGTTTTGAAATTGAGTAACTGGGAAAATGGGATTACTAATTGAGGAATTCAAGAAAATGGAGATAATTTTTCAGGAGAAGATGAGAAATACAGATTAAGACATGTTGAATCTGAATGACAAGACACTCCATGTCAACACAAATGCAACAACTATGTTAGGAAAGGTTTTTTTTGAGGATTTTTTTAAATCTCTACAAGTATTTATCATGTAAATAAAAGAGACTCATACATTTAATGTTGTATTTGGTCTTTGTCTTTCTAAACAGAATGGTCGAGACTAGATGTTCATTGCGGATGAGGAATTAACTGAAAAAAGTGAATATTTTCTTCCTGCCAACCTATGCATTGAAATGCTGATAGCTATTTCATGTCACTTGTTTTTGTAATCTGACTTCTAGAATTAAGTCTGTGGATCAGTCAATATGCTATCAACTCTGACATAGTGAAATTGATTAGATAAGAAGAATGCTTGTGAATTAAAATTGAAATTTCCCTCTGCTGATTATCACAGGTAACATAGGTCAGTGCTACAAGAGGGATACAAGCAGGTAAGAAAAGGAAAGAGACTTCAAAGTATTGCACTTTTTAACTCTTTTTAAATTAGAAACTCAGAGGAGCTAACTGTGCAGTAAATTCCTCATCTCAGAAGTTTACCTGGTGACCTTATCATCAAGGTCATCCTTGTCATTGCCAAATTTGTTTGGAAATGAGTTTTGTCTAGCTTTGATTACTAAATGAATTTTTGATTGCACTATTTATTTACTCCATTTAGTAAAAAATGTATGGTGCTTGTGTCTCTGTGTGTGATGTTTTATCTATATATTCCTGGAGCTGCACGGTATTGATTCTATGCTGGGGTTTTTTGAGGGCCAGGGAATTAGGGGTATAGGCTATAGAAGGCTGATGATCAAGTCACTTAACCTTTGTGTGCTTCAGATAACTCTCTTGGACTTAATACTAAGTCACTGTCATGTTGTATGCTTGGGGAAGGAGGATTCACCACTAGTCCTGTAATTCTGTGACACTGGTATAAAGAACTGAGACAATTTCCATATGGGAGTTATCTATACTGAGGAATCATGGCTCCTTTCAAATACATAAATCTGTATATACTGTAGTGACCCGACCTGCAGGCCAAGCAAGCATGGGTGACCGAAACCGGAAAGCGCCGGGGGAGCAAGGCTCGAGGGAGGTCTAAGAGACCTGGGGACAGGATCACGCAGAGGAAGGAGACCGAGGCATTGTTGGTGGCAGGCAGTCTCAGTTTATTTAGCTCAGGGTACAGCTTATATAGTAATTGAAACAGGGAAGAGGAATAGAAAAGAATGGGGAGGATCCAGGGCGAGGGTAGTATCTAATTATGCAATCTTTACAATGAGGCTATTTCCTGGGACTGGGGGCCAAGCCCTTTTGTGGCTGCAACATCTATTGACAAAGACCTCTTGTGATGTTTGCTTTTTGCAAAGCAGGGCATGTTGACCTCAAGGGTGAGGGGCCCAGCACTTAAGTGCTGGCTCCCAACATGTCCCCCTTTTTTGTTTAGAAATGCAGGTGAAAGGCCTGTCTTAGGCTATGTGGCCTGACTCCATGCCTGGTACCGAAAGTGGGCAGGGCCCCTGTCTTAGGCTATGTGGGTGGCTCCCACCTCCAGTATTTCTGGTAGGTGGACCCACAATAATCCCGTCATGGGGTACCTCTGCAGCCAATGGCATGATTATCCAGGTCATGGGGCCACAATATTCCCGTCATTGGCACAGTCACAGCAAAAGCACATTATTGATCATAGCAGGGTACAGGGACGCTTTTGAAAAGTTTGATGGTATAATTAGCAGTAACCCTAATATAGTCCCAGGAGGAAGAAGGACCCCAATAAGTGTCACCCGTGGTTTCACAGTCCCAGCTACGGCAGTAATAATCAGTTATGCCTCCACATTTGGTGTTCAAGGCACGGCTTCTATGAGGGCCGGGGCAAACATAAAAGGGGAGTGTTCTCAACATACTTCTTCGGGATTGTGTACCACACCCACCCCATGGATCAGGGCCCTGCTTTCCGGAGGGGGCCTCCTGTTGATCAGAATATCCCTCCAAGTCCCAATTGGCTGGAGCCCCTATGGCTAGTTTACAAAGATCTGCCGAATGCAAATCTTTGAGTGATTTGAAATGAAGCTTTTGAAATTTCTTGGGAGGGGTGTTTTGTGCAATTTGGGCATCATCTGCATGGTCATCATCATTCTTATTCTCATCCTTACTGGAAGACCCGTCCTGGGAATGAGAATCCGCAGGGGGTTCCTCAGCGGAGGATGAGGGGGAGTGCTGTGTATGCCAGATTGTCCCCACAAACAAAAACTTGCCCTAGTGGGGGGTACAGGGGGTCAGAGGTATTCGTCCAGGAAGAGCAATTTGGGGGCAGGGAGGACCCAACATCGAGGGTAATAGAGTTATGGGGGGTAATTCCGGCGTAGCAAGGGGAGGGGAGAGCAAAGGGAATGCCGGGCTGAACCTTGAAGTATTTAAAACCAAACCCATTCCAATTCCCAGGGATACCCTTCTATAGACAAGGTGGGAAACCTGCGACTAGTCCTGAAAAGTTAGTGTCTCTGAAAAAGAGTCCCATTATTATCATAGTATAGTCCATCATCTTTAAACATGTGAGAAATATTGCCTTGGATGATAAATTTGGTTATTGTCTCACTCCATGACATCACCCTTAACCATGGTGGATTCCTGACGAACGCCCATCTCTGTTGTTCCTTCGGTGCTGGGTCGATGGACGCAGTGTTCTTGAGTGTCATGATAAGTACGAGAAAAATGAAAGGAGTCATCGTGACCTAGTTGATTAAGCTTCTCCAGAAGTTTTTTCATCTGTCACCGATAGCACCTCCTCACTTCCTGTGACCGCTTCACCTTGGCGGTTGTCCTCTATCACTTTATTCTTTTCACTGGAACCCAAACTTCTTTATTATCATCTGTTAAAACACAAACATACCCCTTTTCCCCATGTTAACACTGTATGAGGACCAAATCAATTTTTATTCTCATCGTGCCTCATTACTGGCTGCTTTCAGGGCACTTATTATTGCTGATTCATTCTTTGCAGACTCCTTATTAGGAAATGTTAAGAATTTCATAGCAGCCAATAAGCCATCATTATAGAATTTTAAATAATTTAGAATATAAACAGCCAAACAGCCAATTGTAATTTATCATCAATTTAGAGTATAAACAGCCAATTGCAAATTTATCAACTCCTGGTCCAACTCCTCCTTTTTGTTTGTGCAAGTAGGTGTCCAGGGAGCGATTTGCTCGTTCCACTATAGCTTGACCAGTGGGATTATGGGGGATTGCAGTGACATGTAAAATGGAAAATTCCACCATGAACTGTTCAATGGCTTTACTGACATAAGCTGGACCATTGTTTGGTTTAATGCTTTTTGGTACTCCATGATTTAGAATGTGACCGAGTGTGTGTGATATAAAATATTGTTGTTTTGGCCCTTATTGCTAGTTGAACTTCCACAGTAATCTGTTTAATACTATCTGCCCTATCAGGAGTATAGGCTGACTCTAATCTAGGTATCAATAGTGCTGTATACTTTCTGTCTGTGATGATATTGCAAGGTTCTTTCACATATAATAATGCTTGCAATACTGCATATAATTCATTTTGTTGTGTAGAAGTAAATGTTGTTTTAAATTTATGCATCTCCTTTTTAGATGGAATATACATAGATGCCCTAAAATTTTTTGTTACATCTGTAAAAACATTAACTCCCTCTACCGGTGAGGAAGAGCATTTGTCGGCCAAGACCATGGCCACGTGGCAAATTGCCACCCAGAAGGAATTGGGAACCCGTGTTGGAAATTCTGATTAATCAATATCTGCCATTCCACAAACTCTTGTATGCAGTTCTCTATTTGTTGACTTGTATACATAGTATATATTGTGTGAGGTTTCTGTCCTATTAACATCCTTACTCTCTTCACTGCCTTATGTATGACTTGGGCTACCAGCACAGCATAAGGCACACAAGCTCTGTTCTTTATCTGAGCCAAATGTACCCACTCAATAATCCCTTGTTTTTGATGTAAAACTCCAGTGGGTATTTTTTCAGTGAATAAAATTGTTACTTTCAAGTCCTGTGATTCTAATATCCTGCTAATAGTACACCCCATAATCTTTTTCTGCACTAATTTCAAACATGTCCATTCTCTGCATGAGTTTAATTGAGAAGGACCTTTCAATAAATCATATAATGGTTTCATTTGATCAGTTGTAATTCCCAACTGTGGCCTACACCACTGAATTTCTCCTATCAATTTCTGAAAGTCATTTAAAGTTGTAACCTTTGTAGAATCTATGATAGGTGACTTCAAACTTAAGCCTTACCACCTTACATCATTGTTTCACAGGGTAGTTTCTCCTTCTCTGATTACATTTACTCTGAAAAAGAAAACCTTTTAGAAATTAAGTTGTTAATAAGTTCAAATACTAAATTTAACTTTTGCTTAAGCCAAGGAATGACTACAAGTTCAGATTAAAAGAGCAAGATCTTTTCTGCTTCATAGACCATTACATATTAATTTATCAATACATTGTCTTGAAAATGAAAATTTAAAACTGTTTAAAATTTGTCCTGTTGTTAACAGTCACTAAACTTTCATAAAGAAAATTTGCTGAAGACCTTTAAAATGATAGTTCTCTTTTTACTTTGAAACAAAAATAAACCCTTAAAATTAAAATCCATTAAAGCTTAGTTGGTATGAAAATGTCCTTAGGTTATGAATGCCGGAAGTATTACAACAAACCAAATTCTTAATTATCACAGAATATTAGATGCATCCCACAAAATGCTCTTTAGTCAAAAAGGTGCAATATATACTCTCACATTGATAACAGTAAGAGACTGATTACAGAAAAACACTACTGCTTATAAAATTCTTTTAAACAATGGGGACATCATCTTAGGTGAGTCTTAGGTGAGTTTACTTAGATTGGGGCTCACGTGTTTTGTTGGTCACTTACTATTTATTGATCATAAAATTTGCTATAGAAAGAGAAAGCAGGGACATGTGACATAGCAAATAGGACAGAATAAAACATCCTTGACTTTGAATTCAGATACAAATTCTCCAATTATATAGTATCTGTTTCATAGCCAGACTCAGGAGTAGTCAGGTGGAAAACATTCCCTTTGAGTAGCTTGTGGTATTCCTCTGATACTGATTTAATGCAACCAACTATACTCAAATTCAAACTCAAAAACAAAAATATTTGTGGTCTCACGTCTTTCACCTTTAATAACAATTCCTTCATCAGCTGAGAGCCAGATAGTCATTCCTATTCTCATGGAGCTATAAGTAAGCAATAATGATTTACTAGGACTCATATGCATAAGGGAATTCCATTAAGATCTTTCCTTTTCAAGTTTAAAACTTGTTCAAATGTAAAAGCCAATTGCAAAAAATCCTCTCTATATATTACAACTTCTAATCAAGTCCTATTCATTGTTTATAATTTGCATAAGCCAATCAAAGTTTCTTTCTCAGGACTGATGACTACCTACTGGGATGGTTTCCTAAAGGCCTTCACAATTTTACAAAATAAAGGGGATCAGTACCGCACCCATGCCTGCCATCAACAAGCATATCTAAAAAGTTTTAATTCAATTCCTTTTCTACACACAGCAATCAATTAACAGCTTTAGGTTTAGCATTAACACAGTAACTCCAAATAAAAATCTTACAACTTTTAAAGTGATAGCCAAATTGTTTTAACTTCTGTAATGGGCAAAGGTGAAAATACCTGGTTTTCTAAATGACAATTACAAAAACCAAAACATTCTAAGACAAGGTTAGCAAGACTGGTAAATTTAAAATAACAGAACTGGTTTTACAATTTTCCCAACATCTTTTAGTTTCAACAAAATTCAGATTAGAAATTTTGTTTCTCTAATACTGTTTCTGGATTGCAGGGGTTATTCAATTTTTTACAATGCAAGACTATAACACTTTAGTAACACCAAGAATGAAACTTAGGTGTCACTAATTACATTTCCAAACCATCACATATAAATAGTTAATAGAAGACTGAGCTTACTAAATGTAGAGGCTGGTTGGTTTGTGATCTCATTGCTGTGACCCAACCCCTATCCTCTGGGAAGGGTAAATTAAATTTCCTACTATTCTTTAGCATTCTCTTCCTTTGATCTAATCTGGAATGATAAGAGTTACAATTCACTGTAGACCCAGCTGAATGATAGTTGGGACTGCAGGGCAAAAATCTTAATGGTTCCATCCTTTACTCAAGTAAATTTTACTTCTGTGTCCACTCCTTAAGAACTTCTTTGAATGAGAGAGTTTTTGAATTCCTCAGCTGAAGGGAGGGAGACTTCTGGACAACTGCCCAGTGGCGCCAAGTCTATTCCATTCTGCTGGAGAGTTTCAAAAGCTTTATCTCTGCTGAGGTGTCCCTTTAAGATTTATGCATATTTCCAATTTGCCTAGTGCCAAATAATATAACAAATCCTGATCTGTTTTAAACATCCAATTAGGAGTGACACGTTTCACTTAAAATGTGAACAGAATAACTACCTTTTGGTTACTTCTCATTATACAAAATACTTTTCTTTTAGGTGAGGCATGAGATAATGAAAATGCCGATCAGCCTGCACCAGATCTCTGTCTCCCTCCACCCTCACAATTTGGCCAGAATTGGAGGGTGAATCGAGAGAGAGTTTAACCAAAAACTTTCAAATAATACCCAAAACTTTTATGCTTTCCTTAAACTTCATATCCATGTTGTTTTCCTAATGGGCTTTGATTAAAGCCCCCTTTAAAACTGCACAGACACTACGTCCCTGCATTTCCCATCCAAGACTACACCTTGCAATCACATAAACTAAATAATATAAGATTAGTTCCTCTCTTTCTCTCTCCCATACCTCTCCCCGATGCTGCAGCCATCAGAGAGAAGGGAGGAGGGGGAGGAAAAGAGATAACTTTCCAAGGTCCAGCCACCATGGAGCTGACCGTAATAACTCACAAACACACGCACACAGAACATGTAAAGACAGAACACATATACAGACAATAAAAGAATCCAAAATACTGAGAAAAAATTGTCAGAAATCCTCTGTACACATTATAACTCTGGCTTAATTTCTATCTCTGTGTAACTAAGCCTTGCATAAGATTCCCTGTCTAGACTTTCTCCCATACAAGACTGCTCTTTTAGACTTATTCCTGCAACTTTTTACTACACCACAGATATGTGCTGAGTGCCAGAAAAATCATAGAAGTCTTTCTTCTTAACCCTTATTCCTCTCTCTCCAAGGAGTCGTTTCAAATTCTGAACGAAAAGTTGCTCCTTAGAGAGTTGTGATCCCATGGTTGCGATAGACATGAACACTTACACTTACCTTAACGGGGTCCGGACGAACTGGGACGTCTATCGCGGCAACAAACCAGCATTCGGGGTCGCCCCACGTTTGGGCGCCAATTGACCCGACCTGCAGGCCAAGCAAGCATGGGTGACCGAAACCGGAAAGCGCCGGGGGAGCAAGGCTCGAGGGAGGTCTAAGAGACCTGGGGACAGGATCACGCAGAGGAAGGAGACCGAGGCATTGTTGGTGGCAGGCAGTCTCAGTTTATTTAGCTCAGGGTACAGCTTATATAGTAATTGAAACAGGGAAGAGGAATAGAAAAGAATGGGGAGGATCCAGGGCGAGGGTAGTATCTAATTATGCAATCTTTACAATGAGGCTATTTCCTGGGACTGGGGGCCAAGCCCTTTTGTGGCTGCAACATCTATTGACAAAGACCTCTTGTGATGTTTGCTTTTTGCAAAGCAGGGCATGTTGACCTCAAGGGTGAGGGGCCCAGCACTTAAGTGCTGGCTCCCAACACTGTAGCTATGTCTTCACCTGGTAATATATACATGCACATATTCACACATATACCTATATGTATAGGTTTATTTGGGTGCACAGCATGTGTATATGTATGTGTATGTATATATGTGTGTCCACAAGATCTTTCATTCTTAAATTTGCCATCATCAAGGAAAGCAGTTGAAAGAAACAAGTGACTGATCTATATCACTCCTTTCTATGAAACGGGGAATCTACATAAGACAGGACTGTAAAGGTCATCAAGAACTCCCCATTTTAAGATATATTTGCATATAAATAGCTCTTTGGTAAGTATGGAATGCTTCTAAAATATGGCTAAATATCCAAACATAGGACTTTTGTGGATGGTTCAGTTAAGTATACATTGACAATGAGATTGTCAAGGCTATTCCATCTCAAACTGTTTATTTCTTCCTACAGCTCCTATTAGAGTTTTGGCAGTCAAGAAGTATAGTAATTCTAGCCTACTAAATCTCACATCACTTATTCAACCAATCAATCAGCCACTATTTATTGACCATCTCCTATGTGTTCAGCATTATATTGGATTTTTATTTGTCCATTCATTTTTCAGTCACATTCAACTATATGTGACACCTTTTTGGAGTTGTCTTAGTAAAGATACTAGGAGTAACTAGCTATTTCCTTTGCCAGCTCTTCTGCAGGTAAGAAGACTGAGACATGCAGGGTTAAAAGGTCTAAGGGCACATAGCTAAAACGTGTCTGAGACCATATTTGAACTCAGGTTTTTCTGAATCTGGGTCTAACACTGTTCACCACACCAACTTGCTGCTGTGTCATGTCAGATAACACCTAACAAACACATACTTACCATAGGATACAACTGGTGGTATAATTTCCTCTACCAAGGCTAACAAAAAAGATTTCTTATTCAGTTTATTAGCCCTTGAATCTTATATGTAGATCTGGAAAGGGACTTGGAAGCCACCTAATTCAAAGCCTTCATTTTCCAAATGAGGAAACTGAGACTTAAAGAGATTGTGACTTTTCCACAACCATAGACATATAGACAAAGATAGACAGATAGGTAGGCAGGTAGATAGATAGACAGATAGACAGACAGACAGGCAGATAGATAGAGATAGATAGATAGAGATAGATAGATTTGTAGAAAAATGAAACCAGCAGTCTCTGTCTCCAAGGAGGCAGTAAATATGAGGCAGAATTTGTCTTCCTAACTCCAAACTTAAAGCTGCAACCATAATTCCATGCTGTCTTTTCATAGTTGCTTAGACTATGAAAGGTTAAATAATTTTCATGGAGTTATGCAGCTAGCAAATGTTAGAGGCAAGTCAGATCATCCTGACTCCATATCCTACAGTCTTCAAAATACTACCTTCCAAAAGATTATATGAACAATTTAATACATAAGGTAGAGTAATAAATACACATCAGATTTTGAAACTGCAATTTTTTCCCATCCAACTTATAACTGAATTGCAATTAAATTCAGTTTAATCCGTAAACTGGTACAGATTTCTTTCATCTGTTACTGAAACTTCTCAATGCTTCCAATTTCTCCATTATAATATTATGTCATACAGAAACCTGAAAGCATACTTGAAATATTTAACCCTTTTATTTAATGGTCATTGCAAATGTGTCCCCTGGGTCACACAGATTTGCCAACTATAACATTTGATTGTGTCTGGGCATTTTGCTTATATAGTCTTAGGAATGTTTACCTCCCATAGACCAACCTTAAGGATTCCTGCAATCCAGTTACAAATTTTCGCATGCAAGTTTCTCCTGTTTGGCCTATTAATCAATCACATTTCTCCTGACACAGATTTGGGATTTGAAGTTGACTGGCCACAGAGCAATACAAGGAAATAGAGCCAAGAGAATGGAATAGTGCAACATAAATTTGTACAAAGAAGCACTCATTTTTTTTGTAGAAACAAAAGATTAAAGTTCAACATCTTACTCTGCCCCTGACAGCTAGAATGGAGGTCAGAACAGAAGGAATTCTACCACATTGCAAAAATGACCCAAGGCTGTGTATGTGAAACACTGGCTGCCAAATTTAACATCTGCTGAGGCTTTATCAAAAGTTTATCATTTGCCATGTCTTGGTATGGTTTCTGCTCAGTAAAAGAAGTCTGGACCACTAAATAAGGAAGCTCAGGGCACGTAGATGCATCTACTGCCAACTGAATAGAGGGGACATGCATAGATCTTGGAAGAGACTGGTTAATCAAACAGATGTGGTTTCAGTAATTATGAAATCTTCTCATTAAGCTGAAGTAGTGTCATTAGAGTATCTTCTCCAGTCTTTGGCTGTGATCAAGTAGAGAAAATATCTTCTCATTAATACAAAAATGTTTAATAAAATGATATTCCATCATTCCCCATAAAGCAGAAAAGTGGATTTTTTTATTAACTATATTCCCTTCATGATTAATTTTATCTTTATCAGATCTTGTTCATTCATTAGGATACATGGTTAATTCTTCATGTATTCAATCACAAGCTTGACAAAATGCAATGGTCATAAAAGTTAAGTTTGTAAAAGAAATTATGGGCAATTTAAAATAGTAATGTGAATATAATGAATAAAAATGAGAGAATTCTTTTAGCATTGCCAAAACTGCTAAATTAGAAAACAATTAGGTAATAATTTGTATATTTTAATTAATTCACTTGAGAATACAGGTGAGCCTGATTTTGACACAATATAATTTCCTTTGACTTTTATTATAGTAAACAAAATATTTGGAGAGAAAACACATTGAAAACATCTGCTCTACATTTTTTCTATTAATAGGGATTTTTAAAAGAAAAAATTCTTGAAAAAGCATTTAGTGAAAATTGGTGGGTTCATTCATAATTGCCATACCTTGCATTTTTATAACTATAGTTTTAAAAATGCTTTATGTGCATTATCTCATTTGTGCCTTGCCTTACAGTATCTCTGTGAAGGGATTTGGGGTGGCCCTTGTGCCATGATCTCGATTTTTCAGATGGGAAAATTGAAATCCAGGGAGGCTGTGATTTGTCGAAGGTTACCCAGCTGTTCTATAAATGTATCTGTTTTAGAAGCTAGGTTTTCTGATCCCCAGTATACCATGGTTCTAGTTATCACATACATATCATATGTATCATATCATATCACATACATACATATACACATGCATATATAAATACTTATTTCCATGTTACCATGCATTAAGTATGTATGTATATATGCATATACATAAACACATATACGTATAGATAGATATCTATATAGGTATAGCTATACACACAGAGATAGGGACAGAGACAAAGAGGGAGAGATAGAAATAGAGACAGAAAGAGAGAGATAGATAGAGACAGGGTATATTAGGACTGGTCTTATGTGCAGCTCATGTATCCAGAAAAGAATTCCAGGTTATCCAACATATTGGCCTGATTGTTGACTTATATAGACCAGATACACATGCATGTATCCATCTATCCATACATCCAAATTATACATATATACACACATAAACACACATATAATACTCATTTACACACATACATACACAGAATATATTGCTCTTTTTCATTACTATTTATAAAAATTAGAATCATGATACACTAGGAATATATGTACACACATGTATTAGGAATATATACATACATGTACATGTTCATATGCACATACAAACACATCCACCATGTTTCACAGATCATATATGTATATATGATGTGTGTGTGCATGTATGTGCAAATAAAATGTACGTATGCATGTGTATATATGGTTAAAACAGGTAAAACTTTTAATCCTCCGAATAATAAGAAATTCTTAGTATTCTTTAATAGGACTCGGTTAATTTGATCTCTTTAATGTAATTTACATGATATTTCTGCACATTTTAAAATATATACAATGTAAAAAAGAAGTAGACAAATAAAAAAATTACATTTTTTAGTATTTATGAACTACTATTTTTAATGGAAAAAGAAAAAAAAACTTTTGTGAGTGATTTTATTTTCATGACTAAGCCTAAATTTAACTAGCTAGGAACTGAAAGTTATGAGAAAATGGACCACCAGAGCTACAAAACCATTTGCAATTATAATTCAAGGTATGGTTTTGATTTAGTAAAAAAGAGCTGCATCAAATAACACGGAAAACCAAAATAATATAATTTGAATACTGAATAAAATAATCAGTATGAAAAATAGTCTGCCATTGAGGTTAGAGTATTACATTTAGAATCTTAAAAAAAGCTAGGTTCAAGTTTTGCTTCTGACATATCATCTGTGGGCACCTGGAAAGTCCCTTAGCTTCAAGTGCCATCTACATTAGTTGAACAAGTTTTTGTAAAGGGATATCCCCTGTACAAGGGGAAATGATAAGCCCAGATTACAAAAAAAAGGCAACTAATTGATCACTTAATCAAAATAATAAGAAGGTTATACTATGATTGATCTTATATTCATTTGGGGTACTGTGACCTCGATAGAATTCTAGGTTAACTGACCCACTGGCCACATTGTTGACAGAAATCATAAATTGCCAAAGAAGAATGTAGCCAGAAGGTTTAAATAGATTTCTGAGCAAAAATACCATAAAACAAATGAAAAGCTAGTTAAGAAGACAAAGAAGAAGTGATCTGAGAGGCAAGAGAATCAAGAGAAGAAACTATCTCAGAAGTCAAGGGAGAGGTCAGTAGTGTGGAAAGGGTCCTTTAGAAGTCACAACAAAGCTCTTACATCAATGAATCAATGTGGAATGACAATAAAAAATGATCATCGAAATGGGTGATTATAAGCTCTTTGGTGACTGTAACAGAAGCATCCCATCATACACAGGGAAGCCTGCTATCACAGGTTCTTACATCTGCATTTCTAAAAGGAAAGGCAACTTTTGAAGGGTCAACAAACACTTTAATCAAGCATGTATATTATTCATTTAGTTCAGGGAAGAAAGTCATCACCCTGAACTTCAGAGAAAATACAGAAAAATCAAGATCAACAGACATGGCTTCTAACTAGTTGTCTGACATGAACAATAAATACATCATAAATCAACAGACAGATCCAACTGTCTAACCAGTACATACATACGTACATAGTCACAAGAAAGACAAGCACCAGCATCTGGGTTTTCAAAGCCAGGGGATTCCTTAGTTGCTGCTTAGAGTCTAGTCAGGTCAAACAAAAACTTCCAAAAAGTAAACCCCAAAGTAAAACCTCACCTCCGAGTTCATATATGTTTTTCAAAGCCAGAGGGCATCACAACCCTTGAGAATCAGTGCCTTCTCAATAAAAGGTGTGGGCCTTTCTACAAATCTTCCCAGGCCCATTAATGGGTGGAGAAGATCTTTTTTAATTACATTATTCAATCAGAGGCATTTCAATATACTAGAACAAAAAGTACATTATCAATACAGTGACATGTGAGAAGTTTTAGTAAATCATGGTTATGAAGGCTGATGGAAAAGGCTAGAATATATTTTTCTAGCCTTTGAAGCAGTGGGAGAAATGAGTATAAGCGACAGGGAGAAATGCCTCATGAAACAGAGGAAGTCATAAAGTAATGTTCTTGAGGAGGTCATAGGAAATGGGATTTAGGTCATAGGGAGAGGAGTTAGCCTAGGTAAAGGATAGAGATCCTTACAATTATGCCACCAGAGGCATAGAGAAAGGGTTAATAATGGTGATAAATTCTGAAGAATGAAGGAAGGAAGCTGGGAAAATTCACTTTGGATAGTTTCAGTTCCCTCAGTGAGGTAGGATGTTAGTTGTGATGTTTAAAAAAGTTCAAGAGACATAATTTCTGGGCAATTAATCATTTTATAATAATGCTAGAGTTTTATTAATAAAAAGAGGTCAATATCATTCTCAAGTGCCAAAGACCCCTCAGGGTGGTGTACTCAAAGTTTATATGCCCTTGGAAGAGTGGGTGGTCTTCAGAGTAACAATCAATTCTGATTGGTTGACAGTTAATGAGAGAATGCATATTATAATGAGAACTGGGTTCACTCCCTGAGGGAGTGAAATCAGGTCACTCTGGAACAAAGAGACTATCTTTATATCCACACCCTCAGTTTTGGGCAATCTAATCAACAAATTTATCTCCACCCAAACCTAAATAGAACACAACAGGCTTCCCTACCTTTGTTTATATTCCTTGTAAGGTTAAGTGGGGGGTCTGACATAGATTGAGAAGAGTTAATTCAATCTCTTAATCAGTACTACCCTTCTGGAGAATGAACTTTGAATGGAAGACCTTAGAAGAAGGGGGAGCTCTAGATCTCCCCAAATCATTGGTAATTAATAATCATTTTTTTTGTCAAAGTTCATTACCTATAATGTGAGGGACTGATGTATAAATGGATAGTGAGACAAGAAAAAAATGGTTTGAAATAGAAACGAGGAATGTGATAGATAGTAAATCTGTATGGGTAGGTTAGAATAATTTTCAAAGCTCAATGTGAATGTCTTCAAGTTTCTAGCTTTTAGTCTCCATTCCATCATCCATTTTACACACTAATCACCTTAATGCAATATTTTCTTCATGTTTCTGTCCTCCTCAAGAATCCACATTGCTCTCTGTTGCCTACTTCATGTGTTTAAATCTCTCTGCTTGGATCCACTTTATTAGTTAAGATTTCTCATCACTACCCTATAATATAGTAAGGGCCCTTCTCTTTAAGTAGATTAGTCACAGCCCCTTCTTGCTATTCAACCTTTTCCAAAAATGTGTTCACCCATTGTATATATCTATATCTATGTGTGTGCATACATACATATGTATACATATATATTATGCATGTGTATGTATATATACATATGTATATATTACACATGTGTGTATAATATATACTATATATAGTGTGCATATAATATATATACATATGTATAGTACATATGTAATATTATATATTGTCCTTTCAGACGCTTCAAGGAGACTTTGATAATTATCCTAGCAAACAATAATTTTTGTATGTAGGTGATACAGTGGTTAGCATGTTGGAGTTGGAGTCAGGAAGACAAGAGTTTAAATTCAGCCTTGTGACCCTGGGCAAGTAATTTAACATCTTTGTTTCTAGGTTTCCTCATATATTACACATACACATGTAC